>NW_004624756.1:3386436-3493416 GCF_000247695.1 Heterocephalus glaber | reverse complement strand
TAATCATGTCTTGCACCATGAGCAAAATCTTTGCTGTTATCTGAGTAATTATTTCTGATTTCTTTTTTCCCAGATCCTCTTTTGTTGCCAGTTCAGAGTCCAGGTGGTTGAGTATCAGATTTTTCCATCTTGTTTCCCTTTGGGGTTGCTGTAGGTGGCCCAGAAGTCTGTTTTTGAGAATTGTTTATGTGTCTTCTTATTTCCATGGAAGGGGGTGCTTCTGGCACCCACATGTCTCACCTTCTCTGCCCCAGGAGCTTGGGATGGCAGCAGGGGAACTTCCTCCGGGTTCTGGGGCCAGCTGAGCTTCTCTGCCCTAGGAGCCTGGGATGGAGGCGGGGACCTTCCTTCCAGGTTCTGGGACCAGCTGAGCTTCTCTGCCCTAGGAGCCTGGGATGGAGGCAGGGAGCTTCTTTCCGGGTTCTGCTGGTGACTTCTTTTGCTGTGCAAAATCTTTTTAATAAAATGAAATCCCAGTTGTTGATTCTTTATAATATTTCCCATATGATCAGGATTTTGTTCATAAAATCTTTGCCTACACCGACGTCATTAAGAGCTCTACTTATTTTCTCTTCTAGCATTAATGTCCAGTAAATATTTTGATCTTTCATCCACTTTGATTTTAGTTTAGTGCATGGTGAGACACATGGGTTTAGTTTTAGTCTTCAGCGTGTAGAAAGCCAGTTTTTCCAGCAAAGTGTTTGGCCCCTTTGCCAAAGAAAAAGTGGTTGAATGTATTTAGAGTTGTCTCTGCATCTTCCATTCTTTTCAGTTGAACCTTGGGTCTGTTTTGTTTGTTTGTTTTGTTCTATTTTGCCAGTACCATGCTGTTTTTATCACAGTCACTCTGTAGTATAATTTTGGGTCAGAGAATGTTATGTTCCCTGCCTTGCCTTTGATGCCTAGGATTATTTATGCTATTCTAGGTTTCTTCTGGTTCTGAGTGAGTTTTAAGAATGTCTTCTCTAGTTCTGTGAGGTATGCTATTTGTATTTTGATTGGTATTGCAGTAAATCTGTATAAGAACTTTGGGAGTATGGCCATTTTTACTATGGAAGTTCTTCCCACTGATGAGCATGGGATATCTTTCCATTTATAAATATCCTTTTCTATCTCCTTTTTCAGAGTTAAGAAGATTTTAATGTACAGATTTTTGCTTCCTTTGTTAGATTACTTCCTGAGTATTTCTCTCTTTTTTGATGCTATTGTGAAAGGCCTGGGTTCCCTAATTTCTCTCTGTTTTTTGTGTACAGGAATGCTTTTCATTTTTGTGTATTGACTTTGTATCCAGCTATGCTACTGAATTTGGTTATTAAATCTGTAAGTTTTTGGTGGAAATTTTAGGGTCTTCTATGTAGAATATCATGTCATCTGCAAATAATGATAGTTTAACTTCTTTTTTCTATCTTTATTTCTTTTACTTCTTTCTCTTGTCCAGTTGCTCCAGCTAATGTTTCCAGAACTGTATTTCATAGCAATGGTGATAGTGGGCATCCTTGGCTTGTTCCTGA
Source organism: Heterocephalus glaber (assembly GCF_000247695.1). The sequence continues at coordinate 3,491,905 of NW_004624756.1, read as the reverse complement.
TTTTAGAGCGAAAGCTTTCAGTTTTTGACCATTTAGTATGATGTTGGCTGTTGGTTTGTCATAGATGGCTTTTGTCAGATTGAGATAAAGATCATTTATTCCAATTTTCTGTAGGGATTTTATCATGAATTGATGTTGGTCTGTGTCAGATGATTTTTCTTTGTCTATTAAGATGATCATGTAATTTTTGTCCTTGGCTCTGTTAATATGGTGGATTACATATATTCATTTGTGTATGTTGTACCACCCCTGCATCCCTGGGATGAATCCTACCTACTTGGTCATGTTGTATAATCTTGATGATTTGCTGCATTCTGTTTGGCAGTATCTTATGGAAGAATTTTGCATCTATGTTCACTAAGGATACTGGCATATAGTTCTCTTTTTTGGTTGAATCTTTCTCTGGTTTGAGTATCAGGGTAATACTTGCTTCTAGGAATGACTTTGGGATTATTTCTTTCCTTTCAATTTCATTAAAGAGTTTGAGGAATAGTGGCATTAGATCTCTAAATTTCTTGTAGAATTCAGCAGTGAATATCAGGACCTGGATTTTTCTTTGTTGATAGGTTTTTAATTACCTCTTCAATTTCACTGTTACTGAGTTATTTAGAATTTTTATATTCCCTGGATTCAGCCTTGGTAATTCATATATATCTAGGAATCTGTCCATTTCTTCTGTGTTTTCCATTTTATTAGAATAAAGATTCTTGAAATAGGTGTTGATGGTCCATTGTGTTTTCAGCCTTTTCATTTCTAATTGTATGGGTTTGAGTCTTCTTTCCTTTTTTGATAAAGTTAGCTAAAGGTTTATCAATTTTATTTCATCTTTCAAAGAACCAACCCTTTGATTCTTTGTATTGTTTTCTTAGTCTCAATTGCATTGATTTCTGCTCTAATATTTATAATTTCTTCCTATGTATGAGCTTTGAGCTTGACTTCTTTCTCTAGAAGTTAAAGTTCAACATTAGGTTGTTTACTTGAACTCACTCTGTTTTCCTGATTTGAGTGTTCACAGCTAAAAATTTCCCTCTTAAGACTGCTTTCATTGTGTCCTATAAGTTCTAGTATGTTGAATTGGCATTATCATTTAATTGCAGAAACTATCTAATTTCTTCTTTAATTTCATCTCTGACTCATTTCCACGTGTTTATGAAGTTTTTGTGGGGCTTTTTGTTTTGGTTCTTTTGCCATTGATTTTCAATTTCATTGCACTATGATCTGATAATATGCATGGGATAATTTCACTTACTTTGCATTTACTTAAGTATATTCTATGAGCTAGTATGTGGTCTATTTTGGAGTACATCCCATGCACAGCTGAGAAGAATGTGTATTCTGATATTGTAGACATCTACTAAGTCCATTTGTTTACTGGTTTGGTAAAGTTTTGATATTTCTTTGTTGACTTTTATCTAGCTGATCTGTCTATTTGTGTCAGTTGGGGTATTGAGATCTCTCATAACAATTGTGTTAGTGTTTATCTGATTTTTCACATCCATTAATATTTATGTTATAAAGTTGGGTGTGCCAATATTTGGTGCATATATATTTCATTGCTATCTCTTCTTCTTGGAGTTTTCCTTTAACAAGTATGTAGTGACCTTCTTTGTCTCTTTTTATCAGTCTTGGCTTTGAAGTTCACTTTGTTTACAAATAGAATAGCTACCCCTGCTTTTTTCCAGGTTCCTGTTGCATGAAGTATTGTTTTTCATCTTTTGACTTTCAGTCTATGAATTTCTTTTTGAGTTAAATATGTTTCCCATGTGCAGCAAATTGTTGGATCTTGTTTCTTGATCTATTCTGCCAGCCTGTTTCATTTGATTGATAGATTGAGACCATTTACATTGATAGTTATTACTGATATGTATAGTCTTATCCTTGTCATATTATTTTCCTGTATGTTCCTGTCTTTTCTCTCTGTTTAATTGCTGGCCTTGCCTGGTGGCTTCTTTCCACTGGTGTTCTTGGAATTATGGTCTTCATTATCTCTTTGTAAAATATCTTTCAGAACATTTTGTAGAGCTGGTTTGGTGGTTATAAACTTCTTCAGTTGTTCTTTGTCATAGAAGTATCTTATTTCTCCATTGATGGTAAATGATAATTTTGCAGGGTACATCAATCTGGATTGGAGGTTGTTTTCTTTCAAGACTTAAAATACTTCACTCCAAACTCTCCTTGACTTGAGAGTTTGTGCTGAGAAGTCTGCTGTGATTCTGATGGGCTTTCTTTGATAGGTGATTTGTTTCTTTTCTCTATCTGCTTTTACTATTCTGTTCTTGTGCTCAATTTCTGGGATCTTGATTACTGTATACCTTGGAATATATTTATTTGGGTCATGGATGATTGGAGTTCTATATCCCTCACTTATCTGTATGCACAATTCTTTTTCCATGCTTGGGAAGTTTTCTGCCATTATTTCTGTGAACAGGTTTTATGTCTTTTGCATTGGGTCCTGCTTTTTCTTTGACTTTTATTAATCTTATATTGTTCTTTGGATCATTTTGCAGCTGATGGATTATTTTAACATGGTCTCTTGCTATTTTTAAGAAATCTTTCTTTTTATGTCTTCAATCCCGTTTTCTAGGTCTGATATTCTGTCTTCACTCTCATTCATTTGGCTTTGCAAACTTTCAATGGAATTTTTTTAATTTTTTGGATATCTATTTGAATCTGTTTCATCTATTCCATTGTCTTCCTATGTTGGGCAATTATGGTTTCCACTATTTTCCCGAACTCCTCTTTTTTTAAAATCTATGTCTATTCTAGATTTGCTGAGCAGGTCCTTCATTATGATCATCATCTCTCTTTTTTTTTTTACCTGAGGGAGTATTTTTTTTCTTTGATTTTCTCTATAGTCTCATTCACCTGTTTATTTACTTATGCTGCTATCACTTCAGAAAATTTCACTGAGTGGCTTCTGATTTCCTCTATCTCATAGTCCCCTGGATTTTTCCTGGGAGGGCTGGAGGTCTGGGGTTGCATTTTGCTTCTGTGTCTTGTCATTTTCTATTTTAGTTTGTTTTCTGTCTTGATGCTTATAAATTTCTCACATTATGTAGCTTTATCACTAGTATAGAAGCTTCTCTAGGAAATGTCTATCCCTCAAAGATGTCTTCCAGGTATAGCTGCCCCTTCATCTTTGTGTCTGTCCCAAGATCCTACCTTCCCAATTTATTAGGGATGAGAAGTTGCTATCTATTTGGCTCAGCTTCCAGACCTTTGGTACTAGACTATGGTGACGATTAGGACCTAAGACAATCACAGTGTTGTCATATAAGTGTGAATAACTGATTACAACAAGTATGGCATCTTGGCCAAAGTAGTACAATTAGCAATAACAGTAGCATCAAGCACAGTCTAGAAACTGAATAACTTTAACCATAGTAGCAAGATCTATAGCTACATAACAACATCCAACATAAATCAGGAACTTGTACACAGTGAATTTCCCCTTGGTAGTGTGATTTTTACCCTGTGTTGGGCAGGGGAAGGGGGTGGATTTAAGAGTGATAGGGGACAAAACAGAGCTATAATTAAATAAAATATAGTAAAAACAAAGCTGAAGGATAGAGGATGATCACCCAAGCTTTGGGAAACTGGAAGAGGACAGTAGAGGAAGAATGAAGGAGAAAGCAAAATATTGAAGCAAACCAGAAAGATTACCAACAATGTTCATATGAATTGAGTTGAGGAAAGAGAGAAATAGGATGGGTAAAACAAAACAAACAATAAATATCAGAACCTACCTCCCCCCAAGAAAAACAGAAGGAAAATGAAACAAACTAATAAAGAAAGAAGAAAAAAATTCCTCCAGTGCCCACAGTTGTGTGGTAGTGTCCAAGTCAGATTCCAAATCTGCTGGGTAACCCCTCCAGGTCCACAGTGGGATTAATGCTGGGCCTGAGCTGATCTTGGCCTCTGGATGTAGGGGCTGGGGCCTGTTTTTAGCCAGCAGCTTTCTGATTGCCCACATCTCCTTACTCTGTTTATCTCTGCATTGCTCCCCCAGTTTCTGTGGCACCCTTAGATGGAAACAGCCTGAGGCTTTTCCTAGTCCCCTGTGCAGTTAGCTCCTCCCAGTCCTTGCACAGTCTTCTCTGTTCCACACCACTGGCTCCTCTCAAGTACTGCCCTCCTTGTCCCGCCACTGCGGCCCAAGACTGCTTGCTCTGCTGGTTGCAAATCAGAAGGAGTGCTGACTTCCAGTCCCAAATGTGCTTGTACCAGTGGTGGCAGCCATGTCTGAAGTCCAAGTCCTTTTCTGGCACAAGTCTTAGGGTAGGAGGGGTTGTGTTGTTCCACTAGCTATCCTCAACCCCACTGCTGGTCCCTAACCTTGTTATTGCTGGAGGTTTCAGTTAGGTGCCATGGCGTGGGACAGAGAAAGAAAGAAAAAAACAACTGGCAGCCCCTTGGGGAGAGGAGAGAGCAACGTCCTGGTCATTCACCCCTGCATGTCCCCATGAGATTTCCATTCTATTACTTTTACTTTACTTTCCTTATCTGCTTAGCTAAAGTTTCTTGAGGAAGAGGACTGTGTTATACAACTGTATCTCACTGATTTCTATCCATAGTCTGAGACCCTAGCAGACTGTCAAGGAATCTTTCCTGCACGAAAGTGAACTGGATCTGGAAATTTCTCAACCGTCTTTTGACTGGGGAACAACAATAAAAGTTACAGTGCAATTTTGCTCCCCGTAGACAAGAACATTTTCCTAGGAAGTATATTGTTAGCAGTAAAGTTAAAGTATTTTCTCATCTAATAACATATTATTGCCTTTTTGTTTCGTTTTTCCTCCCGATATTGGGTGGAAGTGGGGCAAGGAAATATCTAGTTGTTAATGTGTGATGCCTTTTATCCACATACATCCTCTAAAGATCTCCCTCTTGGAGAAAACACGGAAAGTGGGAAAAGTGCTAGGAGGAGTTCATGCAAATAATGCAAAGAATTGAAGATTGGGATGTTATAACATTTTAAAATTCCCTCGGGAAGTAATTCTTATGATTTAAGAATTCTCTTTAGAAAAAGACAAGAAAAAATTCCATATAATGAGTAATTGTGTTTGAAATTTTGGAACAAATCACACAACTTATTTATTAATTTATTCCGTCCATTCATTTATGTATTTTAAACCATAAACATTAGTTTCCAGGGTCTTTTAGAGAACGTAACTAGATTTTCATTTTATGGTAAGCTACATTACTAGGTAGCCAAATCAAATATTTTTACTAGCAATAAATTTCTTGATCTAGTACTTCAGCTCTTACCTTTCTTACTCTGTTAGATAATTTTTAATTCTCTCAAGCTGCTTACATCTCAAAATACTCATGGTAGGGAGCAATGTGTTTTTGAAATGTATATAAGATGAAATCAAGACAGATATGTTAGCATAAAATAATAAAAAGTTTCCTAATATTACACAGAGAACATGGTAGTAAATCACATTTCTTAGAATCTTAACTTTATTATGTTTTGAAAAATGAGAGAATCAAGGTCCAGCATAGTTGGAATACATTAAAAGAATGGAGGAAAAATATTTCCAAATCTTATTTGAAAATATTTTCACGTCACATCTTTTTGATTTGGGAGTAAGATAATCTTATGAGAATTAAGATCCTATTTAAAATTTCCCTATTTTACTAAAAAGCTGAAGTACAATTGAAATTATTTTTAAATTCTTAATTGATTTCAAAAGAGTAAGAAAATCAAACGCTCAATGGTGCAGCTATGCAAAGATCTTTATTCTTCAAAATTAGAGGGAAAAGTCTCTAAATATTGGTATAATGAGCCAAATGAGCAGTAATATCACATTTATCAATTAATTTCTATAACTTACCAAGTTAAAAACAGACCAGTGTGGTTGAAAATTTTGAAAATAAATAATCCATCTCTCCTTCATTTCATGTTGCCTTTTATTTTACAGATGAGTGAATCCAAGCACCTATGCACAGTAATTAAGGTAATATAATAAATAAATTTATAAAGCCTTTTAATAGGAAGTAAAAGATATACAAAATACCATTTATGTGACATTCTTTCAAAATATTTAACTTGAATCTTAGCAACAGGCCAATTCAGGACTTTCTCTGATTAGGCAGCACAAAGCAAAATAACTAACAGTTTAAAATATGTGTACCTCAGATAGAATCATTTGTGGGGCAAAAATTTAAATACTGTGATCATCACACTGTTATTAATAATAATAAAATATTTAAAACCTAAACATGAAACGGTAAAGAATGTTTATCTTGCACTGATTGAAGAGTATGCAGGTATTCTGAAATCATTTTAATGAATATTTAATAAATTGTGTAAGATAGAAAAACATTCTTGCTGTAATATTCTGTGAACACAGCAGTATATAAAAGTGTATTTCTGTAATTAATCTAACTCACTGTGTATGTGCAAGAAGAAAAGTATGATAAAAAGTGGACCAAAGTTAACAAATGGTTATATTTTAACAGAGTGGGACATGCCTTTGTTACCTTTTTGGAATTTTAAATTTTTTTCTTTTCCAAATTCATGTAACATTTGCAAGCAAGACTGTATTTTGAGTAAAAATTTTACTAGTAACATTTACATTGGACCAATTGGAACACTCATGGTAAATAAAAGATATGGATTTTTTAAAATTAATAATATTCACTAGAATTTATAATCCCTGTTGGCATTATGCATTTTCTAGTCTCTCTAATGATCTTCAACATGATCAAAATACACATATTCTTAATTGTTTGTAACTCAGTTCTGTCCTTGATTCTGACAGAACTTGCTACCAATTGGTGATATTATGTAGGACTTCATCTTTAAATTTTTAAGCCAATAATATGTCACAATTGATTTAACAATATGAATTCCAAGAGTGGCAAATAAAAAGAATATTACAAAATATATTACAATGACAAATAAGTAAAAGTAGTCATAAATAAGAAATAGATTACTCATCACCTGGTACCCATTTAGATGGCTGCTATCAGGAAAGAAAAAGCAAGGAAGGAAGAAGAGGAAAAGAAAAAGAAAAAAAGAAAGGAAAAAGGCTGTTCTTGGTAAAGATGTTGGGAAATCAAAACTATTTTGTACTGTTAGTGGGAATATAAAATGGTACAGCTTTTAATATTATTGTACACCTCTAATTCCAACACTCAGGAGGCTGAGGCAGGAGAATCATTGTGAATTTAAGCCCAGGCTGGGCTACACAGTGAGTTCAAAGCCTGCCTGAACACAGCAAGACCCTGTCTTAAAACATCAAAATTAGATAATAATAATACACAAGCAAAAAGGAAAGACTTTGAGTAGTTATAGTTAGAGACACCAAGTATAATATTAGTACTTAGTTACATTATTTAAAAATGCTATTTTTCCTGACTTATTAATAAAACAATGATTTTTAAGTTAAAAGACAAAGTATATTCTATATACAATTGACTTATTAGAAGAAAGAGCACATATTGATGAAAGGAACTAAATGTGTGTCTAAGGAAAACAGACTTTAAAATAAAGTTAAGAAATTTCATGTTGCCATTCACAAATGTTTTACAATGGTATTTAAGAGCTCAGAAGCTACTACAAAGTGATTTTTTTTATGATCAAAGGAAGTATCCAACAGCTAAGGTGAAAGAACGATCTTGACAAACTCTGACTTCTTTACTAAAGTGTTTTATAGTGGTTCATTTTTAACACAATATAGTGGAAAGAGAGTATATGACCTGTTGGGGGAAAAAAAGAATTGTCTTTAAATTTCACTTAACTGCTTACTAACAAAAAGAACTCAAGCATATGGGTTATGTTCTCTTGGCCTCAAATTTTCTGCTTGTAAAATGAGGGTAACAAAACAGGCTTACTAGCATAATTAAGAGTATTCAAGGCATGTTTAAATTACATAGTTCCTCTCATATTAAAGGTAGTTGGTTTTGTAAACATTCTTAATTTAGCTAAAAACTAAAAACTGAGGGCCGGGGATTTAGTTCAGTGGTTTCGCTGCCTGGTGCGCAAGCGCAAGGACCCAAGTTCGATCCCTGGTACCAAAAAACAAAACAAACAAACAAACAAAAACCTGAAAACTGAACGTTTCAAAATCATTCAGAGAATGGCATTAATCATATATTTACATATTTGTAAAATTGAAGTTCAGAGGATCCATGACCCAGGGGAGACTGGAATTTTCCTGTGAGTAATGTAACAATTCGTACTCTTAGAAGCTAATGCATATTATCGAGTGGATAAAAAGTCTTTTACAATTTAATTCCCGGAATAAAGAAGTGTCTTATTTTTTGTTGCCCATCTTAGCAATGTTCTATTTCGGTGAACACGAAGAACTATATTAAGTGCTTATGAGCTATCTACCTTATATACAAAAATCTATTTATGGAAGAGAATGCAATTGTTATTTGAAAAATACACTACATCTAAACCTATACAAAACATTTCCTCAAATGACCTTTTTTGTGTGCTATTTAGAGGACAGCACAGTGAAGTAGAAACATCTGTGGGATGGGAACTAAGAAACCTGAGTTTTGAGGTGATAAAATTGAAATCACAAGAAGTTAATCTCCGGGACCCTCCATTTCTTTGTGGGTGAAATAACTCGAACATAATAAATTTAACTATTTTTCCTCTGCAAGAATGAACATTTAGCCTACCTATTTACACTGATCGACTCCGATATCTATTTTCAGGCTGCTGTCTGATCTGTTCGCTGATAGAGTTTGCAGAAGAAATAATATGGTTAATCACTTAACTGTTTAATCTGAGTGCATTTGTTTAAGAACTGACTATCCTGACATCACTCAGGCAGGTATCATATTAACCAGAGATTCTCGTATTGAATAAATTTGATAAAATTGTCATTTTTGTATTTGCTGTTATATTATAATACAAAAATATCCAATTGTTGTTTATCTTGTATTTAAATAATTGAACTGGTAAGTGGTTAAAATAAAGTAGTGGAAAGAAACTGGACAACAGGTTACCTCTTCTTCAACATATAATTAGATAACCCCACAAATATGAAGAAAATTTTTCACCTTGTATATTCAGATATCAATTTGTAATCTCAAGCGATTAACTGTGATGGTGGTTTCCACAGCTACAAGAAGAGAATGTATTCATAACTACATACACACTTTACCTCTCAAACCTGCCCCATCTCACCCAAACCCCAAATGAATGCAGAGAAAGGATGTAACTGGGCCACATTTTTAAAGTTTATACATACTCTCCAACTAGAAAAGAGATTGTCTGAGGAGTATGATTACAAAAGTTTTTGGTAATATTCTACTAAAACTGCTTCTTTGGAAACCACTCTAGGGCTTTTTCAAGGTCAAAGGCCTCAGGGGACTTCTAGAACATGGTGCCAAAGAGAGGGAAAACTGAATATCAGAAAACTTTAAGGGTTGAGGAAGCAATAACGCAGTCCACTTAAAATGTGTCAAAGAATAGAAAAAAATTCTTCAAGTTCATCATCAAGGGCTCTTCACCTAGATTAAGAAAAAGCAATGTCTATCTCCAGAACTATAGTTCAAAGGAGAAGCAAGATAAGAATATTCCCGCTAAGGATAAATTGGCATTAAAAAAGAGTCATCCAGACAATATCAAAACAATTAATTCTGCTCACATTAAGTATAATGTATTGGAGGGAGTTATGGTAATCGTAAAGGTAGATGTAAGAAGATACAATTTTGAAGCAGTTATGAACGCAGTAAATATTAAATCAGTGCACACACTGGCAAGATGAAAGAAAACAACATGGAAATAAATCAGAGGAAAGAACAAAGGACAACTCCCCAGAAGTGTCTTACAGTCTAGAAGAAATTTACTAATGAAAGTTCAACATGATACTAAAAAAAAAAAAAAGAAAGTTCAACATGAGTTTCAATGATGAAATGATAAAATTTCAGAGTGGGAATTTTTAAATTAACAAATAGAGTAATAAACTACTCTAGAGTTAGAGTACTTTGGTCATTGTGATCTCCTGCTCTGTGTAGGGTGACTCATCCTGGATGGTTTCTTTTTGTACTGGGAATCGAACTTGGGACTTTGTGCTTGCGAGGCTGGTGGCGGAACTGCTGAGCCAAATCCCCAGCCCTGATCCTGGATTCTAATCCCAACTCTTTCCATGACTAATTGTCTGAGCTTGGGCAAAGGACATTTCTTTGGGTGCTGGAGCCCTCTTCTGTGCAGTGTGAACAAATACACAGCCTTCTGCGTTGGATCTTCTGTGTTAAGTAAGGCTGCTATTTTAAATAAAGTACAAGCAATAGGGAAAAAATAGACTCAGCTGAAAAACAACTTAGTAGAATTTTGAAAAACTTGAGATTATTCCAGCTAATATGGAGAAAAGAGGAGATGAATAACCAAAAGGTAGAATTGAAAGTTAATAGATTTTAAATATTTTTTCACTCCTTCCACAAACCCACTCTGACTACATTTTATGTAAACACCTAAGAAGGGTGAGAACAGAGAATTATAAATATTAGTATTAATAACCATTGGAAATTGGCCAATGAATTAATTTATAATAAATAGCAAAACATATAAAAAGTCAAATTTATACTCTCTTCAATTTTGAAATTTCAAACACTTAGGAAATGCAAGGGATAGTGTTCCCAATATTCTAGTGTTGGACACATTTTCTAGCAAGACCCTAGAAGAGTATTCTTTAAGACATTCAATTAACCCTGTAAAATAGAAATAAAAATTCCAAATTTAGGGCCGGGATTTAGCTCAGTGGTTTCACCGCCTGCTGTGCAAGCGCAAGGACCCGAGTTCGATGCCCAGTAGCAAAAAAAAAAAAAAATTCCAACTTTAGATTCATCAAAGAATAGCCTAACAAACTATTGTGTAGTCAACTCAAGTATGACAAATAATACTGAATGATGACAAGCCCCACTAAACACATAGTATTTCTAGGCAAGCTTTTAGAGTTCTCACACATATGTGACTTAACCATGTATTTTAGAACTGAAGGTATCCAGACTTCTAAAGAAAGCTTCTCCTATAGAAGATAAAAGATCAAACAGATAGAAGTGGTTTGTAGAAGTAAGACATAATAAAAGGAGAATAAAACTTTTAATAAAATATATTGTCTGACAGAGTGAGCAGCTACATTCATGAAATAAGAATAGAATGAAATAAAACAGCAATCATGAGCATAAAGCTTTAGAGATGTGAATATGTCAGGAGTTGTTTTAAAACAGCGCTCAATTATAGAAGCAATAGAAAATAGAATTGAGGAATTCTCCCCAACATAAAGCAAAAGGAAAAGAGAAGGCAAAACATGAGAAAACTGCATGACTACTTCAGAAGTTCAAAAATCTGAGTAGTAGTATTTCTTAAAAGAGAACACAGAGAAAGGAGAATAAATCATTGAAGAACTTCTAATAGCACATGATTGTGAAATTTTAGAATGTTAAGCATTAAGCAAATAGTTTTCATAAACTTTTAATAAATTATACAATGTACTAATGATCAAGAATAAGAGGAATGGATTTTGCTGGTAAGAAAAAGTGTTAAGTATCTGAAAGAATTTTTCAGGATGGTATTTTCTATGATAGTAAAGGAGTAAACCAAAAACCAGTACAAAACAACCACAAATGTCAGAAATTTCAAAAAAGAGAGGGAATATCTGGTCCATGATGAAGGAGAAACCAAGGATGATCTTGTTGTACAGGACATCAGTTAAAAGCATCATGATATTTTATGTTGATTATGTAATCTTTCTTAAATACTACAGAATCCGCTTGGCCAAAATGTAGGAATAAACCAATAAAGTCTAGGAGCGAAGAGTCATTAATTAGGGATCCAACAGAAAAATTACTAAAGGGGGACAGCAAAAGATGTCACAGAATGACTCAGTACAATAGTTAAGGAGAGCAACTGGCCCAAACAAAAGGGTAATTGATGATTTCAGTGAAGATATTTTTAAGGAAAATATAAAACTTTAACTAACATGATTAATATTGTGGTAAATTATAAAGAGAAACTAAGTGGTGAGAAACAGTAACACTGAATACTGGAAGAAAATGGTACAGTGTCTACTAGCAACTGATCCAAGAACACTAATCATTCTAACTAAATGGAAAAGAGCAGTAAGTAGAGCTTCTAAAATGAGAAAAACTGGAGGAATATAGCCTATGCAAGCCTTTGTGGTTAGGTGGGAAGGGGTAGGTGATGTGATTCATCCAAGGAATATGTTAATAAAAATGAAATGTAGATGAATTGAGAAGTTGTTGAAGAACAGAATTTAATCTTTTATATTATCAATAATAAACAAGAATAAGAATTATGGTTATTGAATGGAAAGTAAACTTCATAAATACAAAGAAATAATTTGAAAATCCTATGACAGCAGTCTTATTTTAATCCTTTAATGTGCCTCAATTTCTATTAATTGAAAATGAAACATGTAGTTTTAAAAAATATGATTTCAATTCTTAATCATTTTTATGATGCTTTAACTTGAGAAAGACTATAGAAAATAGTGTATTTTATGGCAAAAAGGTGAACATGTAATTGGAATGTGTACACTCCAGTCCTTTCACTACTTTTTCTTTGTTTAACACAAGCAAACTAAAATACATAATTTTTAATTCATAAAAGGTCATGTAGTATAGTTTGTGTATGTAGTATAGTTTTTGTATGTTGTATAGTTTGTATAGTTTGTGTATGATGATATTTATATACCTACCCATCAGGTTAGGCAGTGTGATGGTTAATCTTGATTGTCAACTTCATTGGCTTGAATGGTATCTGGGAGATTAGGAAAGCACACTTTCGAAGGTTTCCGTTTTGGTTATGAGGCTATGACCTTGAAGGCTGTATCTGTTCCCTGAGCCCTTCTCTGACATGCTTTTTCTCTGTCTCACTGCTATGAGCTGAGCAGCTTTCTTCCACCTTGTCTTTCCCTGTAATGTTTGTGCCTTGGAGCCAGGAACCATGAACTGAAACCTCAAAAACCATGAGCCAAAATAAATCTCTCCTCCTTTAACATGTAGTTACCTGGTATTTTGGGCAGCCAAAAGAAAAACTGACCCATACAGGTAACAAAGCTCTCTTTCTAGAATCATGTATTAAGAGTGGTTATTTTTCAATACATGGAGCTCATTTATTCCTTCCTTCATTATATTTTTATATATTGTTTAATACAGGGATTGTGGGATATTGTCATAAAAAATTAAGTCACTATGTGTAAATTTCATTTTAAAGATCTATTATGGTTGGGATCTAGAATAACCACATCCACTCCTTTTGTTGAAGCCTTAGTTGTTTATGGGCTTTGTGGAAGTGCCTGGATAATGAGGACTCTAATTTTATCAGTGAATGCAATACTAGGGGTCACAGCTGAAGGTAGGATTGGGTGGTGATGGAAACAGGAGGTGGGGCTTGGTTGAAGGGATTGAATATGGTTGCATGTCTTGAGGTTATACTGGTCTCTACTCCTTTCTCTCTGACTCTCATCCTCTTTGCTTCCAAGTTGCCATGACAAACTTTCCTCCACCACACCCTTCTACCATGATGTTCCTGCCTCACCAAAGGCCTAAAAGCAATGGAGCCAGCTGACCACAGACTAAAACCTCTGATACGGTGAGCTAACTAAGTTGATCTGTGAGGTATTTTATCACAGTGACGAAAAGCTAACACAATGTCTCTGCATGCAGAATATAAGTAGAAAACAAGCTCTTAAAACTTGTAGGACACAGAAAGCTCTCATGCCCCTACTCTGTAACAGAAATAAAAGTGTTTAGTACAGCAAAGTGGAACAATGCAGAATTTCAATGAAACTGATTATTTTGGAAAGGAAATCCTTGAAATGAGGTAGAATTTGAGAATAGCATCCAGTTTTAGGTGGGGTGTTAGTTTTCTTCACCCCCTGCTTCTCTGGCATGTCCCTCTGTGCTATTGCTTGAAATATTCAGAGTTGCATTGTCCCCACTGACATCAGGAGCTGTCAGCACAAAACCTTTTCACTGGTGAGAGAGTATATTTTTGACCTTCTCTTTAGAGAATAAATTGTTTCTGGAATGACATAAGGGCACCTATTCTTGGAGAAACCCTGTCAATTAGAATCTTCCTGTGACGGTACACAAGATATGTGAAATTAAAGCAAGTTCCTTTCATTTATTCTGAGAAAGTGTGTCCATATGGTAGGGTCACCTTTGCTACACAGAAAAGAGACACAACTCCTCTTTTCCATATGTTCTCTCAGGGAGAGAAAGAAAGTGGTTCAACAGCCACTGAGATCCCTCCCTTCATTTTATTTGAAATAAATGCCACTCGAGTTGGTAAGTGACCGTGAAAGTGGGACCGAGTGGCACAAGTGTGTCAGGCTGGACACTGTTTCCAATTCGCAATGCACTGATAATTAGCTTATTTACTTTGCCAAAGTTCTGTTGTATAGGTCTATGCTCTGCACTTCTCTTCCTTTCTCTGAAATATCACATTGCTCAGAAAGCACCATTCTATTTTTCTGACAGATAATAGACTCCTGCTCTCCGCTGCCTCTCTAAATCCTCTCTACCATTAATGCTCTGGCTTCTTCCTATGCACTGTTGTTTCTACCATTGCAGTTCAGACTCAAACCTCCTCTCTTTCCAATATTATGCTTGCTGTCAGGAGACAGTACAGGTTAAGTACAGAGTGTTTGGACTCTGCCATCTCACATCTTGGAATTTAATCCCAACATCATCATTCACTAGTTGTGTGGCTTTTGTCCAGTGATATAATGTGTTGGTTTCCTCATCTGTAAAATGAAGCTAGTAACTGCACATTCCACTCAGAATTATCATTATGATTAAATTAGATTGTGTCCTTAGAGCATTAGTATTGTTACCACCATTTCATGCTAATTTCATGTGTGATAGCCTAGTTTTCTGAAAAGGATTACAAACTTTTTTGCCTTTTTTATCTTTCTTTGAAGTCTATGTTAAGTATCTACTATAATGGTAAGCACTGAACAGAAAGTAAGTAAATGTTCCTTTATTTTTTGCACTATCCTGTACAAATGACTGAACTGGAAATGAGGAAAAATAAAAAAGGTCTATTTTCCCCTAGACTTCCACCAAGAATCTGTGATCTTGAAAAAGTCACTGACCTTTCTAGGTGTCAATGTACTCACCGATAAAAATAGGGCAAATTTCAATTTGCAAGATTTGTATACATAGCAAGTCATCAGTGAGAACTGCATGGATAGGAGGTTGTGTGCAAGAAAGAAATGATAGAGAAAACCCCTTTACTCTCTACTTTGTTTAAATTTAAAAGTGCATCTTTCTTTTTTTTTTATATTCAATTAGGAAAAAAAGTAAATAGTCTCTACCTACTAATAAAAAAAAAAAAAGAAAACCTACCTCCAAGAGTCAACTCATTCTCACCAAGGAGAGCTGAGTGTTAAAAAATTTAACATATGTCAAAACATGCCTTGGAGAATGTCCAGGGCAGTCTGTAAAATGCTGTGAGCTCTCAGACTGTAGGCAGTGGCTTCTAAAGATGTGCATTCTGCCTCTGTGTATCTCATGCATTTTTAAGACTTTGCTTTAAATGCAGGTTTATCAATAAAAATGCCACCAGAAAACAGCTTTGAAATTTTAATCTCTTCCTGAAATAAAAGGTTTCCTCAAGGCAGGTCTGGAATTGGTTTTGCCTGAACACCATCCACTTTCATTATACAAGGAATTTTCTTACAGCTGCTAAATTCTAATTTTGCAAGAAGTTTTAAAAATGCAGCTCTGTCCCTCTTGTCCTCAAAAGCAGTATAATGTAAGACTTTATTGTGTCGGTCATGAATTGTCTCTCCTGTAAATTCACAATGTCATAATATTCCTTTAGATTAACGAGGATCCCTACAATTATAGAGTAGAAACCATCCCGGTGCACGGCAGAGCCTGCCTAATGGCAGAAATTACTGTGAATGCTAATGCATTAGCCAAGAATTACAAGAGGAATTACTGCTGTCACCAAATCCAAAGGGCCTGCAACTGAAGGATGGACAGCTTTGCCATCTCTCAAAAGTCATTTTGGATAAAAGGTGAAGCATCACAGCAGGGGGAAACCTTTTTGTTCTTTACATAGCATAGGCAATACCTTAGACTGCCTAGGAAACTAGGAAGGAGACTGGTTTTTAATTTTTTTTAAAGGATTTAATGTTCAAAAGAATGCAATGCCTGTACTAACTTGAGTGCACACACAGAACTGAGACTTGTTCATGATTCTTGTAGGTAAATTCAGCACAGTTCCTTCACCTCTCAAACTTGGATGACTGTAGCGCTTGCCATAGTTAAGGTATAGATTGCAGTGGAGGAGAACAGGAAGCTTCCTTCTGGATTTTCCCTGAGCCAGTTCAGGCTCTGCCCTGCTCCAGGCAAGGTTCCTTCTAAAACTGAGTATAACCAATTCACTTCCCTGTGTTACACCCAAGGGCAAAGTGCAAATTCTTATACAGATTAGTTGCCTTTGTAGCCTCACTTCTTCCAGGGACCCTGTGCTGTTGGCATTGTAGGACTTCCAGCTCTGTACCTTTCTATGCTGGTTTGATATCTATCCGACAGCCCCTTTCCAATCAGGCAAAGCTTCTCTCCTACATCATTATTTTTGTAACTCTATTATTGGTCCCAGTTTCCCCCACATATCCATCTTCACAATGCTCATTACACTGAATTTAATTGATTGGTATCCGTTGATTTTTTTCCTATGGAAATACTCTGTCCAATGGACTAGCCCTAAAATTTACATAACTTTTTAAATTGAACTTAATTAAAATAAAATAAATATAAAAATTCAGTTTTTCAGTCTCACTAGCCACATTTCAAGTACTTAATAACAACACAGGGCTAATGGTTAGCAAATAAGACCAGGTACATATGAAGCAATTGCATTTTCATGAAAAGTTCTATTGGAGAAGGTGCTTTCGAATGAGAGGTCAAGAGCTACTCTGTGTCTCTTATGTCTGAAGAGTAAAGCAGGAAAGGAAAAAAAAATCTAATCTAATGGCTAAAATAGTGACTCCGAAAAGATATGTCAAAGACCTAACTCTCAGTACTTATGAATATGTCCTTATTTGGAAATAGGCTCTTTGAATATGTAATTAATTTAAGGATCTCAAGATGACATGATTTTGGACTTAGAGCAGGTCCTTAATCCAAGGATTACATCCTTTCAAGCCAAAAGAGAAGCAGAATTGAACCAGAAAAAAAAGAAGCCATATTAAATAGAAGTAGACACAAAATCTTCATCTTTAGAAAAATGGATAAAGGATAATATGTGTGTGTGTGTGTGTGTGTGTGTGTGTGTTTGTATATTCACCTATAAAAATGTCTTGTCATTTGCAACCACATAGACAGACCTGGAGAACATCACGTTAAATCAGATACATCTGACACAAAAGGCACACACTGTATGATCTCACTCCTATATGGATTTCAAAATATCAATTTGACAGAATTTCAAGTAAAATAGTCATTACTAGATCTGGGGAGCGAGAGGAGGATGAGACTATTGCAAGAGGTTCATCAGTGGCTGTGAAGTTATAGCTAGACAGAGGATTAAGTTCTGGGGTTCAGAATTCGCTGTCTTTAAACTCCTTATAAAGCCTATTGCAATGTATATGCTGTGTAAGTGGGGTTAGTCTGTATGACTGTCATTTTATTGAACCTATGAATGAGAAACCTGTGGCTCTGGAGAGTTGACTGTGGTTTGCCTATGTACTCAGTTCGGAAAGCACTCAACCTGTATCAAGCCATCTCACTTTTTCACCACTGCAGCCTCCTTTAATTTTCCTTGATGATACCATTTTCACACATGAATAGTCTTCTGGATGCTTTGCAAGTGATGACCTGGGTCTATGCTCTGGGACATTTATTGATGATGTCCCCTTGCAATTCTAGATTGCCCAAAGCTCTCATTTCCATGGCTTCTGAACCATAAACAAGGGCTTATTTAGGTCATTTTCTTTTTAGTAGAGAAACTGTATTTGCCTTGCTCTGCATTCTTATCTCTAGCGCTTATCTGGCACATGGAGGTGCTGAAGCTTTGAGGCTTCTGAGTGGCTGACTTTCAGAGCAGCGTTCTGGACAGAGGGAACCACCACTGCAGTGTGGCCGCCGTTCGAGCTAGATATGGAGCAGTGTTCATGGCAAGCGTTAGCATCCGCAGGAATTGCTGAACATTGTCCACTAGGAGCAAAACGCCAAGCTTTTATGGCATGAAACTGTGCACATAAATGTCTGGGAGATCAGTCTGGCAGTGCCAGTGTGTACTCTGTGGTGAGTTTCAGAATTTGTTTACTGTCCTTGATTTCTTCCATCTTTCTTCTCTCGGTGTAGGCCTAGGTCGGAAGTGCATCACTCTCAGGACATGTTGCTGCTCTCAGTCTTCTGTTCCCTTAGGCATAATTAGCAATCCCGCCCAGGAAATGTCTGCTACCTAACAAACGCCATATCATATGTTTGTGTCTGGAGGGAGATGACAGAGATGTAAATTGTAGAGCCAACTCTATCCAAGTAGTCTCCACCTCCACTAAAGACAGCAATTTTTACTCGTGACTTATTAGTTTGCACATTTACAAGGCGAAAAAATGTACTCTTGGTAAGCAAGTGAATATGAGTCCCACTTCAGGTGGTATGGATGATTTGGATTAGGTGATACTAGTTATAACCGTTGTTCTAAGCTAATTGTCAATGATTGTCCTATTTATTTATTTATTTATTTATTTATTTATTTATTTGGTACCAGGGATCAAACTTGGGACCTTGCGCTTGTGAGGCAGGAGGCAGAACCTGTCCCTTTTATTTTTAAAAGTACCACAGCTAATGAGATTTATGATCCCTGTGCATATGAGAAAATTCACAGTCAGGTTTTTTAGCCTATCTAATGTATGTCCGTCACACTCTGATATTAGGCCTTGTGAATTTCCCTTTGCAAACTTGTGTCCCAGCTCATGCTCATCTTTGGCCCTACCTCCAGTCTGCACACAATGTAAGATCCATCTGCTTCCTCTATAGCAAATATTCACTATTCATTCTTCATTATTTGTCCTTGCTCTACATTGATTTGCACATTTTCCCAATTTCCTCTGCACTGACTTTCTTTGACAATGTGTTACTGCAGTAGTTTTTGTTGGTGTCATACAATGTGGTTTTGATCACACAGTTTTTCCTTGTTCTCCCATTGTGTCATCCTAATAAGTTTTGGATATTTCTCAACAATTTGGAATGACTCCTACATTTCAAGCCCATATATTTTATTCCTTTGCTGGTCATCCAACAGCACAAATCAAGTAATCAGAAGCATTAGAAGGACATTTGAGATGATATGGATTGTTTCCCCATCTGAGAAATGAGGAAGGTGTTCAGAGATGCTGAAAGATCATCTCAAAGCTTTAGAATTGGTCACAAAAAGAGCTTGGTTTATACCCTGCTCTCCTTGTTCTCAGTTCGTTATTTTTCTTCTGTTTTACAATTCTGATTTATTTAATATTAAGTGATTTAATTATTGCACATATATCTTTAAAAATAAAAGCATGTTTCCTTTTTAGTTTCTCAGAAGAGACTCAATGTATCAAATCACAGCAAGTAGGATTATCAGGCCAGCTACACAAGTGAACAAAAATCTACATGCGATAAAGTCAGCAGTTCCAACTCATGCCACATTTCCACACACAATCCCATTCCCAAGTGCTCCTTGACACTCTGAATTCTGTAATTTAAGGAAGTATCATTTTGAAGCAAATCTTACTATGCAACCAAAAAACGCCAATGGGGAAGTTAGCTAATTAAAATTTACTTTGCATTTACATGTAGCAATCTTTCTTTATTAAATTCTTTACCAAAAATTTTGAGAAAGAGAAGAAAAAAAAATTGCACTAGGCTTCTGTGAGATTAAGAGGAAAATCCTTCCCTCAGAAATCAAAGGTACACCAAATTGAGGTTCCAGGGATGTCTTGGTTACATGGATAACAACTCAAGGAATTTATAACAGAGTCTAATTCTAAAAATAAAGACTCATGGTATTTAAAAAGAAACCCTATCCTTTTTACTGTATCGATTTTTAAGATGAGCGTGCTTTTTCTTTCCTTGGATGGGTTTTATTTTTATAACTCTTTTCCTAAAAAGGAAGAATGCATAATTTCAAAGTATCAATTAGACCAATTTAGAATTAGGAAAGTAATGATCCAATAACAAAATGCCTGAAGTTAATTAAATAAACATTTTACACTTCCATTTTTAGAAAGCCCTGTGAAACAAATGACTTGAAAAATGACAGGAGAAAGATTAATAAACTTTGAGAACAGTAGATTTCTGAGACATTTAATAACCCATGAAAGCCATGGAATCAGGATGTGGGAAAACAATGAGGGATAAGGGAAACATAACAGGAAACATTTGTTTGAAGCCTTTTCTTTTATGGGATTTATTGAGGCTCATATCATTCTTCTCTTTTCTTCATCTGTAATAGATACTGTCCTCTCTTTAGATAGGTGTTAGACACTGCCTATTGCCTATTGAATGTTTTTTTTTCTGCATGATGGACTCCAAATTTTGTTCAAATGTCAGGGGTGAAAGGAGGTATTGTGTGAAGGTGAAGTTAGGCTCAGCTCAAGAGGTGGTCTAAGTACTATTCCCCTGACCAGTGATGGACTGAGATAGCTGTGTAGCCTGGTTTTTACCAACAGGACCTGAGGTGATATTTAATGATGGGATTTCTGGTAGTCTGTCTTCCCATTAGAAAGAGAAAAGGCTGGGAGGACATCTTCTATTTCTTTTTACCTTTGGGCAGCACAGGAGGATGTGTTGCTCCAGGTTCTAGTAATCTGCTAGCAATGGTGAACAGAAAACCAAGCAGATCAGAAGTTACTCAACATTTTTTCCTTGAGAAATCGGACTTGGAATACAATAACTGTAGTTCAGTCTAGCCAATCTTTGTTTAGATAAAAAATATGAATCATAGAACTGGAAGTAATATTAGGCAAGCATCACTCCTCTGCAAAGAACTTTCACTGGTTTTCTGTCTCTTCTGGAACCAAAACCAAAGATTCACTGGGGTCTGAAAGAAGCAGTATACTCTGGCTACTGACTTCTGTCTGCTCTCTGTTTTCTTAGCCCTTTCTCACTCTACTTTCACCATGCAGCTTCTTTCCCTCCCAGGAAGACTTTTAAAGCAGCCGGCTTTGCTCTTGTGGGCACTGCATGGCTTCTGTCCTCCCTTGTAGCAGTAGAGGCCTTCTGTATTAAGTAACTAAGGATGTGATCACTATTTTATGTGCTCCTTTCCCATATGGTTTTCTTTTTAAAACCTATCAACTAACATGGTGTGTGTGTGTGTGTGTGTGTGTGTGTGTGTGTTCACAATATGTTATAAAATTCACAAGATTTAGGCTTATGTTCACTGCCACGGTTTTGAAGCATGCTTGGCTATGAGAAGCTACCAATACATCTGTTGAAAAAAATCAATCAATAAGAATTCTTCTGCCACTCATTAATGGACCTGAGTCCAGAGTTTCCAAGGCAGTGCTCTCACTACTGAGGACTTCTCTAGACAGTTGTAATCAGACCAATAAAAACTGCCTCCTGCTCCCTTAGCTCCCTCCTAAAGAGTGAGAGAGGGAGATATGAGCAAAACAGCCACTTAGATTAATGACCCTCAAGTCTCTGCATAATTTTACTTTTTATTCTATTAATGACTGGCCTCTGGGTCAATGAATTAACTAAAAGGAAACTCTAAAGGGATTTAATTGGTGCTTTGGAATTTTGTCCTGAAACCACATATTTACCACTTCTCCGGGGCATGTGTGAGTACATCTGTGTCACTACTGGGGCTGCTGTGACTCTCCATGTCCAACATGTGAGCCCCAAATCCCCAATGAGGACAACACTCATCCATCATCCTTAGTTAAGGCCATACAACTTTAAGTCCTTATTGTAATAGAGAAAATGTAGCGAAGCAGTGCCTAGATTTTACTCACTTTACTGTGCAGTAAAACTAAGCAGCAGCTAAATGGGTTTGGTTCCAACATGAGAATGAATTCTAAGTTCAGTCCTCTGACTCTGACCTCAAACTCATTGAACTAGGCCTAGGTAACCTAACTGTATCTTCACTAAGGCTTCACAGTCCTATATGTGCTTCAAGTCCAGTAGGTCAATCTTATTTGCAAAGTATAATCACTCAGTTCTGTATAATGAAGACAGAATAATAATGACAAAGGCCTTCCCTGTAAGGATATGCCAAAGTCTCTTAAATTTCCAGCCTTTTGCTGGAAAAATATCAGAGGCATCTGGAAGTCATTTTGTCTAGTCAGAATCAACACAGGTCCACCAAGGGCAATACATCTCAGAAAACCTAGCATATTCAAGAAATGTTTGGTTTCAGTCAGATAAAGTCCCTGATCAACCAGGGAGTTCAAATTCCAAGGACTCTTAAAGACAAAATAAATCTCTATCTTGTTTTAACCCATGTCCCTCAAACATACTAGACCACAAAACACTTCTTCCCTGGCACACATGGGAAATACTAAGTTATCCCACTTTCTTAGGGTTTGTTTTTTGGGGGGGGGTTCGGGTACTGGAGATCAAACTCATGACCCTGTGCTTGTGAGGCAGACAGTGGAAACAGTGAGCTAAATTCCCAGCCCAAGCCCACTTTCTTGCTTGTGTAAAAATATTAAAAATCATTTAATCATCCTTTGACAACTAAGGAAATATGACTATTGTGTTATCACTTGACAAATATGTTCCTATTGACCTGTATGTTAAAATTAAAGAGAAAAACAGAGTCTATACTCTTCTCAGAGTAGGATATCAAAGTAAATTGTTTAAAATAAACCTCCAAACTCCATCTTAAATTTTGAGATCTTGTGCATACTCTCAAAAGTCAATCACAAAAATAGTGATTTAGGATAAGGTAGATTCCAATTAATTAAAATTATATTTTAAATAGCGTCTTAGCATCCTTCCATACTAATAGTAAAGAAGTATGTTAACACACATACAGAAGAATGTCCACTTTGAAGGTCTTAGAATGCATAAGGAAAATAAAGTATGGGCCAGTGATTTAGCTCAGTGGCACCATGCCTGCTTGGCAAGTGCATCGTCCTGAGTTTGATTCCCTGTACCAAAAAAAAAAAAAAGAAAAGAAAAGAGTAAGTAATGACCTTCAGGGAAAGATTGCCATCATGGATGGAAACATCTCATATAAGTAATTATATAGCAAACAATATCACATCCTACAGACCTTGTATTCCTTGTTATTTCAAAAGTAGTAGTAAAGACCAATAATGTACATTGCTGATTTTACCTTTTATTTAGGAAAAAAGCTGTTTTCTTCTAAAGCTTTTTTCGCACAAGTTTAGCTCCTTGATTCTTCTCCAAAAAGGTTCAGAAATGATATTTCTGAAAACTCAGTGTATATCCCT
This sequence comes from Heterocephalus glaber, assembly GCF_000247695.1. Next base: position 3,468,509 of record NW_004624756.1, on the reverse strand, counting down.
GGAGCCACTTCCACTGAAACTTTGTACACTTGAAGCTGATTCTGTAAAGTAGAGCAGCTAGATGAACTCCAGAGGGAAATGATAGTCGCTGTTCATTACACCAGGAAGGCTTGGGCAAAAATTATTGATTTTGAAATGCCAAGATATTTTTTTCTTGGTACTTCAAGGTTCTTCCAGAACCAAGAAAAAAATTTGACTACAAAAATATGAGTAAAAGAGTCTGCCCATTTTTATGAGGTGGCTTACTGCCAAAGTTTAAATCTACCTTCACTAATTAAATAGGGTTTTGTAGAATTTATTTTGAGTACTGAGTTTATGGTTTCACTATTATTGTTTCTACCTTTACACAGATCTCTACACTTGCTTTGCTCTGTGGTATCACAGAGTGTCATATGAAGCTTTTCACGGCATTTTTGATGTAATGGGGGCATTGCAGCTCCTATTCACGAGAGCCACTTGTCTAACTCGGTTCTAGGCTCAAACATTCTGTGTAACTGACAAGTGTTTTAACCTAATCATTTTAAAATAATTGTTTACTAAATGTTCAAGATGCATTTGATACTTAGTGAAAAAATGTAATGGAATTTTCCCTGTTTTAAAAGACTAGTATTCTCTTTGACAGAAATAAGATATTTCTATATATTCAGCTCAATAAACATTTCTTATTAATGTCTGTAGTAAGCATTTGGAAAAATGTATTAACTACTTAATGTGTTTATTTCATTTAGTATTCAGAAAAACAACCATTGGAGTTCTAGAATTTGGGCTTCTTTTAAAACTTAAGAAACACAACTAGACAAGTTAAATAATTTAACAAAGTTACTAAGTTTATTTTCCAGGTGCAAACAGTTTTGATGGGAACCCAGTATGTGAATTCCACAATGCAAGCTCTTTTCTTCATATTCATTGATAAGAACACGGTGTTTTATCATTGGGTGTGCCGTGATTTTTTGTAGGAATTCCTAGAAACCAGCACGAGCTAGCATGGGAGAGACTTCATGAGAAGCGGAGGGATTGAGCTGAGTATTAGGAGACAGATGATATTTTCATGGGCAGAACAAAGTCAACAATGCTCAAGGAAAGGAAAAGTGTACAGAAAGACAAGGGTGGTCCCTGCTGAGGGGCTCCACCTGTGAAGAGGATTCAGATTTAGAGTCAACATAAGAGATTCCAGGATTCTAGGATTCACTTCACATTTTGCTGATGTACCATCAAGTGTCTATAACAAATATGAAAGAAATAACAAGAGGATCATAATAGCAGTAGTTGTATTCACTCACTGGACATACATTCTTTGCCAGGTAAGCCCATGCTTGTTTTCTTGTAATCTTCACAACAGATTTACAAACATCATGTATAGTTGAGAAAACTAAAGCTCATAAATTAACTATTTCACTAAGCTCATATGAAGAGCAAGTCACCATGTTTAGCTGCCATAATGTATGATTTCACAGTATAAATTGACTTCGGAGTTATGTCAGGAGATAAAGCCAAAACACAAGTGAAATTCCAGTTTCCAAAATGTACTGAAGTTTGTGTGAGGACTGCATAACGTTACCAAAGAGAATTTCAGAGAATGTGGACAATGACCTAGCAATAATAAATACATTTTACTTTCTTTTATAACAAACAAAACAAAATTGAGATCCAAAGAGGTTAATTTCCCATTCCATAGATCAAACTAAGATTATGACACCAGCCAGCCTCTGGACTTCTAATCCAGTCTTTCTTCTGTGGTTTTGATGCTGACTCAAAATACCGTTTTGGAAATATTGTCTCCCACATTTATTTTGCTACTTTTTCTAGACCAGAATTACAAAATACAATAACATTGTGGGTGTACCTTTGCCAAACCCATTGAATATTCTAACACATAGATATTTCTTGTCCCTGTAAAATCAATGTATTTTCATGATTATCTGTGTTTATTAAAACACACACACACTAAAATCGTATGACTTTTCCCCAGAAAGATAAGTTACACAGATTGTAACATTGAAACACATGTTCTTATTCTGATGTCTAATATTTTTAATTAAAAATACTTAGAGCTGCATAAGATGCCCATAAAAATAGTGAGAGCTGAACTTACCTCAAGTAGGAGAAAATTATGTTTGGATAATATGATTAAAAATAAAATCTATTCCAAGGCATAAATTGCTAGTGTCACACCACCTTTCCCCTTTGAAATGGAAGCCCAGTTGCAGAAAATCTTTCTACTCCATTTCCCTCAAAAAATGGGGATATAGACAATCATGAGGGAAATATAAACTATAAACACTTTTTCTGAAAGAAAAATATTATCACACAAGTAGGTGAGTAATAGGAATACAATTACATTTCGAATTTAAAAATATTATTTAGGTCAAAAAAGAAAGAGGATGGAAAAGGAGAAAAGATGGGTGGAAAGATTTTCTGTGCGACTGAGAGACACAGCAAGACCCTGTCTCAAAATTTTAAAAAAAATTTTTTTTAAGGTTAGAGAGATAGATAAGAGTGGAAGCAAAAAAAAAAAAACCAAAAAACGAAAAGAGTGGAAGCCCTGGGTTCAATCCCCAGTACCACTACCAAAAAGAAAATGTTATCGTTACCAGAGCTTTAGGGTGAAAGCCCCAGCTCCAGGGGTTCCAGCAGGTCGACTTAGCCACGCATTCCAAAATGCCAATCAAGGAGCTGGGCAGTGGTAAATGGCAGACAAAAGCTTTAATTATCATGGTCCTACTGGGAAGGACAGATAAAAAAGTTCAAGATCTCCTCTTGAGGAGCTGACAGTGTTTGGGAGTCTTATGAAAAGGGGGACAAAGGCAAAGGTTGGAGTTTGCATACCTGGGGATGTGCACCACTGTGGGGTAAGTGATCTTGGTAAAGCCATGGCATGGATGATCACTGTCCCAGGACTGCCTCTGCAAGATGGCTCCAGGAGCAGACCTTATGTCATGAGGGCCCTATTTGGTCACTACAGAGTATTACTCCTGATTCCAGAGCAGCCTCAGTTTCTTCATAGTTCCTTCATCTGTCTGCAAGAGTAAGGCTCTCCCTTTCCTGGAGGCTGAAGGTTTAGAACAACTGGAGAATTCTAGGAAAAGTTCCAGGGTGTCAGAAACAGGATGTTGGAAACATTGGCAATCAGATGTCCCTACAAATCTTAAAAATATCTTAGTTACTCTTATCTTGGTGCCCTCTGTCATGAAGAGGGATGAACTGAGGTAAGTAAATTTAGGGCTAATAAATCTTGTATTACCAGTTTTTAGACTGACACTCTGAAAGTGGTTAACATTCCTACAGGTGGAGCTGACCAGGGATCTGACCTAAAGTTTTAAGGTAATACAGAAGATAAAAAATGAAAGCATAGATTAAAAACTCTCCTGCTTTCACTTACCCTCTGGGCATCTTCAGGACCAGCCTTCACAGTCCTGTTATATGCTTTGGTCCATATTTGATCTAAAAAATAATAATTGGGCTCATTTTATACTTTACGGGTAAAAGAAGAATCAGTTCACCAAACTGAACATGGCTTTAGGCAGGGATGTGATTAAAGGAAAAGAAAGAACTGTGGCTAGAGAGTAAACATTACCATTTAGATTCCGGAAAGGAATAAATAATACAAAGTAGAATGGTTAATAGTCTAAACATCTACCAAATTTAAGTAAGTTAAGACCATATGTGATACTAAATTGTGAGTGATTGTCTACTAAGAGATCTTTGTCCATATCAAAAGAGTTGTACTTTTAGACAAGCCGAGTAATAGTAGATAATGTGGAGAAAGATTGCTGAAGAAGGAGTTAAAAGGGAGCAACTTTAAGATGAGAAAACTTTTTTTTTAACTTTGGGGAGAGGTGGTGGTGGCTGTGACAAAGACCTTAAACAAGCCAGCAAGCTGAGACCCAGTTAAGCAGTCCCATTTCAGGGTGGCCCTTGAGGTGTCATTTGATTTCAAATCATTACACCAGTGAATGTTAACCAGGGGGAACTGACCATTTCATTTTTTATCACTTTAACCTAAGCAAACTGTCAGGCACAGTTGGAAGATGAGTACCATCCAGGAGAGATCCTTTTACTTACTCTTTAAATGCTACCTCATGGAGGACTGCTCCAGGAATTACTAGCCACTGTCCTGGGTAAAAGCAGACAGTATCTGAGGCTTTCACTTCCTAAGCCATATCCTAGTGGCCTAACAAAATATTTTAAAATGTCAATTACTTCAATATTTAAGAGCATGAGCTTCAGAGATAGAGACCTAGATTTTAATATCTGGCAACTGGCTGAATTCTGGCAACTTGATTTTGTCTAAAATTTTCACATGTTCTTTCCCCATTATAAAAGGATTTTAAAACAATTGTGAATATGAAATATATAGAGAAAAGATCCTTAATCAAAATAAATCTGATAAATAATAAACACTCAAGAACAGAAAGCTATTAGTATAAACCTGGCTTTAATTATGGTACTTCGTTACTTCAGACGTTTCGGCAATCTCGTGTTGTACTTGGGAATTCCCTCAGGGTCTCGCGGTGCCCTTGTTTGCCTGACATTTCTCATACCTCTGCTCCAGCTTCAGGTCTTTGCACTCCTTCCCTTCATGGGCCACACTGATTTTCTTTCTGTTTCTGTAGTGTATTGAGTTCTTTTCCATTTCAGGGCCTTTCCACCATTCTAATTTTCTTCCCAGGCAAATTCCTTGCTATTCCTTTTTAGTGAGTTCATACCCACCCTTCAGTTCTTATCTAAATGTCACTTCCACAAACAGGCTTTGATTTGCCTTGTCACAGTCCGTCATCACACATCATAGTTCTTTTTCACAGCACTTGCCAATTTGTAAAAATGCATATAATAGATTATGTCAGGCTTTGAATACCTACCTCTCCTGTTTGCCTGTAAGCTCCAAGAAATCTAGTACCTGGTTATTCTGTGCAGCACTGCACCCAGCAGGGCTAAGCACAGAACCTGACTCACAGTTTTCTCCACCAGTGTTAGGGACATCAGCACAGTACAACCTAGGTCACCAGAGAGCCATTCAGAGAAGCACTCACTTCCCACTTTTATGGTCTGAAAAGAGCTACTACCATTTCCAAGTACCTGTATAAGTTATGCAGGCTAAAATAAATAAGAAAGAAAGAAAGAAAGAAAGAAAGAAAGAAAGAAAGAAAGAAAGAAAGAAAGAAAGAAAGAAAAGCAAGCAGGCTTAGGTAAAAGATGCATTTTATTATGTTTTGGACAAACCACACTCCAAACATCCAATTATTAAGACTTTGGGCATTATTGCTTTTTTGATTATTATTGCTAAATATGTCAGTTTTGTTATCTTACCTCTCAAAAATACTGTAAATATTTCTATTTGTATATACTTTATGTAATAGCTTTTCTATACCAATGTGCATATGCACATGTGTGTACAGAGAGAAAGAGAAAGAGCTGTATAGATATAAAACTCTCAAGAAGGAGAAAAAATCACACAAAAAGTTGATAATTCTTATTTCATATCACAATTATACTTTGCCTGGTGGATAAGAAATATTTTCTGTCTGGCCCAGTCTGTTCAAAGCACATTGTGTCTCTCTACAATCAACACTACAATCATAAGACACATCCTGAGCTATAATAGACTTCATTTAATTTTCTTTGCGTCATATAAATGACCCATGTGGGAGGGGTGCTGCTCTTATATTCCATTACTTGATGCTCCATATGTTGTAAGGAAGAACACATTTCTAAAAGGATACTTTGGCCTTGTTTTTCTCTCTTGTTTCCTTAGTCTAAATTGCAGACCAAGTTGAAAAGTGTCAGTGATTGTCACTCCAATTCTCTAACAAAGGTAGAAGATGTGAGATAATTTTACTCTAAAACAAAGCAGCACCATCTCCAGAAAGTAGAAATGTGGTGAAAACAGGAGAGGCTAAGGGTTCCAACAATGTCCTGGCAAAGGTGCACTCAAATGAAGAGGAAGTCAGAGGCAGAGGTGGTAATATTAATGGGACAGAGAAGGGATGAGTACATGGAAGGGAGCTGGAGTAAAGGGGTTACGCCCCTTTTGGTGGAATTAACCATTAAAGATTTTCAAAGATGCTGGATAAGAACCCAAAGTTCCCACCCATGGGGTGGCTTCCAATCCTTACAAAAATAGAAGTAGGAGAAGAAAGAACTCTTTGCTCCCTCTTCCCACTCCAGTGGGGTTAATTAATCACTCTATGTGAGAAATCTCAAAATACATAATTTATCCAAAGTGGCTAATGGTTTAGTCAGAACAACTGTCAAGGTACATAATTTACCCGCAGTAGCAAATGGCATAGCAGCTGAAATGTTACTGCTCTCTATCTACTTCGCCACTTGTATGACTACTATATTATTCAATTTTTCCACTTTAAGATGCCATTTATAAGAAAATCATAAAAAAGCCTAGTTTCAGCATAACTATTTACAGAAGATGCTTATAACCTTACTCCAAGAAGTAGGAACTGCTAATTTTCTAAATTCTTTAGAACAAAGAACATAAGATGGCTTCCTTTTTTTATTCTAACTGACCCATCACTGAGGAGACCTCTTTTAGGAAGTGAGGACAAATCCCTTTGAAAGTACAAATTCACATGCTTTCAAGTTTACCCTTTATCTCCTATTCTGAAATGAAGAAAAACAATAAGGTCATCCTGAGAACTATGCATCAGGACATAATTTTGACTCTATCCATATAACAAAATTAATGGACTTAATACAAAAGAAATTACCTTTCTTTTGGATTATCATTATTATTTAGTTTGTACAAAAATACCAAGTGGAACAAAATATAAAGCAAAGAAACAGTACACCATGCATTATATTAAAATTTGGATATATGATAGAGGTGAAATTAGAAAGAATGAGGAAAAATGGCCATATAGATGGAAAATTAAAAGGCATTTCCAGTATCACATTTACACCACAAAAGTAAAATATAGGTAGAGTTTAAATGTAAAAAATAGTCATTCAGCTTTTATCAGAAAATAATGAAAAATTTTATAAAATATATGTTATGCATAAGAATTATGTGCTCTCTCTCTCTCTCTCTCTATATATATATGAGAGAGACCAGCAAGAAATGCTTTTCTTTTCAAACAACACAAAAAGTAAAAAATTGAATAAAGATGCCTTCATTTACTGCATTAAATGTAACAGCATCACTGTATTTAAAGAGTAAAAATGACACATTATAATTAAAATATATTTACTGCAATTTAATTTAAAAAAGGATTACCATTTACCACACACACTATCTTTCCTAAATCTTTGATCAATAGACAGTCACCCCAATTGGAAAATCATTAATGGCAAGGAATACCCAGATGAAGAACTTCAAAGCTTACTCAAGCCCACAGTAGTCAGATAAATAGTTATAGCACTGAAGTCTAATTTAGTTGGGGACTAGGCTACATAACTCAGATCTCACAGTCTTGAGGTCAGTGTTGTCTTACCTCTGAACTGAAAAGTATATGGAAGGCCACATGCCCCCTGGCTATAGGTGGAATGTCAACAACCGGACACTCCTGAGGCAAGACAGCATCTGCTAAGGACTGTTGCCAATATATAGCCATTTGACTGTAGAGAAAATGTGGTTCTTCATTAATTTAATCCTTATCCACCCATTCTCTGTAGTTGCTATTTCATGAAACATGTTACTCCCTCCTCCACATTTCTCGTGGCTAATAAAAGTAGGTCAACTATGAAATTTCATTTGAGTTTGTCCACTAGAGGCAGGTCTCCTCCAAGTTTCCCCTTTATATCTTGAAAATTATCTCTGTCTCTTTCTTTTCATTCCTTGTCATTCCCTCAAAAAGGTAGTTGAGGGTCTGATCAGCCCAACAGAATGGAAAAAATTAAATATTTATTGGCAAGATTTAGAGAAAAAGAGGTCATATGTTCTCACAAGAAGGATTATATGGGAGAATAACTTTATAATAGTTATTTATGTTAGAGTTGTACATAATCTGACATAAATTTGTTACGTTCATGCATATATATCATACAGAAACAAGTATATGTGTGTAAAATGGCATGCATAAGAATATTTATAATAGCATTGTTTATAATAATAAAAGTAATGAAATATCTAAACAATTTAATGATTATTTTAAAATATGATGGCTCAGTTATGTTAATTAATGGCTATGAATTGACAAAGAGTATCTGTTTTGACCAAACTTTAGTCAGCTAGCTGGACTTCTCTCAGGCCCATCTATGCACTTCCTGGTAATAGACTTTGAGGGCAAATAAACTTTCATCCTTGATATCTGATCACCCTCAATATCTGATCAGGATCCTATAGCCCCACCTCTAACCCCAAGAGATATCTGACAGCCTTGGCCTTTCAGCAAGAATCCCATTAGTTCAGAGTAGTAAAGACCCAGCTTACCCCTGGTATTTACTCTTAGTCATTTTCTACTTACTGAGCACCACTCTTCTCCTTAGATATAAATTCCAGGTTGGCTTTACTATATTCTGAGAGTTGAGCCCAATCTTTCACCTACTACAAAATTCCAGTTTCAGGGTTCCTATAAAATTCATGTTATCCCAAATAAACTTCCTTACTGTGCTTTAAAAAATATAATTGAGTAATCTTTTTTTGAACAATTAATATGTCATTGGTACATATATGTTGTGCTAAATAAAAGTTAAAATGGCTGAAAAGGAACTTCATATAGAAATATGAATAATGTCAAAAGTAATGCTAAATAAAGCAAGCTGCACATGAATACATGTAGTGTGTATATGAATTTGTATATATTTTGAAAGTTTATTTAGATAAGTACATAAATAAATAAATGAATAAAGAGGTGTGACATACCAATAGCACATACTAGATGTAGATACCTATTTATAAAATAAGAGTTTAGAAAGATATTAAGACAAAAAAAGATAGTAAATTCTATATGGTCATTATCTCTGAGTAGGGAAGAAACATTTTTACTGAGTACCCAGTGATCTTCAAATGCTTCAAAATATTTGTTTCTTACACACATCTAAGTCAACCAAAGCAAACCATGGAGGTTTGATAGATCTAGGTAGTGGGTATGTAGTTGTCATTTTATTATTCCCTATGCTTTACATATACATGAAATATTGCTTAATATAAAGTAGAACAAAGGTTAAAAGTATCATAAAATAAATTGGGTTAATATTACAATAAAACAGAATCCTCTTTACATTATTAAATATTAAAGTATTGAAATTGTACTATGCCTGTCCGACCACTAAATATTTTATAAATAAATGCATTGTGTAAATTTAAATTACATTATCAAAGGGTTATTTTATTCTAGGGGAAAAATTAACTCTGATGTAGTAATGTCCACATGAAATCTACTCATGGTTTACATGACCCCAGACAAAATTCAATGGCCATATTAAGCTGAGCCAGCCAGCACACCATCTACTTCCCCATCCCTGTGTTGATGAATTGGAAACAAAACCTATTAAAATAGTCACAACAATTCTTTGGAATAAAGGGCAAACATATGGATCCTATTCTGCTGTTAACATTCTTCCTGACCATGAATTTGGATTTTACACAAAATCTCTAAATTCTCCTTCTATGGTGTAGATCTCTCTTCTGCTCAGCTTTGGACTTGATGATCAGAGGGCCCTCAGCTTCCCTCAGCTTCCCTCATGGGATACTTCAGGGTGCCTAGATAGTTTTTAAGTTTTTTGAAAATACAGATAGATTTATGAGAAGTGTGGTCACAGCCCTTTAGGAAACAGTCTATTTTACTGTAAGATACTGGTTTTTAGTTTTCAGTCTTGTGACAGTTAAGCTTGATTGTGTCAGCTGGACCGACTTGAGGAGACTGGTGGAGCACACTTCTGGAGGTGCCTGGGTAAGTAGGAGGCAGGACCTTAGGCACTGTGTCTGGTCCCTGACCCCTTCTCTGACCCTCTTCCCTGCTCTGCTTCCTGGCTGCCAGGAACTGAGCACCTTTCCTCCACCATGCCCTTCTGCCTTGGAGCCAGCTGACCGTAGACTGAATTGCCTTAAAAAGTGAGACAAATTAAACTTCTCCTTTATGCTGGGGCATTGCATATTGTGTCCAACAATGAGAAAGGTGATACAAGCCCAGCTTTTAAGTCATCTGAGCAGCATTCTATGTAATTTAATTATGTTCATTTCATAGTTGAGAAGCTGGCCTAGTTATATGACTTGATTTGCTGAAAAACAGAATTTTGATCTAAACTCAGAATTCCTAATGTTCAACTACCCAGAGATTTCTCTGATACCAGACTTAGGGGTCTGGGATAACAAACAGTTACATCAATCTGGCCTGTCTTTTAGAAGACTCATAAGCCAAACTTACATGATATCATACATATATATAATCTTAGAAATAAACTCTTCATAATCTAGTATCTTTGTCACCTTACATTTGGATTACAACTATTACACAGAGCTTAATTAAATATAGATGCTACAAATATATAACTTGAAAATAAAAGTCTCTGAAAATTCTGCCATACTAAATAACTTGATATATATTCTTCCTGAGAGTATTAACAATGTATCATTAATATTTATCATTTTACATATGAATCCAAATAATACCCATCATCAGTTTGGCTTTTTCCACATAACATATCTAGGGTACATTTCACCTGTCCACTGTCCACACATTGCATGCTTTATTTTTTTCAAAGGCCATGTAGTTTTTCATTATTAACCACATTTACATCTGTGAAAATTTAGATCCTCCAATTCAGTTGTCTTTACAAAGGAATCTGTAATAACCTTACTCAGAGATCTATCTTCAAGTACCATGGGGATATTTATGTATGATAAAATCCAAAAAGAAGTGCTAGGTAGCATGGCATGAACATTTTTAATTTTTATAAATGTTATTAAATGCCATCAAGAAAAGTCTGTCCACTTCCATTAATATGCTTTTAAGCATACTTTAAGTCTCATAAACTTAAGCATGAATCAGTTTTGCAGCTCAGGATCTTCATTTGTAAAATTAAAAAAAAAAAACCAATGTTTGACAAATCTACTTCATTGCACTGCTATGAAAACCAAATAAAATATTTGACATGAGACTACTTTGTAAAATGTTTATTCCATGTTGTATACATAAAATGTACCAATAAAGTATTACTGCAAATAGAAAAAAACAATCTTTAATTAAAATGGAGTATGTGAATATGTGTAAATGATAAGAATAAGTTTTAGAATAAAAGTACATGTCCCTTTGCCAACAGATGTGCAGTTTCTCTCTGTGGGGCACAGGTATGTTAAACACACCAAACCCTTGGGCATCTAATTTATCTAGCATCTGATATTCCTTCTTTATTGAATGACTATTTTATTGAAACATCAGTCCATTCCCTAAAGTTTTAAAATCTTGTCCTTATCTTCCTATTAGCTATTTCCTTAGGTGTAAGTCCGTATTTCTAATGAGTTTACTGTCCTTTTTCTTTGTTCTGGCTTTCATTCCTATTTGATGAATTTTGATTGTGTTGTTATCTTTGTTGTTGAGACTATTAGATTATTTGCTGCCCTATCTATATAGCTTAAATTGGTGAAGTGTCTACCTCAGCAGTAGCTCTTCTGACTATAAATGATTCATCTAAGGCATTGCTACCTTGGGCATAATTTATTTTCCCTGCACAAGTTTCCTCTGCTCATCCCTCTTGCCTGGAGATTGACATTGACATGTTGCTGATCAACCTTGTCTGGGATTCTACTGCCACTAGCCACTTCTAATGCCATAGTCCAGCACCTGTAGGCATGGGGTGACCCTACGGCTGATGCATGTCCATGACTGTGTCCTTCTGTGACTGCATATTCTCCATGAGAAGAAAGACTACTCAGTGTATATTCTTAAAATAAACTAACACTAATGAATAGATCTTGAATTTCATTATGTCTAGTGGTATCATGCAAATCTATGAGAAACTGGGAACTGCAAATAGTAACAGAGGAAAATCTAATACCAGAAATCCATCCTTGAATACCATTAACAGATAACATAGAAGGTACAAGCCTTATTTGCTTCCCAATTCTCCTTTAATTTTACTTCTCATATTTGCTGACACTATAGGGAAGAAAACATACTCTAATCAATTTAAATTGGATGTCAGTTAAGGTAGTAATTATCAATGCTTACCTAAATAATATCTATCTTGAGTCATGAGACTCAAGATAAATTCCCACATACAATATCATACTTTATGGACTTACACACTAACACTATGATTGTAATGGAATGCTCATTAATTCTGCAATTTTAAACTCACTGCTAAAAACATAATTTCACATACTTTTTATTTGTTTACAATTCATCATTGTCTTTGAGTGACTTATCAAATACTTAGTCAGAAGGGAATTCACCTAAAAGTGCTTGTCAGAAAGACAATCAATATATTAAGGAATAAAATTCTATGAAACTATGAATATTTCTTGTAACTGTAATATAACTAAGTAAGATGCTTGTATTCTAATACTAAGAAAATGTTTGGGAAGGAAATTTCTTCCTTATTATTTATGGAAAAAAATCAACAGATTTTGCTAGAGAAGTATGCTATTCAAGAATTACTAAAGCAAACTTAAACTCATGAGCAAAGTTAATGATACAAGAAATGTGGTCACTGTACCATCTGTGATCTTTGTACATATTAAAATAGTCAAATACTGAAGAAATTTTTAAATGTAGAGATTTCTATTTCTATATGGAGTAAAACATGCTGCAAAATAAAAATATTTGGGGTGCTGATTTTTATAGTTATCATTCAATGAAAAACAATGGTTTAATGGTTCTGCAGAATAAATGGAGTTGCTCTGTACATGAGACTACCCAAAGGTAGAAAGTTTTGAGATTTCAGTACAGGTTTAACTACATTTATGGACATTAACATTAAACCTACCCATTACGTTCTCAGGCTGGGTACATATGAAGCACTTCACAGCTAAGATGTTAAAACAGGTAGCAGAGCACATATCACTGAGTTTCTAAGTTTATTTTCAGAATTTTGCTTACTCAGGAAAATTCCAATCCTTTGAATCAAGGTAAATGAAGATCCATTAAGATTTCTTCCTGAAATAGCTTATGTCATCAAGTGAGAATAAAGAGGGAGACAGAGAGACTGAGACTCAAGACATCCATGAGATAATGATCTCTCTCCTATTCTCAGGACCTGTCCCATAAGGCCATGGGTCAAGGACTTCATATGCTGACCAAAGGATGAGAGAATTCCTCTAACACACTGCACAGTGGACCCCACTGAGCTTCCTCTAAACCCACAGTGCACAGGAGGAACCTGAAAAAATATTTGACTCATTCTGAAGTGAAGAAATTGTATGCACTTGTTGGTCAAGGAACTATCCCAGGCCCCTAGCTTACTAAGTCATGTCAGTAGCTCTACATAAGCTAACCATTTCTAACTTACATTTTAAGAATCTCCTTTTGATATCAAATGAAATTTCAACTCAGCAAAATGTTGAAGGGACTTTTTGTGATGTTTGCCAGTTATCTGAAGTACACTTTAAATGAAGTGGCATTTGAAAATGTGAATTAAATATTTCAAAAGCCTATCTTCGTGACCCTCAAGCCTCCCTTTTTACTTCTTTTGTCCATACTTCCTAGACATAAAAAGCAACAATAACTGTTAATGGTCTTTGCTGTTACTTTCAAATGGCAGCCATCATTATGACTATAGCAACTGCTACTCTCTCTGTTAACTACCTCATTCTTAAACAAAATTGTCTTGTTAAACACACATTTATATGCATTATTTACAAGTGAATAACAGTCATGCAAGTTTGTCTCAAAACATAATTTGTATTTGCTGTAATATTTCAGAATGAAGAAAATTACCTGATATCATTAGATTTTTATTTGATTTTTATGTACAGTCCTCCAATAGATTTAGAACTTCTGATTATGCCAGGATTTTCTATGACTATGAGGGATGCTTACTATACTGATCCAAAAGGGAAAACTTACAAATTTATAGGATTTTAGGAACTGAAAGGACTATACAAATATTTTCATCCAAGTCTCTTATTGGACTGATGAAAAAATAGAAATCAAGAAGTCATTGAATTACTGATGGACAATGGTGACCCACCTAGCAAAGAATAATGCCTAAATTTGAAAATTCAATGTATATTTCCTAATAGCAAATACTCTTTCATTTCATTTTGAGTCTTCCGATATTTTTTTTGAGACAGGGTCTTGCTATGTAGTTCAGACCAGTCTTGAACTCACTACATAGCCCCAGGCTGGCCTTGAACTCACAATGATCCTCCTACCTGAGTCTCCCAAGTGCTGGGACTACCAGTGCATGCCACCACAACCGGCTCTTCCAATTCTTTCAATCCCCTGAAACATTAAATACCTTTCGACTTCCTGGTGACTATGTGTATGTGTACACATGTTTTTGTCTACATTCCATATTGAGTCATTGATTTCAAATGTCATGGAATCTTGGAACTTTTCTACTGCTCTGTGATGCCGGAGTGGGAGCTTGTTCCTTAGTCTCTGTGGCTCTAAACAACGAAAAATATAGGTCCTGGATAGATTGTTGCCTGCATGGATTGTCCCCATTCATACAAACTCTTCATCTAGAGTCATTTTTCCGTACTCCTGTCCACATATCTCCTCATTACAGCAGCGTATTTAATAACATGTAAGAACAGTATTTTCTTAATGAGACCCTACAGTGTGACTCGTTCATGTTCAACTTTTGTGTTATCTCAAGCTATCACCAGTTTTTCCAAAGAACTACTATGGGCCAATGAAACTTCAATCTGGAAATGGCTGAAAGAAAGTGACATATTTTAAAAGACATGAGATTAAATATGTGAGTCAGTAATATTGCATTTCCAGGTGTTTCTGGGGTTGTGGATAATTGTCAAATGAGGCTCAGAGTCCCCACCTTACCTAAGTTTCTTCCCCACTACATTTTGGGATTTCTGTTTAGGAATTCATTAATGTAAGATAGTTCTGTCTCTCTAACATTTTTCAAGGAAATTGAAAAAAAAAGCCTATCTCAAAAAAGACTGGTCAAGCAAAAATACATTTCATAAAAATTGTGAAAACTAGTTACATAGAAAGTAATCTTGTTCTTTAGTAATATTAAAATATAAAATGCTTTTTCCCCTGCATAGTTCAATGTTAAAAGCCCCATAGATGATGATTATTCATAATTATTCAATTTTAATTTCTTGTAAGGCATTTTCTCTGTAACAGTTACCCTTATAAAAATAATCCTCATGATAAGAATTAGACTGAATCACTTTTTGATGTCTCTTAATCCCCTTGATCTACTGATTAAAATGAAGACCAGAAATGCCCAGTTGTGCTATTATTTTTTTCTTTTCTGCTCCATTGTTAATTGAAGATAGTGAGGAATCAAACAAACCATGGAATCAAATACTTACAGTATAACTTGGGTACTGCTTCAGTAAGCAGAGCATTTGGAAAGACATTTATTTTCTTACTTGTTTTTTTAATCAGAACTTCAGATAGAAAACCTGCCATAATTTTCATGCATTTTACCAAAGACAAAACTAATTTATTAAAAAGGTATTATACTTTCTCATATTTATAATAAAATCTAAATAAAGGTGGAAAATGAGGATTCCTACATGATGCAAATCATCCTTAAGAATGACCAATAGAAAGCATTTTGTGTTTCACATTTTTTATTAGTGCATATTAGTTATATAGATTAATGGGTTTCATTTTGATAAATTCGACATACATGTAGTACACTTTAACACTTTTCCTTCAACTTTCCCTTGTTCAGTATGTCCCTCTAGTTTCATATGGTTTCTAGGGGAAGGTTTCAATGTGTTTAATGTATTTTGTATAATGTATACTCAGGAGAAAAGCCCACACACGAAAATATAAGGATGAAAAGAAAATATACTGACTTTCCATCTGTGGGTTATGGGAGAATAAACCCCTCTTGTTTTTTATACCATAGGTTTTAGTTTAAGACAAATGTTGAGAAATGAAGCAATTTTGTAAGTGGCAAAGTACAAACACGCTATCATTAATATTTAGTAAGTTATACAGTCTGGCTCTAGATGTAGCACTTTAAATTTTTTTTCATTATTAAAAAACTTTATCTTAAACTTTTTCCTGAAGTATAACTTATTAGGATCTTACACTTGAGGAAAACCACTCCCAAATTTTAGACAAATGAAGTTATGCTTTGGAAGATAATAATTAAAAATTTATTAACACCTATTAATAATTGAATATCAAATTATAAATATGTTGGAAACTCTCAACAATGAGGCTTAAAGTAAACGTTGTGGGGGGAAAAGCAAACCCCCAAATTTCAATGTCATCCCAGAATAATCAGTTACTGAGAAGACATTTTTAAAACTCAGACACCTCGGGTAAACACAGACTCTCACAACACATGGAGTCAGCTCAGGAAATGAGAACAGCAGTTGTTCCTAAAGGGCAGGCTGCCTACTCCAGGCGGACTGTGAGCCTCTCTGGGAAAGAAAAGGAAGCAATCTTTCAAGGCTGACATCAGGGTTATCATTCTGCAGCTTAGGACTCCCGTTCTCACAACACCACACACACACACACACAATGCCAGTCTCCAAAGCCCCCAGAGCCCAATGCAAAGTGAGAAGCAACAGCTCAGGTAAGATGACAGCAGACAAGGGACCCCGACTGAGGATGCTCCCCAGCATCTTTGGGCTCCCTAAGAATGGGAATGGCCCTGGCCTTGCTGAGGAGAAGCTCTGTTTCTTTCCTGGGCTTCCAGCTGAGGTCCTTCCGATCTGCACCACGTGGATGGGTTCCACCGGTGACACACAGCAGCAGTGGCTAGGTGAAGAGACCTGGGCGTCTCCTGTTACCAACACTGTCGGGCAAAGACAGCCATGTGCACCCCTGCAGCCTGCCTAGAGAGGAGAACATGGCTGCTGAGAACAGATCCAGAGGTCTGCACTCCTTCACCAGACAGAAAAATGGATCAAAAACTGGTGTTCCACCTATGTCACTTATTGCTTCAACCTGGAAAGACGGTCTTACTATTCTCATTCTTCAAAATTAACCGTAGAGACATAGCTGCTAAAAAATTTAAGAGTATATCATTTTATCTTCTTCCTTATGACTCCCTTCTTTGTATCTCCACTACTTTATGTTAGGCACAAGTTCGTCCTACATTATTATTAGTCTTTCAAAACAACAGCTGAATCTTTACTCAAATTCAGTGGAAGAGAGATCTTAAAGATACGTTAGTTACATAGATAAGAGTTGGAAAGAGACTGTTTTGTCTGCATTTCTATGAAATGAGAATGAGCATATTAATTCTTCAAATAAAAGTGAAAAATGTCATTGAGGCAACAGAAAGATATTCATTTTATAAGATTTAATTTCCAATTAGTGTTATGTGTATGCCTGGGTAATTAGACAAAGAGATAAGATACACAATGACAGACTGGAGGAAGAGGAATAATCTCACCAATTCTGAAGACATCTGGGCTGCTCAGACAATGACAGGTGGCATCCAGAAATATGACTTACACTCTTTCAGTTTTGTCTGGTCCTATCAGTGTTCCTTTTCCTGAAGCCACTTTGAACTTCACTTTTTTTTTTTTTTTTTTGATACAGGAGATCGAGGGAACTTCACTTTTAAATTACGGAGTGAGGTTCTTAAGAGTCAAATCCCTTTTTGTAAATGACCACATCTGTCCATTCCAATTCTATCCACAGTACAAAAAAAAATGTTTTTAAAGTCAATAAAAAAAGAAAGAAAGAAAAAGAAAAGTCAGTGAAGCAGGACAAAGCCAACTTCTGATTAGAGTATTCCATCCCACTCCAGGAAATTGCAAAGATTCCCAGGTTATTTTCTTTGTCTATTTTTTTTGCTTGCTTTCCTTTTTTTCAGGTGCAGTCTAGTCTTAGCTCAATTAATTTGGCTGTCCTAGAGATTATTTGCTAAAATATTCTGTGCCACATCAAATTTCTTTACATAACTGTGTGTGGTCTCTCGCTCTCACCTCCAAATATGTGTAGCTGGTGAATGAGCAAAACCATGCCCTCTTCCACTGCTACCTCTCTTACCACATAAAACATTTCTAAGGTAGGGATATTCCTGGTATGACATAGCTCAAAGAAGGGACATTTAGTGTGTTACAAAACCATTCTTTCTCTGTGTTGTTACAAAGTTGTAATCAGGGACAGGGATTTAGCTCAGTAGTTCCGGCACCTGCCTCACAAGCGCAAAGTCCCGAGTTTGATCCCTGGTACCAAAAAAAAAAAAAAAAATTGTAATCAGAGGTTGAATTTTAGAGAATGAGCTTGTAGCATTTCTTCTCTTTTTGTATTTTTAACATTTACCTATTCACTCTATTCAACATTCAATGACTATACCCAAAATATTTTAATGAGCAAAGTTAGACCAGTACTATGGAGCCATCAATACAAATATTATTATTGTATGACTATCTCTACAGTTCAAGACACTGAACTAAACCAAGAAAGACACAATTATTATAAAAATTCTGGATTGGAGCAATAGGAAGGAAATCAAGGTTAGTATCTGATGTGGCCTGTATATAAAGGTCCCCCCAAAGCCTCAAGCATTCATAATTGGGGATTTTCAGAGTTGGATTTGGGGTGTGTGATATTGGTATTAAGTAAGTGTGGTGCTAAATTAGTGCACTGATTGGAATTTGCACAGTTCTGGGTGTGGGTAATTGAAGTCTTACCCTTGCTTTGGATGGCACCAATTATTATACTTACAGCTTGGGTGAAATATAAAGGGAGAGAGGGAAGGAAGGGTTGCTGCTGGTTGTTGCTTTCTCCCTCCTGCTTTGCCATGAACTGTTTCTCCTCTGTGATCCTCCTCTGCCATGCCACCCTGCCTTAGAGCTAGCAGACTGTGGACTGAAACCTCTACAACCTGTAAACTGAAATAACGTTTCTTCCTTGTGGGTGTCAGGATTTTGTCTCAGCAATAAGAAAAGTAACTAAGACAGTATCTTAACCATAATTTATTGTTCATCACAGAGAATAAATTAAAGGCACAAGAAGTGACTCCCCAATGTACTTACATGTGAGAATGTGTCATATTTAAGGAGGTTGAAGTGCATCAAATGCATCTGTTTCTTTGCAAAGAATTTCTGGTACAGTAAATGATTTAACAGCAGCAAAATCTTCAAGAAATTAACCATTGTTGGAAAAACGGAACTATCATTTTAAGAAAAAGTTGAGTCCAAATTATCTCCCCCCCCACCCACCAAAAAAGAACCCAATCTTAAAAAAAAAAAAAAAAAAGAATTTGCCATGAAAAGTTTTAGCTCATTTTTCATTAGTTTCATATTTGAAATAAAAGATTACTAAAATATGACTTTAACTTTTTCACAGACTATATAACTCAATCAAAATGGAAAACTGGAGAAATTATCCGAGGTCTGGAAAATTTGAAGCGTGCCTATTACAGTTGGGATGTACAATTTCCTCCAAGGGTTCTGGGTGTGGGAGCTTATTCCTCACTAGTGGCACTATTGGGTTGTGTAGAAACTGTGAGCTGAGGCCTAATTGGGAAAGATTGGCACTGGGGGTTCCTTTGAGGGGGACATTTTGTCCCTGTGCCTTCCTCTCTTTCCCTGTTCCTCTGCCTCCTACCTGGCATGAGATAAGCATTCTGCTCCACCACACACTCCTTGCCATGATGTTGCTTCATCGCTTCAGAAGCAACAGAGCCAGGTGACAATAGCTAAACCCTGTGAAACCATGAGCCACAATAAATCTTTTTTTCCTTTTAAGGTGTTTTTCTCAGGGGTTTTGTCACAGCTATGGAAAACTGACTAATACAGTGCTGAATGATCATTATTAGTTATCCACAATGTCTGCATTCAGTAAATGAAAAATACAGGCTCCAGTTCATCAATCCGTAGAGAGGATTTTCCTTCATCATCCTTGAGAACATGTATAGCAGCAGAACTTTAGTAGGAAATGATGCCACCAGGTGAAAGTTCCATAGGAAGTCACAGCTTTGTGGAACCAGTTTTGAGGAAAGGCAATTGCATAGGTCTGAACCTTATATAAATGAGTATCCTTAAATAGTGAGAGATTTGTAAGATCCACCTTAAACTAATAATAATAATAAATAAACTAATAATAAATGATCAGTTCATCTGAAAAAGCTGAAATGGAACTAAAGTACCAAAGATCTAGGGGTAGTGATGAACACTGTATACAATTTGGAAAGAATTATTACGAGAAATGATCAGATATGACAGGTTAAATACCCTTTTACTAGGATGAGTCCCTGATGAAAGATATTTGGAAATCAAAAGCCTACAGAAACAGATCTCATGGGAGTGGGAATTTAACACTCCAGTGCCATAGCAAGATCATCAAACTCAAAGTTTAAGACACTTTTTTTCTTTTTTCTTTTTCATGGTACACTATAAACTATCCCAACATCAACCTAGTCTGAGAATAGTAAGAAAGAATGGAAGATAAAGCATAATCATCACTTCCTATGGGTATAAGGACATCAGCTTCTCTCTTTAAATGGGTCCCACTGAGAATAAATAGAAAAGTGTAACAAAATACCTATGGGGTAAAAATGAGTAATTCTCCTTTCTAATAATAACTTAACATTTGCATCACCTTTATACTTTACAAGGAACACTAGGTAAAGCCTATTTCATTTGAGCCTTATCTCTTTAAAATAAAAGAGATTTTATTTTTCCTGTTCCCAGATGAAAAAACTGTGGCTCATCCAAAGTGCAGGTAACAGAGTCAGTGCCAATCAGTTGTTCACAATCCCTGTGGGCCCTGAACCTTCTCCTTGGGCAAAGTTGGACCCTCATGACCAACACACTGTAAGCAGAAGTAGCTTGTGTTCTTTTGAGTGAGGGCAGTTCCTTCTTGTGCTGCTGCTCAGCTGCAGGGCCCTTGCAGAGTATGCTTCCCATGACTGATGGCACAATGAGGGTGATCAGTCAGTGCACCTTATACCATGTCAATCACTGGCTTTTGGGCATTGCACTTGTGGTCCCTACTGTCTCATATCCTGACTGATGTAGAAATTGGTACTTGAATTTGGATGCGGTTGTATCAAAAACAAAGTGTATGCTATTCGGTCAGTCTCCCAATGTGGATGGTGAGGACATTGATGTGGGAGAAACAAGATGTGAGGGTGTAGGTGAAGTTAACCCAAGGCACAGAGTGGCAGTGCCACCTGTGGCATATGGCATATGGATGTTGGACCATGTGTTTACTGCTTTTGCAACTTAGAGAAAGACCTTGGAAAGTAGAAATGTGTACAAGAGTTGGCTACAGCTGATGGTACCTGGCAAGATTGTATGTAGGTAAAATGAAGGCAAAAATCATTACTAGCTAGCAAGCAGAAGTTTAAAGGAATAGGAGATCTTCAGAAATTCAGGAACTATTTATTTCACTTAAGAGTATTGCTTCAGTGTGCATCCATTTAGCTATAAATGTCTCTAATTTCTCCAGACATGTGTAAGTACCAAATAGTTTCTCTGGTGTGAGAAACTGAAAGTGTAAATAAGGACTAAAAGATATAATAGATAAGGTGAAATAGGAAGAAAAGGGGCAAGGGGGAAGGGGAAGTGGGGCGGGTAAGGGAAAGGAAAGAAGGGAATGGAATAAATATGAGAAAATGAAAAAATGGAAACAAAGTCTTTGCAGATAGGGAGGGGTGGAGGGATTGAAGGGAGAGGAGGGCCATGGGGAAAAAATAAGAACCATGATAGAGTACGTAAAGGTGCAAATTTCCAATGATGAACGGCATTATATTGTATACTTAAAATGTATCAATAAAATTAATTAAAAAAAAAGAAATTTAGAAATTAAATAGTTTGAGAAACGAAGGATGCAAGGAAACCAATAGATAAAAATCAAAGTTGCAGAGGAGAAACAGAATGACAGTCGTTGAGTGGAGAAAGTCCTGTAAACCTTCTCATTTGGAAGAAATGCTCAGGAAAAATCTTGTATTTAGAACCCTTATGGAATGATTGTTTCTCAGAGATGTCCTCCCGATATAGCTGGTCTTTAGCTTTTGAGTCTCTAATGATTCTTAGGCAATCTCGTTTTTAGTATACCAAGAAGGACAACTGATTTGATCAATCACAACACCGGGAAAATCTTACAATAAGGGAATCTCCTTTCCACCAAAGAACCACAGGATAGACACTACTTTTTCCTATACTTTCTCCCAAAGCATAGTTGAAGTAAAGGCCTATAAACAAGATTTTTAGGAAAGTGCTTGAAGAGAAGAATAAGGGAGAGAATTTAGTCAGGGCCAAGAGAACCAATAGAAAAAATGGAATGACATTCACTGTCCTATGATTTTCCGAGATTTGTAGACTTTTTCTTAGAACTCTGCATGTAGACAAAAGAGGTCAGAGGACTTTATCCAATGGCCACATCTTCCTCCAGCTAAGAGTGGATCTGTTTGTATTCATCTCTTTGTAATCCCACTTCTGGCGTATATGTATATGAATGCTGAGACTGTGAGAATGCTAACCCAGAGAACCCCAAGACAAATAGCAGAAGATATTTGACTCTATGGAAAGTTACTGCTTGGTTGTACCTGAATGAAAGAGGCCAAAGCTGGTACTGAACGTGGCAAGCAGCATAAGTTAGAATAAAACAGGGGACCTAGTTTCCAAAGTGGTGTAGAAATCTAATAGAAACTCAGCTGAGTTGAGGGATGTTGACGAGAGAGGGGAGAGAGAGAGAGAGAGAGAGAGAGAGAGAGAGAGAGAGAGAGAGAGAGAGAATATCAGTCTAAGAACTTTGTATACATTTATAGATTTGTAGGCCCAGGACACAAGATTGGATGCATCTAGACCATCAGATACCTACTAAGTTTCTGAGGAAAGAATACAGTATTTTGCCAAAAATAAATAAATAAATTCAACCTTGATTAAAAATATCACTTGGAGGCTTTGGGTCTTGAAACAAACCTTGAGCTCCTTCAGAGAAGCCAACTGAGAAATTGTGCAGGTTGCAACCTGGTCATCTGGCCCAATATCTGTTTCAGATGTTGCTTTAGAGGATGGTGGGAAAGGAAAGACAACTGGGAAAGCACAGGTGGCTTCCTTGGGCCAGGGAACTCCTGGCAGAGGAAGGAATGGGATATAATCAGGGTACCTCCCTCACCACAGAGAAGGGCTTTGTATCATTTCTGCTCCATGTGATTTCATAATTACCATTTCTTTTCTCCATCTTCACAAAGAGAGTTTTATCTCAGTGAGGTTTTCTCTATTTCAATATGATATGTTGCATGTGTGTAGCAGAAAAGGGCGCAGATGGTTTGTCAAAACTGTCCATGTTTACAGGAGCAAAAGAAACATTTGCATTTGATGGAGAAGATAGGAGAACCAACCAGAGATCTTGGATGTGAGCTAATTGCAAAAGTTGGATGGGACTTTAGTTTATCTCCCTTAGGGAGGAGTGTGTGTGTGTGTGTGTGTGTGTGTGTGTGTGTGTGTGTATTCTATGAGTTGGAAAAGAGAATAAATGAATACTGAAGTACCAAAGGGCAGTGGCAGAGGCCAGTATGACTTACCAAAGATGTTCATGGTTCTCAAAACTCCCCAGCCTTCCTAGAAGTTAGGTGGGAAATATGAATGTAATTCCAGCGAAGGTTGTCTGCAGAGCGGGGCATCATTCTGACCAAAGGCAGTTAGGACACTTTCTGTCCCTTCCACTCTGTCTTCCTTGCAACAGTAAAGGCCTTTGGAAGCCACATCCCCTGTATAGTGTGGTTTTAGTCCCCTCTTGAATGAGAACTGCCCTAGGGAGTGACTACATCAACATCAGACTCTGACATGATTGAGGATTAAACTTATTTTTTATCAAACTACTGGGATCTGAGGTCTGTCTATTGCATTAGTTACCCTAAGTATTATATTAAGTGGATACAAACTAAATTTTTTATTTGATATCTCCAATTTTTTTCAATCATAGCAAAGCATTCCATTTAATTATTGAAATTAGAACTTTTTTCTATTTGTTTGTTTATTGGTACTGGGGGATCTAGCTCAAGGGCATCCTACCACTGAACTCTATGCCAAGCCCTTTTTAATTTTCAGCCAAGTTGATCAGGCTGACATTGAATTTGAAATTCTACCTCAGATTCCCAAATAGCTGGGGTTCCAGGTGTGTGCCACTGCACCTGGCAATATTAGAGCTTTTGAAATCCATCGATGATCCATCCATTATTCTAGGTATCTACCATATGTTCTATCCAAGGTTATTCAAATATCAGATTGCTACTAAGACTATGCAATCCTGCTCCAATGTGAGTTGAGGTGCTGCTCACTTTTGTAGCCTCCATGTAAGGGAGGACTCATCTGTAATTCCATTCCCTGCACCTTCTTCCCCCAGTAAACCAACCACTGTCTTGAGTTCTTTGCCAAACCATTTTATATCACATAAGAGAAACAAGCTCTAGTGAGTTTATTAACAATACTGTTATTGCAGGTTATTAGGTTGGTCATAGAGGTCCTTTGAGGAGACACAAAACAATTGTAGGGGCAGGACAGCCAGGAAAAATGACCAAAGTAAAACAGTAGATCCAGCTCAGTGGAGATCTCTGATGGGAAGCAGAAACCCTGCATGTTCTGTTATCACCACTGACAAGACTGACAGTGGGACAGCTAAACCCTCTACTGCTTTGGCATTTAGTCTGGGCCATCATCAGCTGGACAGCACCTGGCTCTTCACCTCAGAAGTTCCTCTTCAAATCTTAGTCTGTATCATAAGGGAGGCAAGAGAATGAGAAAATTCCTTCCCCAGCAAGGAGCAGGGACCAGACAAATGGGGATTTTCCAAACACATGAAATATATTCAGGAGCCAGGTGCCCAAAAGAAATGACCAATAGCCACAACAACCATGTAATACTTCCATGGTGGACCCTGGTAAGAATATAATAGACACTTAGGAAAAATTATGAGAAAAGAAAAAAATGGAAAAGAAATCTATGTAAATAGGGAAGAGTGGAGGGGGTGAAGGGCACATAGGTAATGGGGAAAAAATGAGAAAAAAGATACATCATGTACAAGTACAAGCACCCAATGATAAATGTAAATGTATCATATACCTAAAATGTACCAATAAAAGAAATTTTTAAAAAGAATATAATAGACACTTAATGAATATCTGTAAAGTGGATGAAATAACCAGGAATGATCAGGATTGAAGCCTTTAGTTATTCCCATTCACACAACACCATTTTAAATGACACAGGAGTGACTGGACTGTAGAGCATGGCCATACAGCTCCCATGAGTTCAGCAGAATTATTATTTCAGTCTCATGCAATTCAACAGCAATCAAAGAGAAAGCTACAGCGAGCTAGCTCCAACTGACGTGCTCAGCCTAGAGTAATGACCAAGAAGAGGAGCTCAGGGCTTAATAGAACAGAGAAGGAAACTGACTAGCTTTCCACTATCAAAGTGAAGTGGGGAATTAGAGCAATTTTCCCGACACTCCAGGAAAAAATGGGCAGCTTGCCTGGATTACCTAGGTCACTGCTTCAAACTCTCAGATTCATTTTGCCCATGGAGAACTGTCCTATTAGCTCCAGTTACCGCAGAGTAACTAACTCAGAAATGTGTTCAGGGTAAAAACAGCCTCCTTCCTAACAACCCCCCTTTAACTGTGCTTCAATGTCCGTGATTTTTGGCCTTACTCATCTACATTGGATTTAAAAGTGCAACCTCTTTGGAGACGGATTACCAATGCCACACACCCTTAAATTGCTATTATGTATAAAGCAAAACGTGTCAAATCAGATGATAAAAAATGGGGACCCAGTTCTCCCTCAGGTTCACTTGCATGGTTTTCCCATGCTTCTGATAGGCACGAGTCATCCACATTGATATCATTACAGGAAAGTGTGTCATTCAGGTCAGTCTTCTTCATGTCGAGAGGATTGCCACATGCTCACCTCCTTCTCCAACTTCTCAGCTGTGTCCCTGTGGCTTATGCAGGGCACTGTTAATTGACACAATTAAGAGTGAAAACTGATTTATGGGTCCCCAAGGAGCTGCTGGAAGAGAGCGTTGCATGTACTCTGGAGGAGCTTTGATATCCTTTCCTATGGCTTCCTTCTTGATTCTTTGTCAGTGAACAGAGTGAGGTTACAAGGCAACCAACATCAGTGTAACTGATACCAATTTCACGCATTTCAATTTTATTTGTTTAAATCAAGCATCATTTCAGGCTCTGCTTTTCTTTTCTGAGATGGGAATATGGTGTAGACTTGCCTGTTTTCCACTGACTTTCCCCTTTATTTGGTTTTGTCCCCATTATTTCCTAATACTATAATAAATTATAATGAAGTATCACCAAAAACCATAGAACTTTGGTAAATTTTCCCTTGTTGAGAAAGAAGATACAATAGAATCAATAAATTTTCTTCATTACATAGCAAAAATTAATATGCATTCCCATTAAGTGAAGTTGGATTTGAGACACATACAGTACTAGGCCTTCCAGCCCTCTGTAGAAATTCTTATTTACCAATCAACCACTTCATCCTTCTAGTTGAATATCTCAACTAGAGAAAACAAAAAGGCTGGAATTAAGTGGTGGCTGTTCACATGCTGAGTCAGAGAGCAAAAACAGGGATACACATCTGTATTTATTTTAGTTCTGTTCAGTCTTGGATCCCTTCCTCAAAGCTCAGCACTAACACACTGCTGTTAACAGGGAAAATTATACCGTACTCCAAGCACTGATCATAACAACACCGAGAATGTCCAAGGGTTAGAATATTTTGGACTGATTTTGTATAGTGTTTAATTTATAGTAAAGACTTTGAATGCCATCTTTTTTTTCATTTATGAATAGCTTTCATCCTTTTATTTTAGATCATTGTACTTGGAGACACAGATCTGCAGCGAAATTTGAAACAGATAAATTTAAACATCTGCAGAAATAGAAAAATTTTATTGACATTTACACAAAACTATCTTGGGATGTTTTTGTTTGTTATTGACAGTGTGAGAGAAGTTAGGTGAAGGTTCCCAGGTCTACAACTATGTCTAAAATAGGTAAACTGACATTAAAATTTTAAAATAATTAAGCAAGTAATGAAGAAATAGGAGAATGATCATCTAAGATATTATGTAGAAACACGATATGATCAAATGTATAAAGCAATGAAATGGATAATATTGATCTATGTATAAAATGTGATATTTATAGATCAGTACAAACAAGGAGAGTGAATATTTTTAAAGCATACATCAATAAGCCTCAACAACTTCCTCATTCATTTTGTGATTCAATCAAAACCTTTTACTTTGGGGAGAGAGGGAGAGATTTGAAGAATAAGTAAGACATGTGGCTGACCTAGACGCCCTGTTCTTAGAAACCTCAAAGTTTGCTACTGGATAAAGTGTATATAAAAGACAAAATAATAGCAATATTTCTGGGGTAAAATGGAATTTTAGCTCTTTTATAATCAACTTATATTAATTGTCCTATTTAATAATGATACGCAAAGAAAATCAAGTCACAGAAAAGGACAAAGATAATGACAATTTTACAATGCATATGTTAAGTTTAACATAACAATTTGTGAGTGAATTCTAGCAAGTGTTTTAATTACCTCACCTGTTTCCTGGAAAAGAACTAACTAGTAAAGAATTTAGGCATAATTAAATGAACTTACTAAATTTTTATTTTTTAAAAAGGTGTTCTTTAGACAGAATAAATCATTTGAAATTCCTTAGGATTAACTTTAAAAGTTGACATTAAAATTACTATTTCATGCTTTTTAAATCCAGAAATAACTTTCTTAAAGAATATCATTAACAGCCTTAGAAATTTTAATTCATATTTAATGTTTCATTTTTTCCCAATGAAATACTAAGATTTAAGGACTAAAATAGAATGATGTAAGAACAGAAGAATTCAAACTGATTGCATCATTTAATGGACACAAAAACTAGTTAATTGTACAAAAAATGATGAATTAAACATATTTTTAAATCTATCATTAAATAGTTCAGACAAGCAAAAGGACATTAAGTATAATGTGATGAATTATGATTATAATTCTATAAAATTATATAATTATATAAATTTATAGCATAGTGATCTATAATAGATTTTTATAACTTCCTATCTCTACTATTTAGCTTTTACTTTTAATTAATAAACTATTTTAGAGTAGCTTTAGGTTTATAGCAAAATTAAGTGCTAATTATAAAGAACTTCCATGTACTCATTTTCCATATCTGCCCAAATTGCCACCCTCTGGCATCAGGATAATACCTTTGCTATAATTCAAAAATTCACAATCAGTCATTGTTAGCATATAAAATTCATAATTTACATTAACATTCATTTGTAATGTTGTATGTTCTATAGGTTTTCAAAATTGTACAAAGGCAGATATCCACCATTGTGATATCATAAAGAAAGCTTCACTCCCCTAAATAGACTTTGTGTTTTGTCAATTCATACTTCTCTTAACCCTCAGAAAGTTTAATATTTTGCCTTTTCCAGAATGTAATATCTTGGAATCATACAGTATGTAGCTTTTTCAGGTAACCTTTGTTCACTTAATGACCTGCATTTAAATTTCTTCCACACTTTGATCATTTCTTTTTAGTGCTGAATAATATCTCATTGAATAGATATGCCACAGTTTATTTACCCATTCACCTACTGAGGAATTTATTTGCTTCTAAACTTTAAGAATTTTATTAAAAATAATATAACATCACTGTAGTTTTTTATAAACATAAATTATCAGTTCATTTGGATAAATATCAAGGAATATGATTACTGATCATGTGATAAGAGCATGTGTATATTTAGTTTTTAAAAAATCATTAAAATGTCTCCCAAAGTTGTTAGATCTACCATTTTGCATTCAGGAACCTATCATTTTGATGATAAGTCAGAGATTACTTGAGTTTCTCTTCTATATATCATGATTTGTTTTTCTCTAGATCCTTTCAATATTTTCTCTCTTTCCTGCCTTTCAGAAGTTGATCATGATTGGTAGAGTTTTCTTTCATTTATTTTGTTAGACTGTGTTAAATGGCATTGATGTCTAAATTTAATTCTTTTAAACACATTGAGATTAATAATACTAATAAACTTCCCTGTTGAGCATGGCATAGGATTGAGTTTTCAATATTTCTTCTCTTGGGTATCTTTAAAAATATCAGTAAGACTGTTGTTCCAAAAAAAGCTATCTGGTTAATTTGTGGATAAAATTACCTTATTGACTTTTAACATGATGCGGATATTATAACATACTCACAGGATACCCCAAAGAGCACATATTTAAAACTCAATTCTGAACTATGCTTAACAGGAAAGTGTACAGCTATTGTTTCTAATAAAAATTATCTCAAAGCTCTCTTTTAAAAATAATGATGATAACTATAAAAATAGCACCAATAATATTTAACCTTCATTTTGTGCTTTGTCTTTTTATCAGGTAGATTTTTAAGTGTTTTGAGGTGTAACAATTTATTGAATCCATAAAAAACAGCAAAAAAGGCATGCGCTGCTATCAAATCATTTTTATGGATGAGAAAATAAAGTACAGAGTGCATACCCCGAGGTCAGCAGGCAGTAGAGGACAGGGATTTGCTCAGGGTAGTTCGGGTGTTATTTACACATCTGTATTTAACCAACAACCACATTGCCCTACTGTCTTCCTAGCCAATTATTAAACATTGAGCCTCAGAAAAGGAAAGTTTAGTTCTCATCATCTCTGGTACAATTTGCCAATTTTGAAGATTTCTTTCCTCAAGTTCATTAAGCATAGAGTTGTTCCTCCATATCTATGGGGAATCAGTTTCAGGACTTACCCATGGAAACCAAAACCTACAGAGATGCAAGAGGCCTTTATAAAATGGCATAGCATTTGCATGTAACCTATGCCCAGCTTCTAATATACTTTATATTATCTCTAGATGATTTAGGGTACTTAATACAATGTGAGTGCTCTGTAAATAGTCGTTACACTGCATTCTTTAGGATATAATGACAAGGAAAGAAAGTGTGCATGTTCAGATAGATGCAATATTTTAAAAATACTTTTGATGCAGTGTTGATTGTATCCAAGGTTATGGAATTTATAGATTTGGAGAAAAAACTGTCCTAATGTGAGGTAAAGAGGAGTGGGGAAATAGAGGCCTTGTGCATGCATATTTTTTAATGATGGAATAAATGGCTTGTCAAGAGTTTAAAATAATTTGAAGTTCTTCATTTTGAGGATTATCTCCATTTTCATGATCTTCCTTTATATGAACATTAGTACATTGATGTTTTTCCCTCAAGGCCAGATGGAAAACTGCTTGAAGGTCGACAGACATTGCTACAAAAGAACTGTCACAGCCAGGGCTGTAATCCCGGCCACAGGAGGACTGCAAATGGGAGGCTAGCCTGGGCACTTTAGGGTCTATTTCCAAATAAAGGATTGGGGATGTAGCTCTTTGGTCGAGTACCTGTGAGGTCCATCTCCATAACACACAGACACATAACACACACACACACACACACACACACACAATCACAAAGAACTGCCATAGTGTCTATGTGTGGCAGCCAGTGACTGTGATTTGAGTGTCAATGTGATTTTCGTGAATGACTTGGAAACCTATGTAGTGATAGTAACTGAGCAAGTTAGTAGAATTCAGAGTAAATCAAAACAATCTTCAGAATGGTGTTTTTAAAATAAGAAATCCAATCAGGAGACAGGATAAATATAAAGTCCCTTAATGTGCTTAATATTCAGCCCTTTTCCTACCTGAGACTTAGGGCAAAACGATTTGCAGAGAAGCTGGTTTTATCATGAAGAATATAAAAATACCTTGGCACGTACACAACCCTCCTTCTCCAAAGATGGATAATAGCTGGTTAAAGGTGAATGCACACCTCGGACAATAACGAAAACATAGCCCAGTTCATGCTGAAATTCCTTGACATTTATATTTTCAGCAATTTTCCAAAGCATAGATTTTCAGAAAGAACAGAAGTTGAACACTGCTCTTCTATTTGAGAGACTAAGAAATCTTGACCAACGTCACATTAAGTGCTCATGAATCCATTCCATGAGCTTGTCTAAGCTCCAGTTATGTGCCTGGCTCACATATCCCATACATTATACCTTGAGTATTAGGTAAAAGTGAAAAAATAAATTCACAAACAACAGAGAGAGCCTGAGAATTCAGATATGTAGGTGTTTAGTTCAGTATTTTCCTCAGAATGAAAGTGGCTTAACCCAAGGAATGAGTACTAAAGTTTGGTGAATAATAACATTGCATTTAATTTTATTCAGAGGAAAACAATTTAAAAATCTAAATCTATGAAATGCTACTAATAAGCTTTGTTTTTACCATCTCTGTTAAATTTCAATATTACCTTTTAAAAAATACCAAAAAGGCAACACATTGGCTTTTTGTGCATACTATATTTCTATGTTTTTAAATAAGTTTGGTTCTCTGCCTGTTGCGCAAGCACAAGGACCCAAGTTCGATCCCCGGTACCAAAAAAAAAAAAAAAAAAGAAAAAAAAAAGAAGTTTGGTTCAGAAATAGCAATTTCCTTTCCTGCAATAATTTATTATTCCTCCTGTTAATTTGTGAGGTTTACATTACTAAGTTTTATACAAGTGTTTGGGGTGCTGTTATTTTAAAAATGTTGTATGAAAGGCTATGTATTCTACTACACAATAAGAAGTAACCTTTTCACCACAGGATCAAAGGAAATTCTTAATTTTAGTTAAACAACCAAATCAAATATAGTAAAGGTTAATTTTGCACAATCTATTTTCCAACACCATTGAAAAGCAGCATAAATTTAAAAAAATTAACAGTTTTAACCAGACAGTGTTCCCAAACACTCCATTCTCCAAATACTTGCACAGAGCTTTAGAAATCAAAACAATTCTGAATATTAAGACTCTAATATACAGAGGTTTGTTTATATTTTATTAATGCTCACACAGTAGTACTGTTATGGGTTGTATCTAGATGTCCACCCAAAGCCTCATGTGGTCATAGGTGGGTCTTTTTCAGAGGTGACTGTGATGCTGTAATTGATTCACGGTGCAATGCTAAAGCTCAATGACACTAGAATTAAGGGTGTGAATGCTACCTGCCCTAATCCCAGCAGCGTAGATACAATACAAAGTGGACAGAAAGATGCTGTTAAGGTCCCTTGTTGTTTTTGCTACCTTGTGTGTGCTAGGAACTGTTTCTCCTCTCTGCCATGTGCCACTCTGCCTTGGAGCCAGCCAGTGATGGACTGAAACCTCTACAAAATATGAACTAAATAAACCTTTCCCTTGTGGGAATCAAGTATTTTCTCTCAGGAATGAGAAAAGTGACTAACACAAGAACCTAAAGTTCTTTTGATAATTTGGTACAGTTTATGACTGTGAGTAAGTAAGAAAACTAGATGTTGCTCCGAGTTGATAGAATGATCAAATTAACATGAAATTTTTAATAGGAAGAAACATAAGTCACTTGGAATTCTCCACTTCTTAAAGTCAAGGATTGAGTTTTATCCCATCCTAACAGTAACATGACCTATATTTATTTACCTCTGTCAGTGTAATATTATGCAGTGAGTTCAGGAAGATAAAATTATAATTTATATATAAATGCTTCCTTTAAGATATTTAAAAACAAATGGCAGTTTTCAGTGTAGAGGTCTTTTGCTTCCTTTGTTAGATTGATTCCTAGATATTTCATTTTTTAGATGCTATTGTAAAAGAAATTATTTCCCAAATTTCTCTCTCAATGGGTCTGCTATTTGCGGATAAGAAGACTATTGTTTTCTGAGTGTTGACCTTATATTCAGCTACTCTACTGAATCTGTCAATTAGGTCTTTTGACCGAGTTTTTTGGGTCCTCTATGTAAAGTATCATATCATCAGCAAATAAAATGGAGTACTACTCAGCCATAGAGAACGAGAAACTAGAGTCATTTATAGCTAAATGGATGCATGTTGAGGCCATACTCTTAAGTAAAATAAATAGGACACACATGTGTAAATACTGAACAGTATCTCTAGTGTGAGAAACTGAAAGTGTAAATAAGGATTAAAATGATTAAAGCAAATAATTGATAATTTGAAATAGGAAAAGGTCCAAAGGTGGAGGGGTGGTGGAAGGGGAAGGGGAAAGGGAAGAAGGGAAGAAGGGAAAGGAAAAAGCATGAGAAAGAAAAAAAATGGAAACAAAGTCTATGTAAATAGTGAAGGGTGGTGGGGGTGAAGGGCGCATAGGTAATGGGGAAAAAATAAGAACTAAGATACATCATGTTCACGTACAAACACCCAATGATAGATGTAAATGTATTGTATACCTAAAAGGTACCAATTAATATGTAAATTAAAAAAAC
Organism: Heterocephalus glaber; assembly: GCF_000247695.1. The sequence continues at coordinate 3,435,154 of NW_004624756.1, read as the reverse complement.
AAATGACAAAGATAGAAAATACACATATGTATTTAAAATAAAAATTTCATTGCCTATTACTGTTTAAACAGTGATAAACTAGTGGTCACAACTGTGACAGAGTGCTGCTAAGAGCTGTCACTTTCTGAGCATATGAGAGGCACTGATAATCTTAAGTCAAGGTGACTTTAGGTGGGAGACAGGGAGCTGTTAGCAGGTTTTAAAGTGTTCCTTTATACCAGAATAAAAGAGAAGACAGTAAAACAAGTTTGACAGCAATACATTTAGGTGAGTACCAGAGTGTCTGACTTCCTCTGCCAAGGACCGGTTGATCTTCAGAATGACCATGGACCAACTCTGAAGCAGATCTTGGGGAAGCCACTGTGGCTTCCACTTAAACCCAACAAGATATAAGGAAGGGGACTCTTGGCAGAGTATTCACTTCTAGACTACTTGGGCTTAAGTGTCATTTGGAGTTCTTGGTTAGTAATTGTTGAGAAACTTGCTCTCTTTAGTATCCTAAGATACTTGACTAGAGGATTCCATCTCTGTGGTGATTTTTCTTTACCTGGTGAAGGGATATATGTTAGTGTGATAGGGACAGAAAAGAGATTCATGACTGAACAAGGGTTCTAGAATACCTCAGAGCTCATCCAATATGTGAGGCTATGGGTTAGCCAGGCACATGCATTTGGGAATGGTTACTCTCTTCAATATCCTAAGGAGGAATAACACAAAAAATCCAGTGGTAGCTTGACATTGGGGGAAATTGTCCCAATTGTTGTTATAAACCATAAATTTCAACAGACTACTCTACTAAAATTCTTGTTCTATGTGTTTCCCCTCAGAATCAAAGTCCCTGAAAACTTAGACCACATTGGAAACAGAACTAGGAACTCTTTCATTACTGAATCTTTTCTTTTTGTCCATTCTTTTATTCTATGAACATCTCCTGGATGGCATTTTCCAGAGAAGGGGACAACTGAAATGACATTTGAAGTCTGTTAAAAAAGGCGGCTAGATTTGAGAGTGAGGAATTTCATAGAAGCGCTATCTGCATAGGAAGAAATGGTCAGTCTGAGAGAACAAAGGTGGTTCCATAGGCCTGGGCCACAGTAGTGGGGGAAGGCAGAGAAACAGCAGGACCAAGCCCTAAAGGACTTCTCTACTGTGTTAGAGCTGCACTCTCTCTTGCAAACTCGAGACTCACTCAAAGATATGAACAAGAGAGATGTGTGATCAACCTTCTGTGTTAGAAAGAATCCCTGTAGAACTCCCTAATGAATGTCAGCACTCAGTAATAACTTTGAATGAATTAATGAACAGTGAAAGCTCTACCCAAAGAGTGACAAGAAGGAGGAGAAAGGAGAAGAAAAAAGAGAAAGAGGATGAGGAGGAGAGGAAGAAGGGGGAGAAGAAGAGACAAGAGGAAGAAAAAGCAAGCCTAGAGATGACATAAAATATATTCTATATACCTTGGAAAATTATTCAAGTGTAGGTGGATAAAATATAGAAATCAAGTATGCGTAAGTGAGAAAAACAACCAGCCAACTACCACCTTCGGCTTCTCGTTAAGGCTTTCCAATCACCTTCACCCCCAAGAATGAGACTATGATTACTCAACTGTTGATGCTGTCTAGCCATGTTGACATTTATCAAACCTATGGGAAGGTAGTGAGCACTCTATCATTTAATATAACTTAAGAGTATCTTCCTACAACTTCTTGAATAGACTTCCCATTTAAATCATAACCTTAAAATTACTCACAAAATTGACATTTTCCCAGCAAAAATGGCTGCTTTGAATCAAACAGTTCATATAAAAAGCAACAACACAAAGTTAATCATAGCATCAAAATAAAAAAGCCACAAGCAACCCACAAATGATAAAACAAGGTTCTTTGTCTATTTTTAACATTTGTTTTTATATCAACAGCAATATTTTTTAAAATAAATAATATTCATTGTTTCCTAAGTTATTTTCAAAGGCAAATTTCTAAAAACACTATGATACAAGCCTTTGGAGTCTTTCGACTTAATAAACTCCAGCTGCCTTTTAAAAAAAGTGATTTACTGCTCACTATTTACTGGAATCTCTTCTGATTTGAGATGTAATTGATCTGGTTCAGAGTTATATTACAAAAGGAAAACTCTAAGAGGATTTGGGGAAGGAAGGATGAAATGCTTAAAATTACTTTTTACCTCAGTTGGAAGAGAGCCATATTAGACTTTGTAACTGTCATACCAGTGAACTCTGAAAAAGTAATCTCACACTATATTTGCAAACATGAAAAAAAAGATTCCTATCATAATCCATTTATAGTCTTGAAAGAGATGGGAAAGCAAAAGATTTAGTTATCTTTCAAACTGGTTTGAAGTGTTCTGACTAGAGGTATTGAAAGTTGTGTTTCTGTATTCTGTGTATCCAAGTTTTCAATATCACAATGTAGAATATTAAGCATGTAGACAGAGAAATTTAAACCAATGCTTGGTTAGAGAGAAATTTATTGTTCACTGATAGATGACCAGGACTTTCAATCATTTTTCCTGTACAGCTTGCTCTTATTTTGTGTTTTAAAAACGTTTTTTATTTTGAAAAATGTTTAAAGAAGTAGAAAGTTACAAAAATAATACCAGGAGATTCTTCTTTGTCTCAATTTCTTTCATTTATGTTAACATCTTTTTACCATAGTGAATTTTTAAGAAAAAAGTAATGATGCTATATTATTAAATTATAAACCTTTTTCTAAATTTCGCCAATTTTCCCATTAATGTCCTTTTCCTGATCAAGTATTTAATTTTGCTCTTACTTACGGACATCATCAGTAATATACATCAATAGTGTGGATTCCTTGATGTACTGAGAACATAATATTTCTGTTTGATATCCATGACTAAAATGCATAGCTTCTATCTACTCATGAGCAAACACCATTCTAAGCCAAACTGAAGAACATTTCAATAAATAAATTAGCAGTACTCTTCAAAAACACTGATGTCAAGAAACTCTCAGTGGCTGTTATAAATTGGAGGAGATTAGAGAGAAACAACAGAAAACACTGGATTTTTTCATGTTTAATTTTTATTTCTGACATTGCTGCCAGAAGAGAAAAGGGAAAATTTAAGGAGCCCCAGCATAACAAAACAACTGTACAGCCATGCAGGACAGAAGCTTTTTTTTTTATCCTCTTGATGCTTACAGGGATTTGTGATCACCTTTCATGGAACTCAAAAATGTGTTGGAGTTCACAGAAGTTAAAGGCCACCTAGAATCCACTCCATTCTGAAAATGTCAGGTCAGTTGTGTGTACAGGGGGCGTCAAAGGATCCTATTTAAACTCCTTGGATTCCATGGGGTGTAGCTGTATGGAAAGGAAAAGGAAATTATCGCATGGGCCACTCGTTTTTGTGCTACATGTCTTGAAAGGGAGAACTAGGCTTGGCAGTAAGAGTCAGGATGTGATATTTATTCAAAATATGTTAATTACACTGGGTCAAGAAAGATAAAACTCAAAATCAGACAGGTTAAGTAAAGGAAGGTTGACTCGCACACAACAAGCAAAGAATTAGATAGGTAGAGTTCAGGATATCACAGACTCTCCCACAGCTGTGTACAATCTATTGGAAATGCATGTTCTCACTTGACTCTGGGATCTCTAAAGAAGAATCACCCAGGATCATTCCTAAATCTGCAGTCACAGGTCACCATCTTCTGAACAGTTTGAATAGAATGCTTAAAATGAAGGGCTTGTGGCTTCTGTATGAATATTTTGACAGATCCTGAAGTTTCTGAGATTTTATATACAATTTTGGGTCTGGCAGTATGTCCATGTTTCTCAATTTACAGAATCTTCATTTTTTCAGTGAAAAGGGAAACAAAGAAAGGAAGGGAGCAAGCAAGAAAGCAAGAAAGCAAGAAAGAAAGAGAGAAAGAGAGAAAGAGAAAGAAGAAAAGAAAAAGAAAGAAAGAAAAAAAGAAAGAAGGAAAGAGAAAGAAAGAAAGAAGAAAGAAAGAAGAAAAGAGAAAGAGGGTGAAAGGAGAGAGGGAAAAAGATACAGAGAGAAGAAAAATACAAAATGAAAAACTGCATGAACCATTTTGGATTGGGAAAGAGAACAAATATTTAACAAATATTTTGTCAATAACAACAATTCAAAACTGAATTGATTGCTATCATGCACCAATTTCCAAATGATTTTTATATATTTTCTCATTTCAGTCTTAAAAATTTATATGTTACACTTATTCCTATGTTTCCATTTAAAAAATTGAACTCAAAAGAAGTTCCTGAACTATAAAATTGGTAAGAGGAAATATTTGAATTAGCAAATAAAAAAGATTTCCAAGGCTGAACTTTTAAATAATATCAAGATATTCTTTGAGACTGAATATTTTATTGAAAATCTACTTATGAAAGCACACACTCCTTAATATTATAAAACTTTTATTTTTAGTGGTCCTAGCTAATCAGTGAAAATTGTCTGTTTGCCTGGTAACTATGATTTTAAATATATATATATTTCAGCGGCCACCTTTAAAGAAAATTGAATAGTTTTCATGGTTGTGAATTTTCTAGCTTTCTCATCTGAAATGTTCAGACAATCCTTTGCTTCCCAAGTTTTTCTGTTTTACAAATTCCACTCATGTAGCCACTTGAGACTGGCTACTAATGTGCCTGGATTGACCAGTTGCAGATGCCATCCAAGCTCCGAGCATTCTTTTGCCTTAGAAGTGTGCTGCTCTAATTCATTTCAATGCAATTCTCCTACTGCATCATTATAAAGTATTATTTATAGTAAACTGTCTGAAAATTTCATATTATAAAAATAATCTACATTGTGAACAAACTAGTGATGTGGTAGACACAGAGGAAAGAAAACAGAAATAAGAGTATGTGCAACTGATTACATCTAAATTAAACCAGCATTCCATTACCCTAATCTACTAATAGATCCATGATCATATGTTTTTAGTTAATAAATTTTATGCTATAGCTTTCGGTTCAAAGGAAAATAATGAAAATTCCCATAATACTTTCTGTCCCTACAATCTCAGCATTTTGCCCACTGTCAAAAGTACTAACATCCATAGTTTATGACAGACTTCACTTTTGGTGTTACACATTCTATAGGCTTTGAGAAATGTATATGACATGTATCCATCACTGTAATATCACACAGCATATTATTACCTAAACATCCTGGCTACCAAGCCTTTTTCTCCTTCCCTCCTCCTAACCCCTGGAAACTACTAATGTTTTTATTGTCTCTGTAGCTTGCCTTTTCTAGAATGTCATAGAGTTGGAATGCTACAGATACAGATTGACCTCTTTCTTTCAATAATATTCATTTCAGATTTTTCATGTCTTTTTTCATTCCTGGATAACTCATTTCTTTGTTAACACTGAACAATATTCCATCGTGTGGATGTACCACATTTTATCCATTCACTTATTAAAGGACATCTATCCTGGACACAGTAGTACGTTCCTGTAATCCCAGATGCTCAGGAGGCTGAGAGGAGGGTTTTCAGTTTGAGGCCAGCCTGGCAATATATGGAGACCGGCTGTCACACATACAAAAGAGAATCTTGGTTGTTTCCAAGTTTCAGCAGTTTTTAGTAAATCTGCTATAAACATCTGCATGTAGGTTTTTATGTGAACATAAGTTTTTGATTCAGTTGGATAAATATCAGTAAGTGCCAATTGCTAGATTACTTGCCAAGGTTAGGTTTAGTTTTGCAGGAAACTGACAAATTGACTTCCAAAGTGCCTGTACCATCCACGATCATAATTTCAAAGACCCAAGGGATCTCTGTCATAATCATTTCCTCATTTTCAAGAAATCTATGATTTTCTTCAAGTTTACAGGTGACTTTTGTTAAAACCCTATGAGTACAAAATGTGTGAATATCCAGCTCTGCTTGAGATCAGTAGGAGCAGAGAATCTGAAGAATGCCATTGGGCACTGATGTACCTACTAGAAGAGCCCTGATTCCATGACACAGCTGGGATGGGCAATTCTGCCTGTAGATTCTCTGGGAAGCCACCAATGACCCCACCCATCCTTTGAATGCAGTGCATTTGTAGTCATACTTGCAAAACATGATGCAGTAACATGATCATGATCACATTTAACTCTTCACCGTTAACAACTTTAACTGGCAGTCATTACACTGCTCTGTTCACCAAGCTGCTCCGTATCAATTATAGTGGATAAAGAAAATGTGTTACATGTACACACAATTGAATTGTACTCAGCCATGAAGAAGAATGAATTCATATCATTTGTAGGAAAATGAATGGATCTCAAGACCATAATGTTTAAGTGAAATAATTCAGACACACGAAGTTAAATATCACATGGTTTCTCTTACATGAGAAACCAAAAATATAAATAAATTAAAGTATGAAATAAAGGAGAAATAATATGAAACAGGGAGGCAGGCTTCCTGGAGATAGGAAAGGGAATCAGAGAAAGAGGGAAAAGGGGAAGGTGGGATGGAAGAGATACAGGATTTAAAATAATCAAGACATGATATGTACATGTACCAGTTTCCCAAAATGAATGTACTTATTATGTATCACAAACATAAACCCATAAAATTTAAAAAACTGTCCACTGTATAAATCAACCACTTGTTCAATGTTTAGTCACTTTTCCAACTATAAAATAAAAACTCTCTTTTCTTGCACTAGTCACAACAAAATAAATATTCACTTATTTAAAATTTTTTCATAGGAACAACATTGTAATTTAATAAATGGCTTTTTGAAACCTAGACACACACACACGTGTGCACACAAAACATAAACTGAATGCACTGCTTTCTACTTACAGGCATTTCTCTTCATAAAATTCTTGGCATCTGCAGCTCTGAGGACCCAGACTAGCACGTGTGTCAATAAAAATTATAGTCTGGTGGTTGAAGGAAAGATTTTTTTTCTTCAGCAAGGATAATTTAGCATATTAAACTGATGATAATTTTAGTATCAGGTTGCTACTTTTCTTTGTTTTTGAGTAATTTTTTAAAACACTATTGCACGTCATCACTAAAAATACTGAAAGTTTTGTTTTCCCACCAAAATTCATGTATATTTCATTCAAATGTGAGGAAAATTTTTCTAATAAAGTATTAACTCACTATCGCTCCCTGCAACTCCAGATAGGAGTCGATTCCATGAGATCAGTTTCATCAAACTGACTCCATTTACACTGTTTTCAATTCAGTTATTAGTACCTTCATGATTAAATTCTCCAAGCATTCATCTCAGTTGTACACACTCCAACCCCACTGTGAGATGGAACCATCTCTTCAACAGCTGATGTATGTTTTACCAAATGTGGCAGGCCCGCTCATTCTTGCACATTCACCACAACCCAGTTTTTAAGCACTGCTCATATTCCTGCTTCCAAAATGTGTGCTCCTTTTGGCTGGCTTTGCCAACAACTGAGAAAAGCCAAGAGGCCAATAAACCAGTAAACTTGGATAGCCACAAACCACAGCACCCCAGGTGTAAACTAAGGAGTCTGCTTACTTAGCATAGCTCATGCTGGGGAAAAGCCATTGCTGGGCTTAGCTGGAGGCCTCCAGTGGAAATCCTGAGAATACTGGGTTGATACCATGTTAACAGATGTGAAAAATACAACCTCTCCTATATGAAGAGCCTGCAGTAAACATATAGCTACATTTCTTTGATTGTTCCAAACAACTGTTACCATTGCAACCATATCTGAAAGGCCATTAGGACCTTTGGGATCTAACCACTTTTCTGTTTCTAGAAAAATTGGGCATAAAGGAATGGATAAGAGGGAAACATGTGAGATTCTTGTCATTGCTCTCCTGATTACTGACTTTTACAATGAGGCTTCTGACAGATATATGAACACAGTGATTCATGCATCAAGACATGATCCAGCGTCAGACATACACATTCATGCCAAGTTTAGGAGCTGCTAATCTAGGTCTAAGATAATACTTCTCAAATTTCATCATGCATCAAAGTTATGTGGGCACTTGTTAATACAAAGATTGTTGGACTTCACCACAGTCTCTGATTTACTAGGGCTAGGTGAAGACTTTGCATTTCTAACAAGTACCCTGAAAGTGTTCATGGGACTACACTTTGGGAACCAATGCTCTGGACAGTTATGGGCTTCCCAGAAGGCCCACATTATAGACTTCACCTCATGTTTCATTGACAATAACTATGTCCCCCAAACATTTCTGTGTGAAGGAGAACCAGGATGTCACATAGTTTCAGTATGATACCATGCATATTCACCCCAAACAAAACCAGACTCTCTTAAATAAGTGAAAAAAAGGAGAACAGAGATGTGGAAGGTCAGCACTCCTACCGTGTTCAGTATCACAGAAACATAAAAGTGAAATTCCAGTGTTTCTCCCTTTGCCTTTTGTTGTTTCAGTGTTTCCATGGTCATTGGTGCTTCATAAATAGTAAGGGGAAAATCCAGAAATATAACAATTCATAAATTTTAATTTGCAGGCTGTCCTGAGTAGTGTGATAAAACCTCTCTGTCTTTTCTGTCTCACCAAGGAGGTGAATCATCCCCTTTGTCCAGCATTTCCACCCATCTACACCACAGCCCATTACTCACTTTGTAGTTCTCTTCCTTATCAGATCCATTGGTGTGATTCCTTCAAGTCTATGTTCAAGTGGCCCTTTTTGGGGGGTCATATTGGTTCAAAACCACAGAAGAAAGGAATCAGAAAATGCAAATGTGCCAAATAGAAGCTGTAAAGTTCTTCATTTAAGTGAAAAGCTGAAAGTATTCAATTTTAAAAAAGAAAAAAATCACACTGAAGTTGCTGAGATCTAAAGTTAGAATAAATCTTCTATCCTTGAAATTGGGAAAACGAAATTCATGCTCATTTTGCTATCATCCCTCAACTAGAAAAACAGTGGCCACACTGTGTGATGTTTAGTTTAGGTTTTAATAGAATTTAGCACTACTCCTAATTTCAGACATCCATTGGAGGTCCTGGAATATATTCCCTGTAAAGAAGACTACTGTATTTTCAATTTTCACATTGGAGCAAACTAAAGATTTTTGGAGCCTAGGTAGCAGGCAGCATCTCCTGGCCCAGGTGCTGCAGCTACACCAGGCTCTTTCCAGACTGAACTCCATCAGGGGAGACTGAGATGCTCTAGGAGTGTGTGCAGCAGACATGTATTAGGGCAAGCTACTATTGCCTCATTATTCTATTCTCCAAGAAAAGTTCCTATCCATAACTCTAATAAGAGTCAATCTCCATAGGAGCAGGTAAGGTGAGGTAATTCCTAATGGCCTCTACCCTGGACAGACTTCCTTCAGAAGATCACTAGAGAATTGTCTGTACTGGCAGGAGGATAAGGAAAGTGAGAAAATATATTTATCACTTTATCACATCCAGCTTCAGTCTTTTTTCCTCAAATGCCATTTCCATCAGACTCTTTCCCTAAGAAGAGATATCACACAATTCCTGGCTCTCATCAGGGAGCTTTAGAGTTTAGAATCATTGCCAGTAGATTAGCTGAGTGACCCAGGGGACACATCCCACCATAAAGCGCTCTGATACCCTAATTCCCCCTCTTACCTTTTGCACACTGGACCCATTTGCAATGATTGCAAAGCTTCTCATTTTTGTAATGATTGAATCTGAAAGGGAAGTGGGTCCTGAAACGCCTTAGCGCACAGCAATTTTAAAAGATTTGAAAGCTTTTTCCTTGAAGCCATAGAATGTCCTGAAAGCATCCAGTTGCTTGACTCTGTTCTCTCCCACATAGGTCTGACCAGAGACCTACTCCATCAGCCACACACTGAAAAGTATCTGTCTTTAATCATTAAGTCATTTGACAGCTTCAAAAGATTCTATTGCTCTTATAAAAGCTGTATTTATTTTCTCTTGAGAAAGTTCAGGCCTGTGATTTCTTTTACTAAAAGAATGAGGCCCACCAGTAAATCTCTATAATACACACACACACACACACACACACACACACACACACACACACACATATATATGTTTCCCTTGTGTGGAAAATAAAAAAGTAGGTGTAGCAGTTGCCACATCTTAATGAACATTAGTGCTGTTACCCTCTGGGTGACAGTGGGAATTTATTTTGGGGATGATGCACCACCACAGAACCACGAACTCACCACCTTCTGGTCTCTGACTATAGCTGCAATGTCTTTGTTTCTTAGGCTTATTAAATCTTTGCTTGAAACCAGACACCTGACTCTGATAGCCATCTAGTGAGGAGGATCATCTAATCCTGTGGGATCTCAAAGGGTAACATTTACTATGTGTAATCAGAACCAGTAATTAGCAGATTCCAAGTTAGAAAGTAGTGTTTGAACTCTAGAATCACTCAAAGATCTTGCTTCTGTCTCCAATAAGCAGTAACTTTTAGGATTAAAATTTCTTTAGAAGAAGACACCATTACATTCTAGTTTTATAAAAGTGAAATTTTAATGCATTTATTACTCTTCATAAATCAGCCTAATTCAATTCATACACAATGCCATATTGTGTATTTTATCTAATAATTATTGAAGGACATACCACACTGCTTCAGTTAGAATTAGTTTTTATAAACTCACCCAGTAACCATCTAGTCAACACTTACTACATGGCCAGTGTGTGTTAGACTCACCATTCATTATGGGAAATGCAGACATGAACAATGAAGTCATGTTTTTGAGACTCAATGAGCTCACATTTATTCAGTAAGCTGATTTATGAAGGGCATATTTAATCATGCTTGTTTCATAAATAGGTCCTTGAGATTATTGTATGTTTGGTTTCAGGTAGTTTTCCAACCGTAATGGAAAAAAATAAGCAACTAAAAACCATTTTTCCCTAATATCCAGAGTGTTCCCTTCTTTAGTCTTCTTTTCTTTAGTTTTATTATTCCCTATTATTTACTGATCCATGTTCCTCAGTCCACAAAGCTAGTTGATAGATTAATTGCTTATTTATGTGAGTTCCCTCACTAGATGGTGAGTTTTGTTCTTGAGCATAGAGAAATGAATTTTATATATGATGCTGACCCTTCGCATCATTCCTCCTCCCTACTCGGGAGATACAGGAGTCAACATCACTGTGAGAGTTTAAGACATGTTGGATGGATGGTGGACGGGATAGTTGGAGGATGGATGACCCATGATAGACAGGAACAGGGATGGATGAAGAGGTGGATGGATGGAGCAATGGGTGGTTAGATGGACGAACACCCAGCTGAGATCAAGGAGAGTATCCACTACACTGATACTTTTTTCAAGTCACCACCAGAGCTTATTTAGTTCATATAGCTACCTCATAAGTCTAAACTGATTTATTCACATTTTGAAGGATTTCTCTTGAGGCAAAGTATTCAGGCCCTGGGGCAAAATACAGGGAAGAAGGATGATATTTTGTCTTGAAAATTATTCTTCACAGACCTGAAAGGTACCTCAGGGAAGATCCAGTTCAACTCCATACTTCATAGATGAGAGCAGTCATCATGAGCAGTGCAGTGTCCTGCCAGTATTCTGTACTCAGCCCAGGCCACTTACCAGTGCAGTATAAACCAGATTTGTATATAAGAGAAAATGAGGCAACATCATAAATGTCTTTGACAGTCCAGTATAAATGTGAATGAATAGGTGCTTCCCTAGGCCTCCTGGAGGCCAGCCCAAGGTCTAGGCAGAAGGACAGGGCCCCCCTGAATTTATATTTACTTGAGAGGCTGCAGCACATTCACTCAGAATGCGTGGCAGATGCTGCACCTTCCAATCTGCCTTCACGATGCAGTGGAGACTGAGACTGTTTAGCCCGGCCCTGTGCAGCAATGAAGTGTCTAAGTCAAACTGGCTTCTCCTCTCTGTTTTCATCTGAGACTTCGGCCTTTACAACTTAAAGTGTGGGAGGAAGCAAGCTTCAAGTGTGGTTTGCTCTTCTGACCATTTCTGTGTAATTCTCTCATCTTTGCCTTGGCTTCCTCATCACAAAAGAATAACCAGAGCCACTGAAAGCTAAAGTCTCCATACTTCACCATTCAGAGAAAGAGACATGGTGTCTCACCCTGTTTGTTCTTACCCTGAGCAAAATAATGAGATTCAATCTTATTGGGCCAAATTCCAATACATGTCCTTACTTAAGCCAATCATTATCAGCAGGAGGATGGACTATTTGATTGACTAGTATTAACTGTAGTCAAGATTTTAGCTGTGATACCTGCATGTGGCAGAGATAGACAGCTGCTGGGATGCCCACCATGCAGTGCACTATCCTAGCTATTGCAAAATGTTAAATTAAATAATCAAGAAGCCACTTTTCTGAGACTGCCTCCACATTTAAAGTTCCTGGACAATATACTGCAATCTAATTGAACAAGTAAAACAAACCAAAACCTAACCAGAGCATGACAAAAAAACAAATTTCAACCAATCACAGAAACCAACTAATCATACCATGCCCAGATGAGACAAATCCTTCTTCCCAACATGCCCAGATAAGGAGATCCCCTAGCCCTGGCAGCAAAGTGATTTCTGTCCTCTGCTTCTATGTTTATTCTATAAAAGTTCACTATTCACACTGTTGGTTGAAGCTTTCTGACCTTCTTCTCTTTCTGAGTGTAGCCCCACTCATAGAGTGTTTTTTGCTCAAATAAGCCCTGCCAAATTTAATTTGTCTAAAGTTTTTCTAGTAACAGAACAAGAAAGAATTGCCCTAATGACTGGGGAATAGGAAAAAAGATAAAAGCTTCAGAACACAGAACACCACCTGAAGAGAATAGTTATAACTGGATTCCAGGGTTGCAGCTGTATCACACCAAACTAATACATTTCTCAGCAGCAGGTGAAGGGCAAATTGTTGCTTTTACTTGAGAAGTTTTCAGGACTAGAGCTAGAAGGATGAATTTTTTATTGTATAAATGCAGTAATTTACAGGTGGTTTTTTACATATCAATCTCAGTTAAGATAGCAATAGTTGGTGGTAAACATCCACAAATTGGTGTTTTATTTCCCTCATTAAAATGTTTCTACATGATTATAGATCAACAGAAGACAACAGTAGAAGTCTACTGTTAATCATTGTCTACTGGCAGAAAATCAACTAAAGGAAACAATTAGGATTCTTGTTTAACATTCTGATATTGCTCTCACCCCTACTTTACTCATGACAGATGATCATTTAAGATTGTGGTTATGATGTTCTTTAAAATTTGAAGTTAATTTGTTTGTTTTGTGTACAACATCTTTACTGTATAAAGGTTGAGCCTAAAACTTACTACTCCTTTTCTTTCCTTTGGTCCTGTGAGTTTTTTTTTTATTTCTTCTTCCAATCATCTTACCACAGTGAGATTCTTACTATGCCACAATATAATCACATTTTATGAAGTTAATGCAATGTAATAAATGCAGCAGAAATACAGAATAGTAACAAGAGCATTGTATTTGGAAGAAATGAAACCTAAATTCCACTACTAACTAACTCTGAACTTTGGTCAAGTTATTCAATGTCTCAGGGCTTTGGTGGTAGCTTCTTTCTAAGATAAGAATATTAATACCTTACCTGTCTAACAACACAGAACTAGATAAGATGATCTCTTGATTTCCCCGTAGGCTGAAAATATCTATGATTCTTAGAGAAAAGTCAACAAATGACACTTGAGAATGACATGGTAATAATCCTATGATATTTCAAAATGTTAGTATTAACATAAATAGGCTATTGGTGTATTCATTGAAGGTAAACAAATTACCACTGCAATGCAAGTTAGCAAAAGGGCAGCTTTCATTCTGAAATTGTGTATCCTGTGTCTCAATCAATCATTCTCCTTCATTTTTGAGGTCAGACTTAGTTCCAACTTTTTTGGTGACATATGAGCATATAAAGTAAAAAATGTAGCTGTTACTAGCTCCAAAAATTACATGAGACTGTTGATTCTCCTCCACTCTAAAAATCCACTGAACATATAAGATGGAGATGTGAAAGGGAATGGATATTAAGCTTCGTTATTTTATAACATAGTTGTTTTGCTTTTAGTTCTTTCCTTCATTTAGCTAAACTTATGTTCAGTGTTAAAGCTTGTGGCCATAGTGCTAAACAAATTATTTTTTGAACAAAAGGCACTTGATGGAGAGGCACTTGGCTTAGGGAGAGGGAACTAAACAAGTGTGTTCATGACCTTGTCTGTGAAAATTTCTGAGAGTTGTGGATGGCTTTAAATTGCTATCCAAAATGCCTGCACTAAAATCCAACTTATTACACAGGTATATGTTAGGTAAACATTTGTTCATACATGAAATATATTGATTCATAATCATTGAGTACTGATTAGGGGCCACTAATAGGGGACATTGTGCTAAGAATCATGTAGAACAGTGGGTGAACTGAGATGTGCCTTTGCTTCACAGAACTATAGAACATTTTCAGTGATAACACAAAGTCAGGTCCAACTATTCTACCTAGAAAATCCTGGAAACTTTGGGTGGGCATTTTTAATATACTCATGACAACTGATATGTGACATTTTCTAGGCAAATAATGCAGAGTTGGAAAATTAAAAACCAGGGAGTACAACTATAGGGGAAAGCACATATTTAGAACTGGTGGAAAAGGAGAGGTGGAAAAATATTAAGAGAAATATATTCAGATTCAGAGAGGTACAAGAAGAATCACTAAGGGGGACTTTCCAGTAAGGAGCATAGAGAGAGTTTAAGGAATTTACTCAATTCAAATACTGTAAAAAGTCTGGAAGAATAATGACAGAGAAGAAGCCTTAGGGACTGGCATTAAGTGGGGAGTGAGCTATCTGGGAGAAGCTTTCCCAGGGTCATTACGGCACTTCTGAGCAGCTCTCAGGCAAACAGGCCACATTTAGTTCATCAGAGCATTTTCAGATGTCACAGCACTCCACTGTCCACTGCCAGTTGAGCTAATATTTCTGTGTTAACTTTCCTTTGCTGTGACAAAACACCTGAGACCTAAAGATAGAACAATTTATTTTAGCTCATAGTTTCAGAGGTTCCAGTCCATGGACACTTGGCTCTTTACTTCTGGGCCTGTGGTGAGGAAGAGCCTTGTGGCAGGCATGAAGTGGCAGAGCAGGGCTGCTGATCATGTCCTGACCAGGAAGCCAAAAGAGAGTGTGAGCAAGGGGCCAGGGACAAAACACATTCTTGAAAGAGAAACCCTAAGCGACCTACTTCCTCCCTCTGGGGACCACCTCCTTAAGTTCCACTACTTCCCAGTAGTCCCACCATCTGGTAACAAAGTGCTCAACATATGACAACATCTTTTGGGGATGTGTAAAACCCAACTGTAGCACTTTCTTTCTGTGCCCTGGGGCTCTGATACTTGAACTACATGATGAAACAATGTCCATGATATATGGTATTTTGCTTTTAGTGGCTCCAACTAGCTATTTCTTTTTCTTGTGAAATGCTAAGTGATTCTCACATTCCCTCACAAGGCCTGATTGATATTCTTTTTTATCTTGCAGAGAATATGAATCAGATTGTACATGTCTACCTGTTTATTTCCTGATTGGCTTGTGTTTGGGAGCTTGTAATATTTCTTCTCTCGGTGTCACCCACCTTTGAGAAGAAAACCAGAAATATTTGCAACAACCATGTTATGATTTAGTTAAAAAAGAAATGAATCCCAAAGGCCTCATGCACTCATAGGTGGAGCTTTTGGAAGATGAATGACATACTGACTTGCTGTTAGGAGGTGGGATCCAGTGGAAAGAGGTAGGTCCTTGGAGGTGTACTTGGAAGGGTGCCTCTCCCTTCCCCAGCTCCTCTCCTTCTCACTCTGACCTCCATGATGTGAGCAGCTGTCCTCAGTGGCATGCCCTTCCACCATGTTGGTTTTTTGTTTGAGTCAGCCAAACAGGAACTGAATCTTCTGAAACTATGATCCTAAATAAACCAATCCTCCTTTAAATTGTATCATTGTATCATGTCTTAGCAACAAGGAAGTGACTAAGACAAATAGCAATAAAAGGTTTTTTTCTTCATCCATTGCCAAAGGAGAATCACTGGGGTTCCCTACCTCATCTTACGTGTTGGTGGGCTCTTCTCTGTGTGGAAACTAATATTCAGAACTAGGCCTAACCATCTCCAATATCCTCCACCTATTCACTTTCTTTGCTCTCAACTTTCTTCCTGGTTTTAAGAAGTCTTCTTCCATGTGTCCTAGGTTTTGATGACTTTTTCTGATACCAACCTCTCCTAGGAGACCCAGCAGTTCTCCAGACAAATAGCATTGCTAAACAGACTTCTACCCTGGTGAGTCAGAGAGCCAATAGTTGATAAGGAAATTATTTTATCCCTGAAAATTTCAAAATATGTATGAAATCAAGCCATGTATAACATATATGGAAGTGGAGTCAAAATTTTTTTTAGCTTCACAAAACTAGGAAAGTAGTTACAGGTCTAAGAAGTGATAGAAAGAATACTGATAATGGAAGTAAAGAAAGTTAGTGGGTGTTCAAGGAAGGTGATTTGTGTTTTACTGCTTCCCTAGCTGAACCTTGAGGAAGCTACACATTCCAAGATAGGTATGGGGAGATAGTTGACATCTGTGTCTTGTTCCTGATTTTAGTGTGAAGAATTTCAGTTTTTGACCATTTAGTATGATATTGGCTGTTCGTTTTTCATAGATGCCTTTTATCAGATTGAGGTAGAGACTGTGATAGGAGGAAAAGGTCAAAGGGGGAAGGGAAAGTAGGAAGGGTAGGGGGAAAGAAAGAAAGGAATGGAATTAATATGAGAAAAAAAAACAATGGAAACAAAGTCATTGTAGATAGGGAAAAGTGGAGGGATTGAAGGGAGCGCAGGGGAATGGGGAAAAAATAAGAACCAAGATAGATTATGTAAAGGTGCAAATTTCCAATGATGAATGTCATTATACTGTATACCTTAAATATGCCAATAAAATTAATTTTTAAAAAAAGACAGGTATGGGGATGTGAGAGACATCTTGGTTCTAGTTAGAGTCCTAGAAGTCTTAAGAGCCCGAGAAAGGAAATATTTTCCACTGTGACTGTGTGGAATAGTCTTCATCCAGCTTTGGTGGGATTTCCAGTGTCTCATATATGGATGAATGTCAGAAAGGGAGTTAGAAAATCATAATTAAACAGTCCATGGAAGGCCAGACAAAAAAGATGGCCTGTGTGGATGCCTTTATTGACAGATGAGCAGCTAACATGGAAGAAGGGCCTACCAAACCTCTCCCCATTGCTGATAGCTACAGTGAGTATCCAGATATATGGACCAGGGTCAGAATACTGTGTGCCAGTTCAGTTCTATCACTGAGAAAGAAGGGAGAAATAATATTATTTTAAAGTAGAAAAAAAAGAAATAAATAAAATAGACAGCAAGCTCTTCCACAGACTGCCCATTTTATCATCAAATTTGTAAACAAATACACATTTAAAAAAAAGACACTGTCAATACAACTCTAGACAAATAACAACAAAAAAAATCCATAATGTTACATTAGGCTATTGAAATGTCATATACTCTGGATGATTTTAAATACCCTCAGATTTTGGATATGGCTCCTAGTATACAAAAATTAATTCATCAAAAACTCCCAATCAGAAAACTGAAATAAGGAGCAAACACAGAAGAATAATAAAACACTTCAAATCCTGGGAGCAAAAATCACAAACTGTCTCTGGCCTGGAAATGATGTTGTCCTCCCTTGTTGGCCTAATAAACAGTCTTTGGGAAAGGATCTATATAATAACAGTTATATGAAGCTGTTTAATAAAAGAAACCACTGGCTCTTAAATTTGACATGTTCTTTATTCTAATTGTATTTTCTAGCAAACTAACTAATCATTGCCTGAGTTCATCTTTCCTATAATCCCTTGACATTATCAGCAAGCAATAGATAACACATATTAACAACTTAAGTGCTTCCTTTAGCAACAAGAGTGTACAATGTATTCTCTACCATCCACGTTATAGGAGAGAGTTTCAGTAAATATTTTGTTATGTCACAAGAAGAGTTGCCAGCTTTGTATCTGCAATATGTTTCTGCCCCTGCTGCCTAACAGCTAAAGTAAGAACATATATTTGAGATTTGTTGTAGCATTTTCAATTCCAGCTACTCATTTTTATTAGTCCACAGAAGCATCAGCTACTTTCACAAAGAGACTCCAAATTAATCCAACATCCTACAGAATACAGAAGATTATTCTTCTCATGGTAACCAAAGGAAGAATTTCTCAGTGGATGGTAGGTCTATCCATGAATTCAGTCATGGTCTTCAGTCCTTTCCAAAGACATTTAATCCGCCTTGGTTGCAAAAGATCCTTGTGTGGTGACACAGATTTCCAAAGCGTTAGGCAGTAAATCATGATGGGAAATGTGTGGTGGAGCAAAGCTACCCACTTCATGGCAGCCAGGAAGCAAAACGAGAGAGGAATGGGTTGAAGCCTTGATATCTCCTTGGTCACACCCCACTGACCTAACTTCCTTTCATTGGCTTTACCTCCTAGAGGGCTCACCATCCCCCAGTAGAGTGGCAGGCTGGAAAGCAAACCTTTACACATGATCCTATTTGTAAGACATTTCTAAAACGTAAGAAGGATATATGTATATAATCTTGTAACCATGTAGTTTTACTTTAACCAGGAGAGTGTGGGGACACATGTACATTCATATCCCAGTGTGCATAAGGGATTGATTTCAGGAGCCCACAAGATGTCAAAATCCATGTATGGTCCAGTCCGTTCTATGAAATGGTATGGTATTTACATATAGACTACACGCATCCTCTCAAATGCTTCAGTCATCCCTAGATTACTTGCAATGTCTAGCACAATGCAAATGTTGCATCAATGGTTGTGAAGCTCTGGGGAATAATGACAAAGGAAAAATTTGGTATGTGTTTAGTCCAAATGCAATTTTATTTTTTCAAATTCTTCTACCTTGGTTGTGTGACTTTGTGGATGCATGAGCCCCTGGACATAGAGTGCCCACTGCCTAAGACAAACCATCTCCACTGCAGGAGAGAACACAGTTTCTTCTTTTTTCTTCCAGAACATCATCACATCATTCTTGAGCTCCCTTATTCCATGTGGCCTTGTCACATTCCCTCCACTCAGGCTGGCATCTTCTCTTGGGAGAAGAATATGCACGTTTTAATTTTTAAACACTGCACATCTCCTGTTGCAGAAGAGCACACAGAATTTGATTCCAAGTAGAGGTAGTACTCAGTCTAGTTCTGCTGGAGATTCACTTTGAGAAAAATGCTTATAAAATATCTGAATAAAATCTATCTTTTTGTGATATCAATATAAAGGTGATATTTGTAACTTGTGCAACCGGGATCTTCTGTAAATAACATTGCCTCTTACTGCAATCTCATAAACCTATTTTAATGCATCATCCCAGGGTTATAGGCAAAGAATACAACCACTGCTTTTGACAGGGCAGTTGAGGACAGAACGAATTGTTCTCTAGAGGACCAGAGGGCCAAATGAAGAGCAGAATTAAAATAAATGCTTAGTTTTATAACCATCAAGATGCATTTGTTTAGTTTTGTTATGTTTTAACCTTTCACTTATCTGTTTGGAGAAGAGAGCTGCAGTATTATTTTACTAAGGCAAATATATTTTTTGTTTTTATTTTTACATATAATGGTGTAGGGAGTATGGAACTTGGCGTTGAAATTTTTGTCTTTTGAGGAGTAATGAAGTTCTTGTGTAAGTTCTGTGAGAGGGAATGAAGTTTACTTTGGTTTATCTTTATTCCTCAGATATGTGATGCTGATCCCCGACTCACATAAGCCTTTACACGTCTACATCCTTGGCACCACTTGTGTTTCCCCTCTTCTATTTATGCGGGCTTCCTTCTGCTCTGACTGTGCCTGATTTGAGCTGTCGTGCATTCCTTTGAATTTCTAGATTCTGGGCATTACACTTATTCACACCTAGCCTAGTTTCAGACAAAGGTGACATCTTACACCTGAGTCTTCCCAGGTAATTTAAACTCTACATCCTCAGGGGTGAGCACATCCAGCCAGCCACCTTTCATACCATGCCCTGATTCACATCTATCACATTTCACTCACTCTAAAATATCCAATTTATTATTTTAAAATCTCTGGTCAGAATCTTTCTTAAAACAGATGACAACTTAGTAATCACTACTTCCCCAAGAAGTCATGTGCCTGTGTGTGTGTGTGCGCGCGCGCGTGTGCGTGTGTATGTGTGTGTATGTGTGTGTTTTACTGGAGATTTTACTCCAGATGTTGGCACTGAGCTACATCTCCAGTCCCTTTTGCATTTTTTATTTTGAGACAGGGTCTTTCTATGTTACTAAATTGCCCAAGCTGGGCTCAAACTTGCCATCCTCCTGCCTCAGCTTCCCAGAGTGCTGGGGTTGCAGGTATGCACCTGGGATAGGTAGAAGTCTTAATATAATTGACCTGTAAATACTAGATTATGGTCCCAAATATTCCCATTGTTGAGAAATTTTAACTGGTACATCTGTATATAAAGTACTATAAATATATTTCCCCAACTCTAACTCTAACCTGAGCTCTAGTATTATATAACTTTGAAAAATAAAGTCACATTAGATAATATGTCAAAGTAATTCTAAGCAAATTTCTAATGCAAAACTAATTTTAAAATTAAATGTTAACATCCCAGAAAAAAGTCAGAAGATAAAAATACTAAAACTATAAATATGATCAGCAGATGAAGAGGTGGAAGCAACACATCCTGAGCTTGCATGATTTGCCTTTACTTTTTCACCTGCTACACATCACATTTACACTTCCAATTTTAGTAATTATTTTACATCTTTGTTTTTCACTGTCTATTATCATTGAAATTTGTTTTCCTTAGATTATTTTGACCTCTGTCAATCAGTAAATGACTTTAAAAAAATCTCAGCAGCTAAGCAGGGCGATTAAATGGTCCAAGAAATTACTCCTATGCTCAAGATGTATTTTAGGCTGTTTGAGAGTTCACTTACAAACACATACCCAGTTACCATCCCATCCTATCCATTGTACATGCTCAATAAATATATATTGCATGATAAGATTTTACTGACAGATAATGAGAGCCAAAGATTAATGCAAGGAATATAATGCATCACATGATAGTGTCTCGTGAACAGAGCTGCTCGTAAGAACTGTAGTCTTGGTATAGTAGTCAGGAGAGATGTACAGGTGGTTCTTACCTGAGGTCCCTGGGGCTGGATTTCCAGAGTTGTGCATAGTCCATTCAGCATCTTCATGTTCATGTGGAAAAGGAATCCCTTCCTTAGCCAGGTACAAGCCTGTCCTGTTGGCTTGTTAGAGAAGGCATGGACTAGATTTAGCTTCTTTCCCACACATTTGTCCAAAAACTCTTGTTCAGGAATCATTCTGAACAATCATACATGGTAACTGGGAAAGACAGAGAACTTATGTCTATGAAGACATTTAAGGTTTTTGTACTTACAATTTAATTTCCCAAATTCTACTTCCCTTCCCACAATGGTGGTATCCCTGATTTACAGAAAAACTTTTGTCTATTCATGATTAGGTCTATCTCATCCATGACCTAGTGATAAGTTTAAATGTTATTTCCATTTCATAGCCACCTTTTCCTCTCTTTATGGCTTCCTCAAATTATAAGCCATTGTAGTCTCTCTCCATTAAGGATACAAACCCTCAGTAAAACATATATTAAAATATGCACTTAAAACCTAACCAAATGTGTTGATATTTATCTTTAGCATCTTTATTCATCAGAACCATCTGTGAGGTAAGACTAAGAGCTCCAGTTTACAAATGAGAAAGTATGGCTCTGAGAGATTCCATCACCTATTCAGTCTATTGAAGGAGGTGTCTTAGTTACCTTCACATCACTGGCACAAAAATACCTTAGACCCACAACTTAAAAGAGAAGAAGTTGATTTTGGTTTATTTAGTTTGAAGCTCATAGCTTCAGAGGTTTAAATCCATGGTCATCTGGTTCTAAAGCAGGAGAACAAAGACAGGAGGAAATGGTAGAAGAAACCTGCTTACCCCATACAGTCAGGAAGCAAAGAGAGCAGGGAGAGAGCTGGAGAGGACAGGCCAGGGACTGGATATAGTACCCAAAGTCACGCCCCCATGATCCACCCCAACACATGTAAAAGTGTGTGTTAGTAATCTCCTAGGCTTCTCTCCAGCCAATCAAATTTACATAGAATATGCAGAGAAACCAGAACTCTCCTACATTGCTGAAGGATATGTTGAAGGCAATGAATGGGTTGGCATTGGTAAGTTCGTATATTTTTAAAGTCATCCTTCTGTCTTGGTTGTAATGTTAGCATTCCTATTTTAGTTGCAGACTCAAGAAATGATAACATCTATGTAGATGAGATGGGCAGTGCATGGTGGTACCATATTTCAACCTCTAAACACACATGTGAATGGCATCTAAATCTTTTCACTTTAATGCACTAATTTCAAAGCTGAAGACATCAAACTAATACTTGAACCAAATGACATACCCCTGAAGAAAGATTTTCATGTAGAAGGCAATGCCTATATAGTGGGTTGGCCTAGGAGACATTCCTCTCTGGCAATGTCTACTATTTATCTTTCACAATCACAAATTACTGGAAAAAGTTGCCAACTTGTTCACTGTGAGAATTTTAAAAGAGTTTGCCTGGCACCTTGTGCCCTATCTTGAAGTTTGTAAAAGGTAGTAGCTTCCTTCCTACTCTCCTGAATTTCTTCATAGTCTCAACTTTCAATTTCAACATACAGCAGCCAGTAATTCTGCTCAAATATAAATCAGAGGTGCCACATTCATGCTGGAAACTCTCCCTTGGATTCTACTGCCTTTGAATGGAATCTCAGGCCCTTCTTCCCACTGAGAAGTTTTTATATAAACATCCTGCTGTATTCCCTTCCCACCTTTCTCCAGAGACCTGTGACTCAGCATTTCTCAACCATGTCACATTCTCCTGGCCCAGGGTCCCTGCTCTTGCTCAGCCCTTGCCTGGATATTCTACCCATAGGTACTGACTTTCCCTTCTCCTCACTCAGATCCTGCTTAAGAAGTGAGAGTAGAGGAAAGAACAATCCCTCTCTCTCCTTATTCTTTTACTTTGCTTCATGTTTTCCTAGTATCATTCACTGCTGTTAATGAGTTCTATGTCTGTTATTTGCATTCCCCCTAGAATATGAATTTTACAAGGGTGGGGACTTGTTCTAAATTATATTCTCAGCACAGGACTACAAATACCTGATCACAAGAAAGCAGTGATTATTTACTGAATGAAACTCACCATACAAATGTCACTGCTCTCAATACCTAAATGTGTATTTCTCTATTCTACATACATACAAATTGCTTTTCAGAAATACATTTTTTAGTGATATTACCATCATCATTTCAATTTGTGTATGTATTCTGTTATCTCCAAGTGCTTTCATTCTTTTCCTGAAAAAGAAATAGAATCAATTTCATCACTATGTCAACAACATTTATGCCACATTTACCTGGAAATTGGAAGTTATTCTGCTGTATGTAATACCCGAACAGACAAGCATGAGGTATTTGAACAAAATTATATGGGCAGCAACTGTCTCCATCCACTTTGTCCCCTCCCGTAGACAGTGATTCCTAGTCATAAGCCCTACTTTGTATTTTAGGCAGCAAATACCCGCTTTTTGCTCTATTTCTATTGACCTGCACTCACCGTGGAAATGGGTTTAATTCCTCTCCTGCTTTTAATTTTAAGTCAATTCCTCTGTTATACGCACATGCAACTGATACACTGTGACTATTAAACATTTTTCCAGAGAAGACCAGTTTGAATCTTGAATGCTTATACATTTTTAAAGCTCCAGCTACTCTATATATTTCTTGAATATATACAACTTGTGTATGTTATTTATGACTGTGTTCTCTTTGCATAGCTAATATCTAACCTCAGAAGATAATTCTAATTAAGTAAAGAAATGGATGAACTAAAGTGACTTCACCTTACTTCTGTTTAGATTTTGTTTCTATTTTTGAGCCTGTCCTAGGAAGCATCACCTCGTTGCTGTCACTAAGTAGCTCTTAGCTTCTGGCTTACTTTTCTCCCTTTTGTTAAGTTCTACTTCTGTTTCCTAGTAGAATTAACTTCATCCTGGAAGCCCTCTAACCCCCTTTAAATGACATTTCTCTGTCAGTCAGATTGGTAACAATCAGAAAGGGTAGCAATCATTAAACAGGCATGTTTGGAAACATCACAAGTGGAAATGCACACATGTGATGAATGTGATTGATGATCTCATTCATCAATTAAAATTACAATTCAGTTTTTCAAATAAGCATTTCTACTACGTAGCTCTCTGTCATAAAAATAGAAGTAACAATACATAATATATCTATATTTAAAAGTTAAAAGAGACAATACAAGAAATAAATGCTGATCAAAAGACAAATAATTTAGCAAATAATCTTTCCCCCATATCACAGGGAAGTATGAGTTCACGCTGCAACATGAATGGATTCTTGAAGGGCAGAAGAAGATGGAGAAAAGCTTGCATGTGATGATATCACTTCTGTAAAAAGAAATGGTCACCCTGTTTTCCATATACATATGCACATGCTTTCTACAATTATATAACTTCAAGAACCACACAGATAAATGCTTATTAGGTGTAAACAATGAAATGTGGGTTAGCTGGGGTTTGAGTGAAATTGAAGAAATGGACATTAATGCAAGTGGAAGGGAAAAAAGGGGATTGGAGGAAATCAAGCCAAAAGCAAACAAAATCTACCTTTTAAAAAGCATATAAAATTCACATTTCTATAAAAAACAATAGCAAACACTTAGATAACGTTTCCTCTATAAAAAGCATTGTTCTAGTGCTCAACATGTTATTTAATATTCCATAAACTCCCTGAAGTAGATATAATTATCATCTCTACTTAGTTACAGGTGATGAAATTCAGGCATAGAGAAGTTAAGTATTAGCTAAAGTCACACAACTAGAAAGCGACAATCTGTACTCAAATCCAGTCTGACTGCAAAGGTGTTATGCTGAACCATACACTTTGCTGCCTCTCAGACAATGTGCAGTGACTAAAGAAGAGAAATAAAAAGTAATTCTTAAAAATCCATGCATACCCTGGTAATTAACAAGATATCACTGGTTTTAAATTGTACATTTCACTAAACCCCACTAATTGGTCTAGTCGTAGCTAATTGCATTTCTGTATTTAATGTGCACAAATACCATGTTTCTGCTTATGACTGCTATTCTGCAAGGATTAAACCCTCCTGGATGGAATCAGTTATACCTAAAGTGACCTGTCCTTATAGTTAACAAATAATGAAGTATCAAGAACTTAATTTCAAAAGCTGTTGATAGGAGAGATTAGCTACTTGTTACATATGACTTTTAGATAAGATTCTCTTCCTAGGTGAAGTAGGGAATACCTAAATGTCTTTCTAACTGGAATCTGGTGTGTAGCGACTATGGAATCTATGGTCCTACAGATGACTACCTTCCCTCCAGTGGAGAGGGACTAAGGTAAAGGAAATGGCACTTTCTGAAACAGAAATTAGCAAAGACAAAAACAAAATGGAGGTAAGTGGCTGAAGAAATGATACATTTATCACAACAAAAAGAGCTTGAGGCTTGACCCCAGGTTACAGTGGACTCTGGGCAGCCTTGGCTGAGCCCGATTCCTTCCTTGGGAGAAGCTGACCGCCAAGTGATGACCCCTAACTTCTCATTTACTGAGAAGCTTTCAGAGCCTGGAGTTTCTCTGCCAATTTTACTTAAGCTGCAGTATCTTCTTTACCTGATGGAGTTACTCATTCAGCTCATCTTGTGAGACAGAGCTTCTTCTGTACATTCATCCTCTGATGTTCTGATTTCAAAATCAGAGTTTTGTGAGTTTGTTTGTCCCAAAGTTACCCTCCAAAGCTTAATCCTCTGTGAGGAACCTGATAAAACAGGGATTCTGGACTTACTGAGAGGAGCAAATTTCACCTCTGGGTCCCCTCCTGGGCCATGCCCCCAACCCAACCTTCCTCCCACAATCTGACATCTGTGAGCTGCAGCACCTGTCAGCAAAAGGCCCCTGACCATGGAGCTGCCTGTTTTTAAAGATACATCTTGATCTTGACATGCATCAAAACGCATATTTAGGCTTTAGAAGAATGATGCCTAAGATGATTCTGAATGATGGGCTGGGACAGGGACAAAATGAAAGATTCTTTCATTCTTAAATAGATGGAATATGCATTCAAATGCCTGGAGGGGAGCTCTGATTGACAGGGAAGAGATACATTGGGACAGAGGTTAAAGGTGGACAGCAAGGTTTCAGAATTGTCAATGTAGTCATTGTCACTAAAGCATTCAGCCAAAAGAGGCCACTATGAGATGTGAAGAAAGAGAAAGAAGCTCATAGGTCAAGGACAGACTCTTTTGAAAGAAGTAGGAAGATTTGGTAAAAAAAAAAAAAAATGATGAATAGGAAGAAATAGCATCTGTAATGAATGCTAACACTACAAAAGAATGAGTAGGATTTGCAGGGTAATTGGGAGACTAGCTAGATTGACATTAGGTGAAAATCAATAGCTCTTCATTAATACTACCCCAAAGAGAAGAGATAATGGGGCCAAAGAAGTGGATGATTTTACAAAATAAGGTCATCACTGGTTAGAATAAATTATACTCCCTATAAATGGTCAGGACCACTGTGCTATTTTCAAAAAAAAGTCTAACTACTGAGTTTATGAGTAGGACAACATACACAACAGGAAAGGAATGCTTCATATGAGGCCAATAGTCTCCTTCTTGAATAAAGTAACTGCCATTACTGTGACATGGATCAATGAAGAGGTGACCCTTGAGGCCTGGACCCCAAAAGTCAGCTCACTGCATGGTTTCCCATGTCACACATGCTCACTACAGCCTGGCCCCTTTCCATGTTGGACTCTATTCTGCCCACTATGTTTCTGCTGCAGCTGTAGGTAACAAGCAGGCAAGTCCCAGCTTAGAAATCTATAGAATAGGGATGAGGGTGTAGTTCAGTGGTAGAATGCTTGCTTAGCAGTATGAGGCCGATAATCTGTAAAATTTTTTAAAGAAATGAATTCTATAGGACAGAAATATTAAAATGCAAATTCAAAAAGAGAAACATTCAGCCTATTTTAAATGTTTCAAAAAATCTTTACACGTATAATGGGAATAATATTAATGTCTTAGTCACTTTCTCATTCCTGAGACACATTACTCAACACCCACAGCTTATAAAAGGAAAGTTTTATTTTGGCTCAGTTTGTAGAACTATCTGTCCATAGTCCGCTGGCTCCAAGGCATGGTAATATTGCAGAAAGGCATGGCAGAGGAGGGTTGCTCATGGCATGGCAGACAGAAAGCAAAGTGAACTAAAGGGACAATGAAGGGAGATACAGCCTTCCAGGGCATGTCCCTAGTGACCCACCTCTTTCAACCAGCCTTTGTTTCCCAACATCACATTTAGGACTTGTACCTCCTTGTTCACATCACCTCCTAAAAGCCCCACTTATGAGCTCATGAGTCTTTGAGGGGCAAGAAAACAAGAACAAGAACCATAACGTTCTGCCCCTAGCCCCCAAAAGACTATGTACATCCCTATTATGGTTTATATCTAGATGGCTTTTCAGAGGTGGCTGGATCTAAGGCATGTGATCCTGGGATTAAGAATTATAATAATTAAATGGGTTTAGAATAGTTCTGGGTGTGGATAATAGAAGCCCCATCTTGAGTGTGAGTGACACCAATTAACAGGCTTATATCCTGGATAGAAAAAAAATATATATATATATATATAGAGAGAGAGAGAGAGAGAGAGAGAGAAAGCGCAGGCTTGCTGCTGCTGCTCACTGCCTTCTGCTTGGCACACCATAGACTATGTCTCTTCTGTGATGCCCCTCTGCCATACTACCTTGCTTTAGAACTGGCCAACTATGGATTGAAACCTCTACAAACTGTCAGCCAAAATAAGTCTTTCTTCCTTTAACTTGTGGATGCTGAGTATTTTGTCTCAGCTATGAGCAAAAGTAACTACGACAATCCCTTTATGCAAAGTACATTTGGTCAATCTCTAAGAGTTGCCAAAGTCCTAACAATTTCGGCATTAAGGAAAAGTCCAAATCCAAAGTCTCTTCTGAGATTTAAGGCAAACTCTTAGCTGTGAGCCCCTTTAAAAATCAAAAGAAAGTTAAACACTTCTGACATACAAAGGCTCAGGGTAATTATCCCCATTCAAAACAGGAGAAATGGCACAGAAAGGAATGGAACCAAAGCAAGATGAAGCTTAAATCTCACAGTTCCATATCCAGCACCTAGAGCAATATGTGAAGAGATATAAGCTCCAAATGGCTTGGGTTGCCCCACCTCTATGGCATTTCTGTTGTATTCTGGATGCATGCTTTTAAGACTTTCTCTTGGGATGTCCTTGCTGACTCCTTACAGCTTTTCTCAGATTTTTTTCAAGTTCCTGGCTACTCAAACTTTCTATGGTCTTCACTGCATTTTTGGCTTCACTCTCACAGCTTTACACAATGTGCTCTCAGGGCCACACTGCCTAGCCTACTAGGCCTTCTTCTGAAATCTGGGTGAAAGCCTTCTTGACACTACAACTCTTGCATTCTGCATGGCTGTAAAAGCAGCACTGCATGGATGATGCCAAGGTCTGCTGCCAGCTAGAGCAGTAGCCAAGCCCTTTTGCATTAAGTCTACCCAGGCCTCCAAGTGCCTGAATGGCTAAGTAGAGTGAACTGAATCTGCAGCATCAACTCCCTAGGCAGCCCTTCTCCAACAGAATGCCTTGGCTCTCTTCTCAAAGCAAAGCTTCTCAATTTTGCAACTTTGTGCCTGCAAAGGGTGGGGGCTTTCTGGTACCTCACATTCCCTCAAGGCATTTTTCCTATTATCCTGTTGTTAACTACTGGGCTTCTTTTTAATGGTTATCTTTCAGCATCCAAGCTCTCCTATGCTCCATCTTTGTAGCTCCAATTTTACCAGAGCTTCCTTTCTGGCCAAACTCAAAATTTACTAAATCATTCATTCTGTTGTGCCTTTTCCTCTTTTTTCTCAAGGTAGAGCAGGCTAACTGCCCCCAATTGTACTCATCCCTTAGCATGAAACTTCCTTGAATTTTTTTCTTCCAGATTAATTCATCTGCTACTCTTTTTTTTCACTTTATTAAATTCTTTTATTGGTACATTGTAGGTATACAATACAATTACATTTCTCATTGGCAATTGTACCTTTACATAATGCATCTTGGTTCTTATTTTTTCCCCATTCCTAGCCCTCCCTTCACCCCCTCCACCCTTCCCTATTTACAAAGACTTTATTTCCATTTTTTCCATTTCTCAGCATTTTTCCTTTCCCTTCTTTCCTTTCCCCTGTCCCTCCCACTACCCCTACCCCTTTGGACCTTTTCTTCCTATTTTGCATTATCGATTATTCATTCTAATCAGTGGTACATTTTAGGTATACAATATAATGACATTCATCATTGGAAATTTGCACCTTTACATAGTCTCTTGGTTCTTATCATCTGCTACTCTTAATCTCAGTCTCCTTCAAATTCTCAGGACTGGAGAAAAATTTAGACAATTTTTTTTTTTTGGAGGGGGCAGAGCATAATACACATGGCCTGAAATACAACTGCCAGTGGAGTCCTTGTTCTTATTTGAAGTGTCACGAGCCTGGTCTTTTGCACGTGCTTTTTTTTATCATCATTCTGGTCTCCTGAGCTCTGACCAGAATCTCCTATCAAGCTTGGCTTATAGCATTCTATAGCTGTTTCTCTAACTGGCATCTCCAAACCTTTACAAACTCCTCCTACAAACCAGTTCAAAGTCTTCTAAACCACATTGTCAGGTAGTCACAGCATTAACTCCACTTCTCTGGTTCCAAAATCTACCTTAGCTACTTTCTAATCACTGAGACACAATACTCAACACCCACAACTTAAAGGAAGCAATGTTTGTTTTGGCTTACAGTTTGCAGAGCTTTCAGTCCAGGATGGCATGGCAGAGGGGCATGGCAGAGGAGGGATGCTCATGGCGTGGCAGATAGGAACCAGAAAAACATAAAGGGAGAAAGGAGAGAGATAAGGTCTTCCAGACACATCCCCAGTAATCCACCTCCTCTGATGAAGTTTTACCTTCCATCATTATATTTAGCTACAAATTCATGAGTGCACTAATCCACCTCATGCCCTCATGATCCAGTCACCTCTCAAAAGTCCCACTTATGAGCACATGAAGCTTTGTAGGGAAATATAGAATAACAATTAATCAGCTCTTTATGGAGGGCAGAGTGGTTGAGGCATAAAAATAGAAGAGAAAACCCATTTTCAACACTAGCAACTACTGATGCTAGCAATATTGGTGCTCAGATAGCAGTGTGAATCCTTTGAGGTTATCTGAGGGAACCCACAAGACAGAACAAAGAAAAGGGGGGGCAAAAAAAGCACACAGCCTGCAGATTATATGGTTTTTCCCTTTGTATCATCAAAAATAAATAAATAAATAGACAAATAATGAAATGAAAAAATGCCAGACTGCAAAATTCCCTAGGAAGTACATCATAAAGCAGGAAAGACACAGTGTAACATGTTTAGCAAACTTTCAGCCTTTCCTAGTTTTAAAGCCAAGTGTTGAAGACCTTTAGAAAATTTAATATTTAAAAATAATGTCTACTAAACTGACTTAAAGAATGATCACCAGGAGCCACTTTAGCCGCTGCGCAGCCACCAGACTCTCGTCAGCTGCCGTGGAGTCGCACCCCAAGCCAGGTCGAGGAGGCTGCGTCCCAGCCGGGAGCCCACAGCCCGCACCTCCAGCCCGCGCCCGGGCACCCCAGGCCTCACCATGGTGAAGGTGACCTTCTTCTGGGCTCTGGCCCAGAAGGAGGCCAAGAAGGATGAGCCCAAGAGCGGCGAGGAGGCGCTCATCATCCCTCTGGACTCCGTCACCATGGATTGCAAGGACCCAGACGATGTGGTACTAGTTGGCCAAAGAAGAGCATAGTGTTGATGCATGTGCTTTGGACTAGCATTTATGCTTGCAAGAGTCATTCTAGGAGGAGCATACTTGTACAAATATTTTGCACTTCAACCAGATGATGTATACTATTGTGGAATAAAGTACATCAGAATGATGTCATTTTAAACCAGCCTTCTGCAGTTGCCCCAGCTGCTCGCTACAAGACAATTGAAGAAAATATTAAGATCTTTAAAGAAGATGAGGTTGAATTCATTAGTGTGCCTGTCCCAGAATTTGCAGACAGTGATTCTGCCAACATTGTTCATGACTTTAACAAGAAACTCACTGCCAATTTAGATCTTAACCTGAGTAAGTGCTACATGATTCCTCTGAATACTTCCACTGTTAGGCCTCCTAGAAACCTGTTGGAATTACTCATTAACATCAAGGCTGAAACCTATTTGCCTCAGTCATACCTGATTCATGAACACATGGTTATTACTGATCGAATTGAAAACATTGACCATCTGGGTTTCTTTATTTATCGACTGTGCCATGACAAGGAAACTTACAAATTGCAATGCAGAGAAACTATTAAAGGTATTCAGAAACATGAAGCCAGCAATTGTGTCACAATTCGGCATTTTGAAAACAAATTTGCCATGGAAACTTTAATTTGCCCTTGAACAGTCAAGATAAACATGGAGACAAATTTAATGCCACGGCATAACCCCACCCTGTGTATTTTGTGCAGCGATTACTTTTAAAACTCTTTCATGTAAGTAGCAAACAGGGCCTCACTATCTTTTCATCTCATTGACTCAATTAAAACTATTATCTTTAAAAAATCAAAAAAGAATGATCACAGGTGTTAAACCTTTGAAATCATTTCAATATTAAAATCAGAAGAGATTAAATTGAATATTACCTGATAACAAGAGAAATGGCTTTTGTTTTGTGCCTTATTAACATATCATCTTATATCTCATTCTTGGCTAGTACTGTGCTAATCAGTATTTTCTTCACAGTACTAGCAACTTGAAAAGTGTTCTCATATTACTGTTGGTATTTTGACAATAGAGTATTGGATTAAAAAAGAGATGTTGATATGTACATTTTATTTGTTCATCGTTTTTATGGTAGGGTATGTGTTGGTTTTTATAATCATTAACTCAATTATTTACTTCTAGCTTTAAATCTCCAGTTTCCTCAGAACATGAAACCTGTTATCGTGCACATCGTCCCCACAACCAATCCTACTTGTGATGGTATCTAGATCTTAAGTCTAATATTCATCAGAAAAGCTATGTGTCATGGCTTGTGTCTAGATGTTCCCCCAAAACCTCATGCATGAATTTTTTCAGAGGTGGCTGGATCTAGAATGTGTGAAGCTGTGTGAATTAGTCCACTGATTGATTTGGCACTGCCCTAAGCTGGATATCCTAGATAGAATATAAAAGGGGAAGGAAGAAGCTGCTACTGTTTGCTTGTTGCTGGTCACTTGCTTTTGCTGTTTTCTGCCATGCCACTCTGCCTTGGAGCCAGCCAACTATGGACTAAAACCTCTTCAAACTTTAAGCTACATAAACCTTTAACTTTGGGTGCCAGGTACTTTGTCTCAGTATGAGAAAACTGACTAAGGCAGAATTTGATACCAGAGAAATAGGGTTGCTGTAACTATAGCTAGGCATGTGGTGCAGGAGCATTTGGAAGCGGCTTGTGGGAAAAGTTTGGAAAGGTACAGAGATGACAGCTGAAAAAGCAACCCTAGAAAGCCTTAGGCTATACTTGATGGGAAATTCTGGTCAGAGCTCAGAAGATCAGAATGCTAATAGAAATGATGCCAGTAAAGACCAAGCTAAGGAGGTTACCTCTGGGAAGAAGAACTGTATTGGTTTTTAAACTCCAGATAATGTGTGTTATACCTTGGCAGAATGTTTGTCTGCATTTTGTCCATGTCCAGAGACTGTCTGAGATTGAGCTTAAGAGTGATGGACTGATTAATCTGTCAGAAGAAATTTTAAGGCAGTCTAATGTTGAGGCCTGGGCATGGCTGTTGTTGGGGGTTTCTAGCCAGATCTATGCTGGGAATGAAGAACAATGAGCCCAGAAGAATTATTTAAAACTTTATGAGCTTGGCCAGAAAAAAAGCTCCAGTAAAATTGTGGACTGCAAAGATGGAATAGAAGATAAATTGGTCACTGAAAATACTAGCAAGAAAAAGCCAAGTATTTCCCAAGAAAACAACAGAAAAGATGCCCTGATGACCTCACAAAAGTCAGCAGGAATCCAGCTTTTGTAGCCTCAGAGTTGCAAAGGTGAAAGATTGCTTTGAGAAAAGAGCCCAGAGCACCATGTTCCAGAATGATGGTGGCCTAGAGAATTTGTTCCTCACAATTCAGTTCAGAGTTCTCAGCAATCCAAGCACTCAACCCCTGTAGCCAAGAGAAAAGGAAGCCTGGCTACTGCTCCAGCTGGCGGCAGATCCTGGCGTCATCCATGAGGTGTTGGTTTTAGGTAACTGCAGAATGTAAGAGTTGTGGGGTCAGGAAGCTTCCACCCAGATTTCAGAAGAAGGCCTGGGAGGCCAGGCAGTGTGACCCTGAAAGGGCAGTGTGTGGAGCTTAGTGTGAAGCCTAAGGTGCAGTGGAGACCTCTGAAGTTTAGAGAAGCCAGGAGCATGGATCATCTGAGAAAAACTGCAAGGACAGAGCAGAGCTGGCCCAAGAGAGAGCCCATGAGAGCTACAACTACTAACAGTGCCAATGGGGTGGAGCCACTCAAACCCTTGGAGTTCACATCTTGCCACGGATTACCTCAGATCCTGGACATGGGTCTATGGAACTAAATGTTTGCCCTCCTGGAATTTGGACTTGCTTTGGTCCCATTTCTTTGTATCCCCATTTGTACCATTTGGAATAGAAATGTCTATCTTGTGCCATTGAGTGTTGGAAGTGTTTAACTTTCTTTTCATTTGTACAAGGGCTTGTAGTTAAGAGTTTCCCTTAAATCTCAGAGAAGATTTTGGACTTGGACTTTTCAGCAATGCTCAAACTATTATGACTTTAGCAACTCTAAGAAATGGACAAAATGCCTTTTTCATAAAGGCATGTGCTTGAGTCTTGGGAGACCAGGGGCAAAATGTTATGGCTTGTATTTAGGTGTCCCCCCAAAATCTTCATGCAGTCTTGGGGAAGGGATTTTCAGAGGTGTCTGCTGGCTCTAGAGTGTGTGGTGCTGAGATCAAGGATATGTGATTACTAAATCCACTGATTGGTTTGGCATAGTTCCGGCTAGGATTAAGGGTGTGAGGGCTACACCCATCCTAGAGTGAGTAGCTTGCATAAAATATAAGGAACAAAATGAAGGCTAATGTGCTCTCACTTGCCTGCTTGCCATGGACTGTTTCTGCTCTGCACTGCTCCCCTGCCATGCCACTCTGCCTTGGAGCCAACCAACTATGGACTAAAACCTCTATAAACTATGAGCCCAAATAAACCTTTTCTCCTTTAACTTTGGATGTCAGGTATTTTGTCTCAGCAGTGAGAAAAAGTAACTAAAACACCATGTAACAAAGACTGTGGCTAAGACTTTCTTTTTCAAGGGCTACACACTGGCAGTCAACCAATAAGTAGAAAACAATATTAAATATATCCACTGGGAAGTATCAGTGATGTCTTTCCTCCTCCTTAGTAAACCAGCCAGCATTGCAAGAAAACCACAGCATAAATTGCAAGGTAAATGGGACAACCAGGAAAAAAAATCACTACTAGAAAATCAAGATTCAGCTTTTGTCTTAATTGGTTGCCTCAGGAGTTATACATGAGGATGAGGATTTTCATGCAAAGGATGTATTGGGACATGCCTCTGGAAATATACCAGAAGAAATGAGAGGAAAAGATATATACAGAGGAAGAAACAAATATGGTGCTATGATGCAGGGGGATACACAGGCTTCCCTTGATTCCCCATGGAATGTTTAACCTGAGACTGCCCTTTAAAAGATGTCCTGAATTGCTGGATTGAGATTTTGAATGCCTGCTTGAAGCAGTCTTTGGGTGAGGGAAAACTCAGCCCTCTTTAAACCTAAGGCAGTTTCTAGAAGGAGGCCAGATATGAAAAAACAGCAGACAGCACCCACTAGCTAGGAAAGTGCATTTGTCTGTTGTGAAAAAGAGCATTTCAGTGTTGTGAAGTAACAGTCACTGAGCCTACACTTATGTCTCTTTAATCTATTTGTATAAAAGCTTAGTGCATCTTAGAATTGCTCCTCTAGGATTCACATTAGTCTCTTTTCGTGGAGAGTCTCACAATAAGAAATTTACTACAATGGGATAAAATCCCTGTAGTTGTCACAGTGGCCCTCAGGGCCCCATTGGTTCACATAATCTCCCTCCTTCATTACCTACATCCCCTCACCTGACCAGCATGCCTGCTGGGCCGAGGTGACTTTGCTCCTGGGATGATGCAGACAATCATGCCTGGAGAGTCTCATTACTAGGTCACCTTCAGTGTAGCTGCTGCAGTATCCATTCTCTTTCACAATTGATCAAGGGGCACCCAGGGATGCTCCTGTAGGCATCCTGTAGGCATCCAGGGATTCTCATGTCAAACCCACTCCTTGCTGCTCCCGTGTGTGCCAGCAGTCCTGTCTCTTTCCCGTGATCAGTGTCATCTTAACCCTTGCCAGCCTCTTAGCCTAAGGACCCTTAGTGACAGGAGACAGACCAGCTTAAAGTTCAATGAAACTGTCCATGTTCTTACTCATAAAATTTCCCACAGGAGTGAGGACCTTCTCCTCAGAGCATCGTTACTGGAACATGGCAGAGAAGCACAAATTACCCAAGTGGATCCCCTAGACTCATGACAAGCAAGGCTAAGCCTCATTTTGGCTTACAGACTCAGGACACAGCTCCATCTCATGACCTTTTGTGATGTATTTCAGGGCATCCTTCATCTTAGGTTCACATTCACATGTCAATTACCTTATCCTACCTGGAAAATGGCTTCTAGTTTTTGCGGTATGTAAGAAAAGCAGTGGTTCCTATGTTCAGGTCCCCAGTGCCCAAGCTCCTTTTCTGTAAAATTAGGTCCTTGACCTGATGGAATTTTTTGTGGGATTCCATGTTGTTGGAAAAACATTCAATAAGTCTTTATGTAGTTATGCTGAGTGAGGCTCCATGAATAGCAAATTCAAACTCATATTTAGAATTTGTGTCATTATCAATTACAAAGAAACACCTTCTCTTCCAAGAAGAAGGAGTCCAGTATAATCAACTTGCAGCTAAGCAGTTTAGTCTCCTCAACAGATGATGCCATAACAGGATCACCAAGGTACTGAGCTGTAATGTAGAGCATTCAACAACAGGATTAACTAGCTCCTCCTTAGTGAGCGGAAGGCCATAGCCTTGGGCTTGTACAGCCTTCAACCCTGTGACTCTGAAGTTCGCTGTTCATGCACTCAACTGGCAGTCAGTGTGTGGGTGGGCAGTGGGAGGACCTAGCTAATAGTAACTGTCTCTGCCAGCTTGTTTTCTTGCTGGTGCAGTGCCTATCTCACTGGATCATATCTGGTAGGTCTTATCATATGACACACAGATTTTTACAGATCCTTCCCTCTTCCACAAATCTATGCAGATGCCTCTTTCCCAGATCTTCTTGTCCACAGTTTTTGTCTTTGAGGGTTCTACCAACTAATCAAAGGATTTACCACTGCCTGCAAACCTATATAAATATTTTTCTCATATTATCCATTTGCATAAGGTGGTGGCCAAGCACACTGTCCACACTTTTTACTTCATCCTTATTTTCCAAGACCACCTCCAAGTGGAGCTGCAGTGCAGAAATAGTCTTTATGTTTTAGACCCATATAAATCCATTTGAGACTCAAGCTTGCCATTTTTCTCCTCCTGTTAGTTATCTGGGACCCTTCAGGTGGCCCACAGGAACTGAAGGAAAGAAGACAATGCAGTACCAATGACTGGCATTGGAGTCCATGTTACCTGATAGATCCACTTTAATTAAACCAGGTACAAGTGGACTAAACATTTGAGTGTCATCTACCAACATCTTTCAGATTTTTACAAGAATCAGAGTGGTGAATTATGTATAGATATGATAGACAGAACAAACTCTGGATGCATTAGTCACTAAGGTTCCAATGATAACTGCCAGCTTCTACTATGTATGCAGCTTTTGAATACTATTTTATTTGGGTGCAGAGATGTTCAGAGATTTTAACTGAACTTCTTCAATATGGTAGCTGTCTACCACAGTTCAAGAAATCAATATGATGTTCCCACCAATTCCCAAATATTTCATGTCTATTTGATATCAGGAAAATAAGAATTGGGCTTATCTTTAGTTCTATTGAATTCCCTGTGAAATGAACGTTGGACCCATTTAGTATCTAAACTCCACAGTTCACCATTTAAAAAATATTTGGATATTTCTGTTTCCTTAGTGTACAAGGAATGATACAGTCAATGCTTAAATTTAAAAAATTACAGTAAAAGACACATTTCCATCAATATCACTCAGAATACTTCCCTCACTTCCAACACATTATTCTCATCAATTTTGCCACTTTCTGAAGCCATTCCGCAAGATTTCTTTCATGGGTATCTTTACATTTTACAATTAAAAGAAAGTGGATCCTGCTGTTGAGTATTGTCCAGTGAAAAGACAAGTTTATAAAAATGTTATGGTTTGTCCTCATCCACCTTATTCACCAGATTTGGCGCCATATGACTTCTGCTATTTTGCCAAAGTCAAAATGACCATGAAAGGTAAATATTTTTAATTAATTTAGGACAT
Source organism: Heterocephalus glaber (assembly GCF_000247695.1). The sequence continues at coordinate 3,397,363 of NW_004624756.1, read as the reverse complement.
TAGCCCAGCCATGACAGCACAACTAAAAATATTTTTAAAAGAGGACTTCCAGAACTTCTTCAGATAGTGGCAAAACTGAAAGGAAATATGTTGCTGGGGATAATAGCAATGTGACCTTTACTACAATACATTTTTAAAATTTAAGCATTTACTAATTTTGATCACACTTTTAAATATTTACTGATTTTGATCACAGTTACCAGAGTGCATGATTGTAGGAAGTTTCGATGAAGATGTAGAAAAATTGACCTTTATTTCCAAACTGAGATTTTAAAATTTGCTAAGCTACAAACCTGGGCAAGAAATCATGATGTTTTATTGAAGTGGGTCTGTCAATCTCCTAATCATCTATTCTTTCTTTCTTTTGATTATATACACTGAAAAAACCATGGTGACCCTCCATCTCTTTTGCTTTCAGGAAGCTTGGTTTCCAAGTCTGAGATTGTCATTCTGCCCTAGCTGGTCCTCTCTCCTGTCTTAGCTGACTTCTTGAGATTCAGGTTCGACCATCTCTAAAACTTTCTCATAGAGATTTCTTATGTTTAATCTTCAGCTTACTACCTGCCCATGGCTACGGAATTCTTTATAGGTTGCCAAGAGATTCCACAAGTTTCACTTTTTGCTTTGCATTTATTAACCTCTCTCCTTCTTGTTTCTCTAATGTATTGACAGCCCCTCAGTAACAAGCATCTCAGTCTTGTAATTGCCACTTCTTGGAACTTCCCAAACATCTGGGATATTTTGCACACTTAGCCATTTCTTCTACCTGCACATGATCCCAGTTCACCACAGGTAAGAGTCTTTCTAACGCAACACTCCCTTCTAAAGTTAACATAGTTCTATTTACTGAGTGTGATAGAGTCTCTATTGTTAGCAGATTGAGGTATGATCCATCTTTGAAATATTTTGAGAGTCTGTTTTTTAAGACTACTTTTGGCAATAAGTGTGATAAGTTGGTTTCCTGGCAAACAGGTGGAGATTTGCATTCTTCAGATGAGTTAACAGGACATGCTCAGAAAAACACCTCCAACAGAGAAAGGAAGGCAGGTTTGTGCAGAGGGAGATGTTACACACAGATGTAGTTGCAACAGTGCCCTGGGTTGATCTCACAGGAAGCTCTGAGGCTGGGAGTCTCCTGCAGGGACACTTCTAATAGAGGCAAAGGAACCAGAATTAAATCCCTGAACTCCACATTGACTGTCATTGAATGGTGTAATAGTAGGTAGAACTCTTCCTTTTGGCTGAAAGCAATGCCTGTTGTGGGAGTCATGTGTATATCAGCAGGCACCATTCTTCAGCCACAGGGGAAATGAGAATCTCACATCTAAAGAGTGGATCTGAGTAGCACAGCAGAGCATCCACTGGGGCATCAAATCACCACCAAGTTAGATCCTGCAATAAAATGAACCAAGGAATCTGTTTCACCCATGCTTCAGATTGACGGCTGCAGCCCAGCAGAATTTACACGTCCAATTCATAGATGAAATTGCTTGATCAGTTGGGAAGAGCTCCCTCGACCTTCACTTCTCCAATGACAAAATTACCAATACCTCACCAAATCAAGGTATATATTCTTGTAAAGCAAGCATCTTCCTTGAGAATCAAATGGCACCAGTCACCTTCAAACTGGTTCTGAGCACATCTTTGTGTTCTCTGGGTAACTACCTGGTGTACTGCAGTCCTAATTAGCATCTGTGTTTCCTCTGATCTGGGAGAGAGAATGAATTCCAAGGGGTTCTGGTACAGTTGTGAGCCTTTAGCAAGCCAAATGCTCCACATAATTAAATGTAGATTAGGGAGAGTTCTGCCGAAAAATTCAAGTAAAACAGCATAACATATGGCCTGGGTGTCAAATTTAAAAGGAAATTTGTAGGAAGAAGTGTGTCTATGTGGAGGCAATTGGCCATAAAGCCTGTGAATAGAAAACTCTGGAAGAGTTTCAAGGTTAAAACTCTATGCTGCATAGATAATCCAGAGTTTTAATATTAAAACTTTCTCTTCCTCTTGTCACCACTTACCCTTCCTTTGTAACCTACGTAAGCTTCATCTGTCTATCCTGTGAGTTCATATTTTGAAATTATTTCCCATAATTAAAAGGGAAACAAAGCCAACTTTTCAACCCAACTTTCCTATGTGCTTATTTGCAATGTAAAACAACCAATAATAGGTGACAGAGCAGTGGAGAGAAAAATAAAAGAGTTTCACTTAGATTTAATGTAAATATTTTCAATCATATTAAGGTGTACCTAACTCACCATTTTTTATTAAAAGCAAACAAACAAAACAAAATCTTTCAAGCTTTAAATGGAAGTTCTCAAATAGGTTTTCCTCGCAAATTGCAAGTGGGGTTAGCCCTCTGTGTTATTGACTTTCATTACTGTAACAAATACCCAAGACAAATCAACTTATAAAGAGAAAAGATTTATTTTGGCTCACATTATTGGAGGTTTCAGTGAATGTTTGATTTGTCTCCAATGGTTTGGCACCTCAAGCCAAATGTACATGCCAGGGCAAATCCATTACCTCATGGCCAGGAATAAAAGAAAGAGGAAGAGATGAGAGTCCTATAGTCTCCTCTAAGGATAAATTTCCAGTGATCTAAAGACTTCCCACAATCCCCATTGTGTAGCTATCATAATTGGGGCTGTGAACCACCCCCCATTCACCTGAACATAGACAACACCCCAGGGCCAATTCTCTCTCCATTGTCCTAAGAAAAATAGAAATAAGAATAAGAATAACAAAGATCAAGAAATTTCTAGAGCTCCAGGCCAAAGCACAAGTATGTGTTAGATACCATCCATGATGAACAGTGATAACTCAAAATTCATTCATTAATAGTTCATATATAGGGATTGCATGTAACCATGTAATTATAACAGAGTGAATTATGGGAAAGTCATATGAACTAGATACCACTGAGATGACTCAACACTTTGTCAATCATTTTGTCAATTATGTCCAGAGAGAGCCAATGCAAGACACCCTAGGTGAGGTACACACTTTTAAATCCCAAACCCGGACTACCAGTATATTTACTCTTTTTTTCCCTTCTGCCCCAGCACCACTTCTCTCCCACTTATGCCATCATTCTTTTCCTGCTGGCACAAACCCACTCTGAGTGCACCTTCCCCTGTTATCGTCAATAAACATAGCTGCGTTGTCTTTTACCAGTGAGTATATAACTTGCAATTCCTTGCTCGTGGTGCACAAGAATTTGGACTCTATCTTTCAGGAACCCATCACTCACTCTATCACCCATCTCTTAAAGATGCCACCACTTCTGGACAGGTAGTAATATACTGGAGGCTGAACCTTTAGAGTGGGCCTTTGTGGGACATGATAGATCCAAACTGTGGCACGGTCTCAAACAATGTAAAATGGAAAGCCACTGTCCTTCCATACTTGTAGTCTCAACATCCCCTATTCCCTTACTGTGGTACAATTAAAAAACAAATATTTAGAGACTGGGCATTTAGCTCAGTGGTTCCGCCACCTGCCTTGCAAGTGTAAGGACCCAAGTTTGATCCCCGGTACCAAAAACATAAAACAAACAAACAAAAAAAACATTTGGTTTTATTCTTGGTTACTAGCACACAACTTCTAAAACCTTTGGAAGCTCCAAACTGATAAGACTATCGTTTGTATGCTGAGATGACTGGTGGGCTGACTGCACACTTTCAGGATGTGGACTGGTTGCCAGAAAGACCAAGGCATGATTAGAGAAAGGCTGGTAAGCCTCTGCCTTGTTCCTTCTCAACACAATCTTTAAATGTTGGGAACCTCAAATTTGGCTTTGGTCCCTTTTCTTATCTCTGTTTCTATTTCTTAAGTGAGCTCATTCCCAAGTCTTAGCTACTGTTGCATGAAAAACAACAATAAAACATCTGTGTCCTGTGCCTCGTGTGTGCAACTGTATGTCAGTCAGAGTTCAGCTGATCCAGATGAGATTTGGTTGGTCTTTAAGCTACAAGTTGGGTCCAGATCTATTCATCTTTGTATGCTCCTTGAAGCAGCAGCTCACCAAGGCCAATGACAGGTTACAGGGCAATAAGGAAACTCCTCTTGAAGAAGCACATTTTAAGATTCTGACCATGTATGATTTTCCAATATGTCAGTAGCCAAATCAAGTCACATGGCCAGCCCAAGTCTAGGGACAAGGAAATAAATCTCTTTCTTGGAAGTGGGAAGAGGAAGAAGTAGATATTTTATGAACAGTGTTCTGTTATTCTACATTAGTCATATGTTTATGACTGATTCTCAATATTTATAAATCAAGCTTAGAATTTCTTTCTGATTCTTAACTTACATACATAGCTATCTACTTAGCTTCACCAACAAGGTTTTCATAGATTCTCCAACATTAGAACATTTAAAAATTGTCATCTTCCTTCACATTTCCCTAGGTCAAATAGCACAAACATTCATCAAGATCCCTGATGTAGACAAGTAGGGCTGTCCTTAGCCAAAAACCTTTCTTCCTGACACTTCCCAGAAAATGTAACTAACCCAAAGTTGACATCCATTTGGCCCTAAAATATCTTTACTTTTTAATTACTAGATGCACACAAGACTTCAAGCTGCCATCATCTCCTGCCTAAAAGAGAAATAGTCTCCTAGCATTCTTTACTTCAAGAGAGAAAGGAAAATTGAGACTACAGAACCAATGCTTTTGTCTATTCCTTCTCTGCCTGTCCACAACCATCTGTAGTCCTCTTCTAGTCATAAGGCCCAGCGAAGGACCATCTCACTTCTGTATTTCCGTATTGATTCCTGGAACTCAGTTCATGGTGCACAGTTCCTGAGATGTAATAAATTGTACACAAGTACTGATTATTAAGTAAATAAAACAAAACAAATCTAGAGAAGGCTAAAATTATAGTTAAAAATAGGCTAAAGACACCTGAAGGATCATCTCTTAACCCTTATCCTTAGCCTGAATTTCATCAACATCCTTCTTCCATGTAATTCTAAGGAATTTAGAGAAATTTCTTAATGTAATTATGTCATTCACATTTAGAGAGTAGAGCTGCTGAATTGTTTTTTATTTTTCATGCTAAATTGAAAGATCATGATTTCTTGGAATTTAAAGGTTAAAATATACCTTATAAGTGAGTCAGTATACCTGTGATATTCTTTGAATAAGCAATATTGCTTGTATAAATTAAATAAAAGTCATATTATTTAATAAAATAAGAGAATGAACAATGAAAAGAATAACAATGAGTAGCAAAATGAAAAAAAATAAAAAACAAACCACAGACAGAGACAATATCATTGTAAAACACAAATCTTGGAGAAGACAGGTATTCATACTATGCAAAGATGTCTTAAAACATAACAATAAAACTTCAGTATAAAATGGTAAAATGATTGGGACTCTTCCCCAAGTATTGTCAGATACCAAACCTCAGATTCCAAAAACTCAGAGAACACCACGCAAGATAAAGGCAAAACCAAAAACAAAACAACAAAACAAAGCAAGCAGAGGCAGATTATTTTTAAACTACAAAAGGTCAAAAATTGAAAAAACAATACTGAAAGCCAAAATATAAAAACATTTTGCCAATGGGGAAGAAAGATAAGAACTATATTAAGTTCTCCAACAAAATCATGCAAACAAGAAGATAATAGAGTGAAATATTTAGAATTGAGAGAAAATAAAATAAAGAAATGAAACCAGCAAATTATAACTCTGTGTTCTGTTAAATTATCCTTTAAAAAGAAAAGAGAAATATTTCCTCAAACAAAAATTGAGGAAACTTATCTCCAGTAGAGCTGCCTTGTAAGGCATGCTAAAAGTTCATTAAACTAAAGGAAAATAATATGGATCAGAAGCTGCAATCTCCCTTGTCACTGGACAGGGTCAGAGGAAAATCTGGAAGCTGAGATGAGGAATCTAGCCAATCCTACCCTAGGATAAATTTGAAGTTTCACTGATTTCCACTGTGGAAAAATAACTTTCAGGATGTTCCAATAAGAGACATGAAGGGACTTATTAGAAATTTTAAAATACACATACATAGAAACTTTGTGGCCCTTCAAGAGTGATGAACGTTATTTTGTGGAACTGGAGATATTATGTTTCTCTTAAAGAAGAAGAAACCCCAGGAAATGTGGCCCACCCCTCCGAAGGGCACTGGCTCATATTACAGGTATAACTCCAGTTTTTCTTTATTTAGACAGGTTAATTTAAGCATTCTTTGGATTTTCTCAACGCGTTCCTTTGTCTCAGGATCAGATGCCTGCTCTTTACATTCTCACTTGGGCCAATTTATGGACTTGCAGTGTTCCTGAGGGGTTTTGGGTGTGATGGGTCCAAAAGGAAATGAGGGTACATTTAATGAAGTAAAGGTTGGGGTACGTCTTATACGATTATGAATAACTCAGTGTCTTTCTTCAAAATGTTACCTTTACATTGCATTTTACAAACTTGGGACCAACTTAAGGTAGAGGTAAAAAGACACAGCCTCAAACTTAATTTTATAATAAGGAAGGAAAATGAATAAAAATCCTGTCCAGCAATCTACAGCACTTTTCTCATTCCCTCTTCTGAGTCTTATTGGTTATAAGCCTAAACTGTTTTCTAACAGGGAAATAAAATTACTTAGAGTAGCTTCCAGTATTAAAGAAAATACTGTTATAATTTACATATAAAAAGGTGATAATTGATAACCCCTAGGTAGAATTATAACTAGTCCAAACCTAAAATTAAGGAAAAATTATTATAATTTAATATATCTAATACTACCTAAAAGTGTACTTTGACTTAATGTCATTGTTTGGTTAAAGTATCTGCAGCTGCTTGATTTTTTAAAAAGTTTGAGATTATATAAATTTTATTTTCTATGTTTATTTTTGTCCTTACAGACTACTGGCTGTTTTAGGGGTTTCCATTTAAAAACCAAGCGGGAGGAGTAGGGGAAAGGAAAGAAGGGAAAGGAAAAAATATGAGAAAAGGAAAAAATGGGAACAAAGTCTTTGTAAATAGGGAGGGGTGGAAAGGTTGAAGGGAGGGCAGGGGAAGGGGGGAAAAATAAGAGCCAAGATATATCATGTACAGGTACAAATTCCCAGTGATGAATGTCATCATATTTTATACCTAAAATGTATCAATAAACTTAATTTTAAAAAGACCAGTAATACAGACATTCAGAGTTACTAAACTCACTTAAAATATTAGAGTGATTGTGCTTGGTTTGGCACCTCAAACACTAAAAATATTAGAGAAAAAAAAGAACTACGAGGCTCAAGATTTTTTTTTTCTTAAATTCTTTTATTGGTACATTTTAGGTATACAGTACATTTACATTTATCTTTGGGTGCTTGTACCTGTACATGATGTATCTTTGTTCTTATTTTTTCCCCATTACCTGTGCGCCCTTCATCCCTAAACCCTTCCCTACTTACATACTTCGTTTCCATTTTTTTTTCTTTTCTCATAATTTTCCCTTTCCATTCTTTCCTTTCCCCTTCCCCTCCCACCACCCCTAACCCTTTGGACCTTTTCCAATTTCAAAGTATCATTTATTAGTTATTCTTCTAGTCCTTATTTACACTCTGTTTCTCACACTAGAGAAACTATTCGGTATTTACACATGTGTGTCTTATTTATTTCACTTAAGAGTATGGCCTCAATATGCATCCATTTAGCTATAAATGACTCTAGTTTCTCATTCTTTATGGCTGAGTAGTACTCTGTTTTATAAAAAAAAAAAATCACATCTTCTTTATCCAGTTTCCAGTTGATGGGCACTTGGGCTGTTTCCAAGCTTTAGCTATTACAAACTGTGCCACAATAAACATGGGTACACATATATCTCTGTGGTATGATTCTTTTAATTCTTTTGGGAAAATACCCAGCAGGGAAATAGCTGGGTCAAATGGGACCTCTAGCCCTGGTTCTTTGAGGTATCTCCACACTGATTTCCATAGTGGTTGCACCAGTCTGCACTCCCACCAACAATGGAGAAGGGTTCCTTTCTCTCCACACCCTCACCAGCGTTTGTTATTGGTTGATTTCTTGATAGCAACCATTCTTTCTGGGGTGAGGTGGATGAGGCTCAAGATTTACATAAAAGTTGCAAATAAGAACCTTAAAGTTTGATAATGTAAAGGTTATGTAATTTAGGCTAATATGTATATTTCTGTGTGTTAAATGTTAACTTCCAGGTACTATACTTTACCCTCTAGAAGTTGTATTTAAGTTGTCTTATAGGATAAGTGGACCTCACAAAATTAGCTCAAGTGCTTATGTTTGCATTGCTTAACAGTGAGCTAGCTAATGTAAATTGGTTGGTAAGAAGAGAGCAAAGATTTCTTTAAACCTGTTCACATGTTTTTTCAGGTTGTTAGCCAATCAAGATATTGTCTTAAAAATTGTTTTTGTATAGCTGAGTAGAAGGAGAAACTGTAGACATTTATAGCTAAATGGATGCATATTGAGGCCATACTCTGAAGTGAAATAAATAGGGCACACATGTGCAAATACTGAATAGTTTCTCTAGTGTGAGAAACTGAAAGTGTAAATAAGGATTAAAAGGATTAAAATGAATAATTAATAATTTGAAATGGGAAGAAAAGGTCCAAAGGGGTAGGGGAAATGGGAGGGGAAGGGAAAGGAAAGAAGAGAAAGGAAAAATTATGAGAAAAGGAAAAAATGGGAACAAAGTCTTTGTAAATAGGGAAGGGAGGAGGGGTGAAGGGAGCGCAGGGATGGGGAAAAAAATAAGAACCAAGATACATCATGTACAGGTACAAGAACCCAATGATAAATGTAAACATATTGCATACCTAAAATGTACCAATAAAAGAATTTATACACAAAAAATTGTTTTTGTAAATACAATGTCCAAATATTTTTCTGTGTACAGTATCTTGAGTGTTTTTCTTTGCTTCAAAATAATATAATATAGAGAGAATAAAATGTTAACTGTGCTATGGTTTGGTTCTCATAAAAATGTAAAATAATTGTTTAAATGAATAAGTAAATATAAATGAGACTAATGCTTATAAATGTTCATAAATAATCTGAGTTATCAGTTCCTAAATATATATATAGCTTAAAGTCTATAAGTAGATAATATATTTTGGCCTACTAAATGTGTGTGTTTTTTCAGTTTTTATTTTTTATTAGTACATGTTTGCAGTAGATAATGATTATATTCCTTGTGGGGAGTTAATACATGTACATAAAAAGTCCTAATTCATGGTACCTCGCATTCTCTGCCTCCACCTCTTGGTTCCCTTGCTTTTTGGAAAATATCTAGTTCTCTTTTCCCTATTATTCATCTTTTATATTGTTTTTTATTTATTATGTGTTTCAATATTTAAGCTTGTGTGTCTGATTTATTTCATTTAACATTAAGGTCCCAACGTGCATCTATTTTCCTACAAATGACTCATTTATTCTTCTTTATGGTAGGGTAGTATTCCATTGTGCATAAGTGCCACATTATTTATTATCCATTCATCCACTGTTGGACATATAGGCTGCTTCCAAGATTTAGATATTATGAATTATACTACTATAAACATGGGTGTGTGTTTATCAGGGTAATGTGATGTCTTTAACACCTTCAGGAATATACCTAGAAAAGGGAATGGTAGGGTCAAATAGAATTTCTAGTTTTAGTTTTTTGAGGAATCTCCATGGTGATTTTCACAGTGGTTGTACCTGTTTACATTCCCATCAACAGTGTAGAAGGATTCGTTTTCCTGCCACAGTCTCACCAGCACTTGTTATTATTTAGTTTCTTGATGGTAGATGTTCTTTCTGGAATAAGATGGAGTCTCAGTGTTGTTATAATTTTTATTTCTGTAAAGGCCAGAAATGTTGAACATTTTCCCATGTATGTACTGGTCATTTGTATTTCTTCTACTGAAAAGTAGCCATTCATTTTAGTTGCCCAATTTTTTCATTCATTCTTTTATTTTGAGGTTCTAATTTTATTTGAATTCTTTATGTATTCTAGATATTATTTCTATGTCTGAGGAAAAGCTGGCAATTTTTTTCATTCTTTAGGTTATCTCTTCATTCTGTTAGTTGTTTCCTTTGATTCACAGAAGCTTTTAATTGATATAATTCCATCTGTTGATACTTGATGTTATTTTTTGTGCAACTGAAGTTCTGCTATATATATATATATTTTTAAATGTTGCTGTAACTGAAGAGTGCCCTTGGGCTTGAGGAGATATAGGAAAAATTTCCCCTCTTTGGTAGCTGTCTGAACCAATTTGCTTAAGCCACTAATCAGTGGCTTCCCCAGTTTTTGCTAGATTTATTGTGCCCCACTACAGCAAATGTTCTCTTAAAAACTATTATTATATACCCTCAACTTAACTATAATTAGAAAGTTAAGAGTTTTGTATATCTAAAGAGTAAGACTTTCTTAGGGTCTTAAAATGCTATTGGTTAAATTTATGAAAAAGTAGACTGCTCCTGGTCGAGAGGAAGGGGCTTTCCGGCCACCTTCCCCCACACCGCTCCCGGCCCAAAGGAAAGGGCTTTGGGGCCGCCTTCTGTCCTGCCACTCCTGACCCAGAGGAAGGAGCTTCCGGGCTGTCATCCGACCCACCACTCCAGGCCAGAGGTAGGGGCTTCTGAGTCACCATCCCACTGCTCCTGTTCCTGAGGAAGAGGCTTCCCAGCCAGCATCCCTCCTGCTGCTCCCAGCCCAGAGGAAAGGGCTTTGGGGCCGCCTTCTGTCCCACTGCTCTGGCCCAGAGGAAGGGGCTTCTGGGCCACCATCCATACCACCACTCCCGGCTTCTGTCCCACCTCTCCCAGCTCAGAGAAGGTGATCCGCACAGGCGCCAAGAGCTCGCGCCCCGCCCTCCCCAGTCAAAATGAGAAAACACATAAATAAGTCTCAAAACCAGACTTCCAGATCACCTACAGCAACCCCAAAGGGAAATGAGATGGAAC
>NW_004624756.1:3306075-3380797 GCF_000247695.1 Heterocephalus glaber | reverse complement strand
AGTAGACTTAAGAAAACAAAGGTTTTGTTTTGTCAAGATAATTTCTTGGTTTTCATTCCATTGTTAGTGTTTTTTTTTCTTTCTATTGTTAGGGTTTTAAATATTTAAACTGAGTTTTAAAATTTAAATTTTATTTAAATGTTAGCCTATAGTAAAATCTTTTCATTAATAAGTTTATAATTCATTAAATGAACAGCTATTATCTTAGGTTATAATGCACTATATCAATTCTTCTCTATATAGAGAGAGAGAGAAAGAGAGAGACACACACATATATATGTATGTACACATGTATACATATACACAGGTATATATGTATATACACATGTATGCACACATCTATATATATTCATATACATATATACACACACATATATATATATATATCTGAGATGAGAGCTGCATATAAGTCTAAAGACTAAGAATCAGTCTGAGCTTCATCTAATGTTAAAAGATGTATTGTACAGTTAAGACTACATGAGTTTAATGCATACAACATAACCAGTCTCTTTTATACAATATACATTGTATCTAGACCATAAAAAAGTAAAATGATCAAAGATTGTGGCATCTCTTTACATGCAGTCATTTAAATTTTGGTCTACAGGTATTGGTTTTCACTAAACAAGAACTTTATTAATACATAATGAAGATATTCTTGTACATTGGGTAATAAGTTTATTTATGGTCATTAACACTGTAGTTTAAAACTTGGTCATTTAAAACTTGTCATTTAAAACTTGGCCTCCAGCTATTGGTTTTCACTAAATAAGCACTTTATTATTATATAATGAAGATATTTTTGTATATTGGATAATAAGTCTTTTTGTGGTCATTAACACTGTTTCTTAAACTTATAAAACATCTAAAGATATCTTTAAATTTTTGACAGTGCATTTACACCATGTAAGTCTATTAAAAGAAACTAAATGTCACCTTAAGAGTAAAACTTAAGTTAATATCTAAAGATTTCTATATTGCTGTAATGCTAATTTTTGCTAACTTTGTGGTATATTAAATGTATTTATGTACCCCAAGTTTAGACATCCTCTAAAATACAAAACTTAGAACAACTTTTTATATTGGTGTCCTCAAACAAAATTTTTATAATAGACTTTTTTCTTACGTATATGTTATTGTTATGTAATTATATTATAATATTTATATGTGCCTAAACACTATACATACCAGAGTAGCATTATTCTAAAGATTAAAGGTTGGATATTATTTACCTATAAAGTACATCTGTAAATAAGGATATTCTATTTAGGCATTTTATTTTAAAAAGAAGTTTCACATTTGTTGTGAAATTTTTTATGACATTTAATATTTTGTAATTAGATAAAGGTAACCAGCTGATATCATTTTACATTAAAGTGTGAATTTAAATGTATTATATTAGAGATAATAATAAGAGCTTAATGATTCTAGTATAATAATGTCATCATTGTGCTAAATTGCTATGTTTGGTGTTGATTTTTAAATTTTCTTGTAAGATATTATGAATGTAATCTGGTTATATTCTACAGAAACATGAGTTCTAAAATCAACAATATGTTAGAATGATAGGTCATCCACCTACAAGAGAGGTAAAATAGGACACTGACACATAAAAAAATAATAGCTGTTTTCTGGTCATATTGTATATTTCAAAGTGCCCAGTATCCAGATAAGATTATAATAGTTAAGATTAAGGTCTATAGTTCTCACTTCAAGACTGGTATAATTGACTTTCTGGGTATTCATGAACCAAGACTTAGAGACCAAACTGAATAAAAGATAACTGGGCTAAGAGGAAACTCAATATTTTGTCCCTTGCCTTCCAAGATCAGCCAGGATCTAAGACATAATGGAATCCTCTAAAAAGATCCTAAATCTGGTGAATCAAGCAACCTCTGGAGCAAGGAGACTGCTAGACCCCAGAAAACAGGAGTCAACCAGTGTACTCTGTGCTAAAGGAAGAGTCACTGAGAGGGGAATGTCCACTCCCTCCAAAGGAAGCTATATGGTCACACAAAGATTACAGCCCATCCAGGCATGTGACACCACTAGTAGAGGAAAAAATGAGAGGAGCTAAGAGACTCCTCACACAACCCCAAAAGTTACCTCAGAGGAGCCTTGACTGACCTTTATATATAGAGAGAGAGAGACATATATAGATACATATAGAGACATAGATAGATATATGGAGAGAGACAGATATGACTTTGAGACATATATGGCCTTGATATATATATATATATATATAAAACCTTGATATAGATACTGTCTTGATATATAGAAGGAAAGGAAAGGAAAGGAAAGGAAAGGAAAGGAAAGGAAAGCTGTGGGTTCCATGTCACTTTGACTCCATAGACACCAGTTCCCAAGGATAACGTCAGTTATCACCTGAATGACCACGTGAATCTTAGGAAAGGTCCCAGCCACCCAAAGAGGAGCTGTGGCATAAAGCAAACTGAACTTATGGCCTTCAGATCTGAGAGAGAGGAGATAGGAGGAAGGTTGGATGGAGAGAGTTCAAACAGCAGTTTAGAGGATCCCGTTTGATACAGGTCATTCACCAAAAAAGGATATAGCTACCATAATTAGCAAGAGCAACTAGAATTTTTCCTTCTACGGTCTGGAGCAAAAGATGGCTCTTCTCACCACTTATTTTCTACATCCTATTGAAAGTTTTAGATAATTTAATGAAGCAGAAATTAAAGGTAAACAAAATGGGAAGGAAGACATAAAACTTAACAAATGACATGATTGTTTTAATAAAAATTCTGCAGTGATTGATAAAAATCAGCCTTATAGAAATAATAAGTGACTATGACAAAGTTTCAAGATGTAAGACTAATGAATATACAAAAGTCAAACACTTGTATACCAGCCACAAACAAGTAGAATTAGAAATTTGAATGACAATGCCAGTTTCACTAGCACTCTCAGAAATGAAATACTTAGGTATAAGTTTAACAAAATTTATATTAAAAAATTTCCAAACTATCATGGATCAGAGACCTATGTACAAATGTCCTTTTAGAGGATACCCTAGGAGAAAACCTAGATGATCTTGGGTATGAGTTGACTTTCAGTTACAACACCAAAGCCACAATTCTTGAAAGAAATACAGTGATGCTTCAGTTGTTGAACTCAATTCATTCCAAATTGTGTTCAAACACTGAAAAGTACAATAACTGAAGATATTTTACCATAAGAAGTAGTGAAATGCCAAATAATTGATTCTGAGGCACAAATATTACACTTATAAATTAATTTTTCTATTACTTCAATAAATTTCACAATGATTTCTTTCTTTAACTCTATCATTGTTTTCAGTTTTCCTCTAGCTTCACTGCTTGTATCACTAACTTTCTTTGGAGTAATGGTTATGCTACTTTATGCACCTAAAGCACAAGAAAAGCACAATCATAAATGTTTTAATGCACTAACACATGTGCTATATGTTGTCTGGGTGAGACCAGTGCTTAGACTGAAGCATCATCCTTTTATGTCCACAGGGAGATGCAGCATGAGACTCACTCTTGGCCCATATAGGGTTGTTTCTTTTTTAAATCAGATTTTCAGTTCGACTGTGAGGAAAAGTTATGAGCACTGAGCAGATTTTTTTTTTTGAACTTTGCCTTTCAAGTAGTGGAAAGTTAGAGCTTGGAGCCATTGACCACTGTTGTCACTGTAACTGATAAATTTGACTTCCTTAAAAACAAAAATGTCTCCTGTGATAAAAGCAACATTGAGTGACAGAAAAGAAAAGCCACACGTTCGGAGAAAATATTTGCAAAAGACATATTTGATAAAGGGCTGCTATTCGAAATATACAAAGAACCTTTAATACTCATTAATAGAAAAATGAACAACCTGATTTAAAATTGAAGTATAATCGCATCACTCTGGGAGGCTGAAGCCGGTGAGTCACAAGTTTGAGCCAAGTCTGGGTAACTTAGTTACTTTGCAAGACCCTGTCTCACAATTAAATAAATAATAAGTAGATAAATAGTGAGCCGCAGATGTAGCTCAGTGTAAATGTTCAATTCCAGTACCCTCCCAAAGAGGGCCATAGACTGTAGCAGAAGCCTCATCAAATAATATAAAGAGATGAAAATAAGCATAAGAAAAAATGGTCTTCATCATATGCCTTTGAGAAATGCTAATTAATGTGACAAGAAAACAATGCACACACTTTAGAATGATTGAAATACAGGACATTGAGAATATCCAATGGTGGTTAGGATATGGAACAACAGAAAATTTCATTCATTGTTGGTGGGAATATAAAATTGGACAACAACTTTGAAGACAATTTGGCATTTTCTTATAAATCTTATGTGTACACCAAAACTTCCATATGAATGCTTATCACAACTTTATTTGTAATTTTCAAAACGTGGAAGCAAGGGCTAGGTCCTCCAGTATACAAATGAATAAACAAATTATAATACGTTCATCCCTACAATGGAATATTATTCAACAACAAAAAGAAATAATGTATTGACAACATAATGTGGAAGAATGTCAAAAGCATATTGTTAAGTGAAGTAACTCCATCTGAACTGGCTATATATTTTATGATCCCAACTGCTTGACAATTTGGAAAAAGAAAAACTAAGGAGACACTAAAAGAGATCAGGGGTTGCTAGGGGTCCTGGTGAAAAGAGGATCTAATAGATGAAGCACATGGGATTTTTAGAACAGTGAAATTCTTCCATGTTGTGATAGTGAACTGATTGTGTCCACTTGAGTACGAAACACCCAACTTATTGGATTAGCATAGTTCTGCATGTGGCTGATGGGATTTACTGAAGTCGGAGACCCACCCGGGGTTTGAGTGGCACCAATCAACAGGCACGCAGGCTGAAAAGAATAATAGGGAAAGGAAGAAGGAAGGCTCACTTCAGTTTCTTCAGGGGCACCCCAGTCTTCACCTTCAACTTGGACATCATCTCCTGGCTTCCAGTACGGACTCTTTGGCCTCCTGATACAAACTCGCATGGGCCACTACAGTGCACTCCAGGCCTTCGACTTGTGACAGGATCCTTTGGATCTCCAGTGCACAGATAGCCCTTCTGCACTCTTCCACACCGGACTCTACAGGCAGCCATTGTAAGCTACCTTGTCATTCCTTACATATTTATATATCTCATATTGAATCTGTTTCTCTAGTGACTACTGACTGATACACATGTGATTTTATGATGGTGGATATATGTCATTATATATTTGCTATAGGAAGTGGAAAATACGAAGTGAACCCTGATGTGAATTTAGCTAATGATGACTACTAGTAATGCACCAATTATAAAAATGTAGCACATTTCATGTTAACAATGAGACAAAGTATGGGACAGGTGGTGAGAGGTGTATGGGAACTCTTTACTTTCTGCTCAATTTCTCTGTAAATCTATAATTGCTCTAAAAGCCAAAGTCTATTATTGTAGAAATACAGGAAACATTCCTATTGTAGTCAATAGTTATTGAAGTGGAAAAGAATCCCTGACTACCAGCATGGAGGCTGTCCTGGTCCATTTGGACTTCCCATGACAGTAGTGTGTTGAGTCAGAATCTTGAAGAGAAGGCCTGGAAATAGCCCGGAGTAAACAAATCACAATAAAAGGCTTATTAAAAACAAAAGTAGTATCATTATTATCTATCATTGGTAAATACATTTTAAAAAGAATACTGAGAATTTAGGCATTTACTTTTCAGAGAGTAATTAGGTTTCCTCCTACCATTCCTTCACCAACTTTTTCCTGCTCCTACTGAATTATTTTCTAAGATGGGCATACAGATGCTGAGCAGCTGTGGCTATATGTCAGGAAGCAGCTTTATAACTCTGTCTCCCAATGAAATAAATACAAACCGTAGGTTATAAAAGCTCGAGTTCTCATTTTCAGGGTCGTGCACTGGGAATGTTATAATAGCTACCACCTGATCTATGCAGAGGGAAAGCAAGAACAAGAAATGTTCCAGGCACCTCATGCATTTCTGAAAAATGATAGCTTTCCCACAAGACATATGGGAACAACTGCTTTCCTGAATATGTAATGTCTCAGGGTACAGGCGAAACCAGTCGGCTTGACAGAGAACAGCAAGGAGAAAAATATATGAACATTTCTCTTTGGGCCATGAAGCAATAATGTGTCTTACTAGAGTTACTGCCTCTATTAAAAGTAGATACAGGATATTAATTGCATCACACAGGAGTTAGGAAGAAGGGCTAGAGCACAGATCCCAAACAGCATGGGAACTGTCACTTCCCAGCTCAGCCTTCTCTAATTAAGTCCCAATGGGGTGTTTCTGTTCATTTCAGTAATGTGTACTTCTCGGGATAAATGATATTTAAATGCATAGAAAAATCCCTGCATTTAAATTGGTCACCAATTCGAATTCTTACTAGACAGCCATGACTGTAAATTGTTATACCTCCTATGTTTGTTTGTTTATAAGTGTGTAATAGCCAACAAGCAGGTCTTGTTCACCCATCCAGAGCAATGTATCACTGCAGTAAAGACTTATGTCCTCAAAGGTGAGGCAGAACCAAACACCAGCCATATGACCTATGTAGAAAATTCAGACTGGAGAACACTAGACCAGAATGTTAGCTGTATTAGCCTATTTTTGTAGTTTTCAATTTAGGATACTTTCTTTTGAGGGGAGATCTTTCCTTGAAACCTTTCAGCTAAGTTTATACAATCCACTTCCCAATCCATAGCTCTCCCATCCACAAATTCCACCAGTTGTGATTAGAAAATGTTAGGAAAGCATTATTGCATCTGCCCTGAAAATACACAGACTATTGTTATCTTTGTTCCCTAAGCAATACAGGATTACAATTTAAGTGGTATTCACCTTATTTTAAGTACTATAAGTAATCCTGAAGTGATTTAAAATATACAGGAGGATGGATGTTCATAGTTTATATATAAATACTGTGCTATTTTATATACAGAACTGGAACATCCAGGGATCCCAGAAGCAAGCTCCCATGGATACTCAGGGACCACTGTATCTTTTCCTTGAAGACTCAGTACACCGAATGGTCATGAGCATGTTCTGGTGGCATTCCCAGCTACTCCTATTCACTCAGATGTATCTGTCTTCTTTCAATTTGCGTGCATTTCTCTACTCAATTCTAGTGTGAACCTTGTTTTCTCTCTCAACTCCAGTGCTCAAACACATTTTTCAGGTGTAGTGGTACATGCCGTTAAACCAAGCATGCTAGGAGACTGAGACAGGAATGATCACAAGTTTGAGTCTCACCTTGGTAAATTAGTGAGACTCTGTTTCAAAATAAAAATGAACGGGGACGTAGCTCAGTGTGAAGGGTGTGGGTTCAATTCTCAGTATGAGACACATACACACTTTGGTATTCATTTCTCTTTCTCTGGACTCCTTCTGAACTTATTAAATTTATAATACCAGGAAAAAACAGAACAAAACAAAAACAAAAGCATAAACAAAAACGAAACTATGTCAAAAATCGAAAAACCACAAAATCATTTCATAGTGAATATTTATTTTGTTCTCTTTTTTCAAACCTTGAGGTCTCCAAAGTGGAAATCATATGTTTAAAATAAGAAATATCTATTAATTTAGATACATAATTAAAGTTAATTAATTAGATTATAAAGAGATGCTGCCAATTTCAGCATTAAACAATTTATAAGGAATGACTTTGAAGTCATGATATATGTTTGAGGCCATATCTGACTTGAATCAGAGGGATGAATTGCTGATCCAGGAGGAAAAGCCATATACCCCATCAACTGGCTATTTTCATTCCCCAGAGCCTTGTGTGCTTCCCTGTTGCCCTATTAATAAAACAAGTGGGCTCTGAGAACATCTATTTCACTATGCTATTCATAGGGTGATGTCCTAGGTTAATAAAGCCTTATTAACAATTGCTAGCAGAGCTCTGCAAGCTTTCCAATACTTCATTTTACAGTAATGGAATGAACATTGCCCCCTTCCCCTATCCAATTTCAAATGCCCTAAAGCAAAGACTGAGAGGTTGGAAATGCAAAAGAGGCATGTGCTATCTTTTGCAATGTCAAAAACACAACCATTTCAAGGGTCAGTATTAGTTACTGGGCAACCCGGATGGCATAAAATGTGTTGCCATGTTGAATGAAAAAACATACTATTTTCTTTATCCCTCAGAGCACAATGGTCTACCAAACAGTTGATTAGAATCATCTAATGCTTTTTCCTTGGATTCTTTTAACTTGCCACAAAATTAATGAGAAGCTTTTTTGAAGCCTCCTAACATGTTGCCATGCCCCTATTTGTTATCATTAATTTAATGCTGGTACCATACTTTTTAGTATGAATAACACTTGCACTTGCCTACCACATGTTTGAAGCATTTTCATTGAGAGGTTGATGATTTTTACCTTGTGTTCTTCAATAATTAAGAGGAAAGTAGGTCATTATGAACTCATTAATCTTCAGAATTTCGTATCCCACAGGTTAATGCGAGATGTTGAGGATGCGAGCATTCTTTGTTTTTCCATTGGAAGTGAAAGAGAAGCCATTATAATAATGATTCTGGAATCATTCAGTTTAGATTTCAACTGTAGGACAGCCTATTCCTATTATTTCAGAGGGGGTTCTTTCATTTTGTTTAAAAGATGCCCTATCTTCTAACAATGATCCAGATATGATTGTTTCTGTTAAATATGAATTAGAGGTGGCAAAATGCTATAATTTACCCACTTTAGTTTCACTGCACTTGACTAATAAAAAAATATTGTGTATTCCCTGTCAACTCCTAGTCATTCTCTGAAGCTCTTCACACTTGCATGCTTTACTACATACTCTTCTCTGTTTATGGTATTCCTTTCCTTTCACAAACTTTCTGTTCATTTTTCTTGGCTATTTCCAGATTCCTCTCCATAAATACAAGGTCTTTTTCTTGTTTTAAAGGACAAAATCATTTCCTGAAGTGTTGTACAATTGTAAGTCAAAAGTTTCTCAGCATCAAGAGCAAAGACTTTCATCTTGTAAAACACTTGCTACGGAGAGCTCCTCTTTCCCACCCAGCTGAGAATTTCCACATCTTGCTGAAGGCTGAAAGCTATTTCTGCCAGGTGGTCCACAGAAAGAAATTCTTACATTATTTTCCCGTAGAATGTTTTTAAAGAACTAATGATCTTGGAAAGATGTGAGCCCCACAGAGACAGAGATATTCTGATTAGCCAAAGGGTGAATTCAGCACAGGTCACCAGCTTCTCCTTGTGGCTGGGAGCAAATCAGCCCACTGAAAGCGCAAGCTTCCCCTGCCTCCTGTCTGCTGAGCCCAGCCCCATTAAGTACCAGCTGTGAGGGGAGCCTTCTGATGGTGAGACCCAGCGCAAGTCCAAGCTGAGTTGTCTCCCCGCCTGCTGTCTGAAACCACCATTAGGCTACAGAATCCTTATGTTCTCACCTTCCTAATCAAGCCCAAATCAAAGACATGCCCAGCAGCACATCACTTTCTCCTTTGTCATCACTTTTACCCAACACCAATAATGAAACTACAAATCAAGTCTCCCCAGTGTGCTATTTTGATCAAGAGAAAAAAGAATCTTCCTCCTCTTATACTTCATACTTCAAATTTTATTCTTGAAGGAGACATTTTCTCTGGTAAAAAACAAGATTTTATAAAGATTATTAAGAAATTAATACCTAGTGTTTTCTTAGTTCACATATTTAACAGTGGTCTATGAAAATATTTTTCACAGAAAATTTAAGACTATGAATCTCATGCCTCTATCTCTGAACTTTCATAAAAAGCCAACAAAAAGCTGCACAATGATCATCAAATACAAGCTCATCACTCTTCACACTGCCAGTCCATTCCCCTGCCAACCCATATGCACCAGCAGTAATATCTTTCCAAAGCAACACCAGCTATGATATCCCCATTTTTTCCATAAGTTGAAAAGTAATGATATTAGTATTCAGTAACCAATGAGAATATCTCATCTGAGGAAAAAAAGAAAACCCGAGCCTATTATCAGGATAGCTAACAAGTTCAGGGTACTGTAAAATGGCGACAAGCCTCAAGAAAGTATATCCCAGTAGTCCACCATGAGTGTATTTCCAAGTTAACGTCCCTGATCTACATTTTCCTCAAACATCCACATTCACTCCAACTGACCCAAGGGGAAGTGTGATGGATTCAGAAATAAAATATCAAACTATTGTTAAAATTTTACATTAATATCTGAGCATGCTAACAAAATTTTATGGTCCTCCCCAAATTGTAAGGGAAAAGTTGGAAGTTTTAATTTCTTTAGTTATCCAGTAGATTTGCTTCTAATTTAATGATCTACTTAGAAGTTCTATAATGAGGCAATTCCAGGAACTTCAATCCAAATGGGACAGACCCACTGACTTTTTAAGTACACTGAGTCTTGTTGATAATAATTCATTTCTCACCCCAAAGTTTAAATTGGTGGAGCAACCATGCCAAGATTCCAAAGTGTAGATGTCCCACAAGAGGAAAGTTGGAAAGCCTTGAATCATTAGCATATGAGCTCAGCCAGATTGCCATGTCACTGAGGAGCCACACAGATATTCTGGGGGCAACTATGGGAAAGCCATAGGATAAGGAGGCAGTGGAGATTCTTGGAACAGGTCTTGGAAGGTAGGCTAGCATCCAAGTCCCAGAGGATCTGAAAGCAGTCAGTGCAGCATCGTGGAGGAGCATGCAGTCAGGTGAGTTTGTTAGAAGAACCAGAAAGAATTGAATATAGAAGGTTGGAGTTCAGGAACAAGTGTGGGCTTTGGTCCCCAAAAGTTTTTCTCCTGAGACAAGAAGTCTGACACAGTTGAGAGAACTGGAGTCCAACAACAATGTAATACTCATGTTTCCTGTAGGCCAGTGGTGGTGAACCTAAGGCACACATACCACAGTGGGATGTTTGTTATCACTGAAGGCTCTAAAAGGTTCACCATCACTGATTTAGGCTACACCATTGAATTCCTGTTTGTCTTCTCCATCTGAACTTCTACCTTGGAGGTTAGGATATAACATCCTATTTCCACAACCCCACTGGACAGAAACCTACTGGGTTAAAGCTTGTGCCTACTAATCAATGTGTATATGTTTACATGTTATTATGCCCTGTCACACAGTTCTTTGGTATAAAACCTAGCATTTTATATTTGAATAAGAAAGGCATAAAAATAAGAGTAAACAAAATAGGTCATTTCAGATGATGCATTCTAAGAAGTAGATGGCCAAAAAGCATAAGATCGTTCATGTCTAGGGAACTATTTTTTAGGGTGGAAATCAAGAAGGTGTTTGTGAAAGGTGAAATACAAGCCAAGATCTAAGTAATGAGAGTGGCAGCCATACAAAAATCTAAGGGACATGACCCGGTGATGTAGCTCAGTGGCGCAGGGCCTGCCTGTCAAGTGCAAGGTTTTGAGTTTGATTCTGGCACCAAAATAAATAAATAAAATCTGAGGGACAAGTGTTTCATCCACAAGGAATAGCAAACACAAAATCCCTGGCCCTTGGCATGTTCATAGACCGACACAGTTTTAAGTCATAGCAAATGAAGCATGAACTGATAGAAAAATATAGAGAAGGAGGGACACCAAATTTTAGAAACCAAAATTTAAAATAAGCATTTTAATTGCCTAGGAAGTTATTGAAAATGTTACAGATGGAAAATGATAAAATCTTACTTATTCTTTAAAATGACTGCTGTAACTTCTGCAAGAAAAATGCCAACATTGCGTTCTCGTGCTCTCTCTCTCTCTCTCTTTTCCATGCCTGGCTGTGTTTCCAGCATTTCAGTTATGGTCCTTCTAGATAACTTCTTTAAACTTCATCAGACCTTACAGTTCAGTTTTCTTCTTTCTTTATTTTTTTCCCATTATAAACCAAATTCTAACAGAGAAGTTTCTGGGTGGTCAAGAAGCCATGGATTAGGACAAGCACTGCACCTTACCATGCTGGCTAGCAATTTTTTTCTACTGAGAAGTTTGGCAAACCCAAGTTGTTTAGAGGAAAAACGTAGTAATTTCTTATCTTGACTTTCATGCAAATGTTCTATAATCAGAAATCCTTATCCATTCCTAGGATGGGGGTCATTACTGCTATGTATAAATTTTTCATTAAAAACTCAAAGCTCAACAAGACTCCATGAAACACTAAGTATGACACACATTACCTAATATTTTTATTGCCAAAGGCCTCTCAGAATGCTGCAGTAGCACACAAGTATAGTTCTGAGTATCAGTACCCATTTAAGTGGGGTCTGGCTTTATGAAAATATAGTCATACAATTCACAGTCTTGAAGACATCAACAACAAACCTATGAACTCCTAGGCATTTGTATAAATAAGGTGAGCTTTTCCAAATTCCTCTAGGATTCATAACATATCAGAAGATCTGCTAATAATAGCTGGGTAATGGAAAAAAGTGATGCTTTTAATCTACAAATTGTTTATCGAAATCAAGCAGACTCTAACACTTGAAAATAGTTAAGGCTGGGAGGGCAGGGGCACAATTTAGTCTTAATAAGTTGCAAACTTAACAACACAAAAGGAAAGAGCTCATTTAGTACATATCAACAAAATGAAAAACATTGCTCTAAATAGAATATTCAGCTCTACTTCGCAAAAAACCAAGGCCAGCTTAGAGTTGAAGGCCAGAAGACAAAATGCAGCTTCACTAAAGCCAGAGAGGAGTCCTGGGTTGAACAATGTGTATAAAAAATTGATGTTTTATACCCTCTGTACAGCAAGTTAATTCTATCAGGAATAAGTATTGATTTACATTTCACATCTAACTTTCTTAGCTTCTGTCAAATTTAATGAATGTTGATGCAGTTATTGATTTCTCTAGCAGAAGGAAATTAACAGGGCATTGTCCAATTTTGACCTTTACTTAATGAGCCATGTTACATCAAAAGCCTTTTAGAACATGTTGTTGATCAGTCACAGAGCTTTAGCAATGGTCTTATGCACCCCCCAAATTCAGACTTTTAATGGTCTCTAAACTCATAATTACTGTAAGATAGGGCTCAACAAGGATATGAAAAGGGAGAGTTCCCTTGCCACAAATGAGCCAGTGAGAAATCTATGGTGGCTTGCAACATGTGGAAAATGGGCTATGTCTACTTACAATTCAAATACCATTTTTTACAAGGCCCTAAGGGGAGTTTATTTAATAGCAATCCTGAATAAAACTTCTAGCCATGTACCTTTATGTCTAAAAATAAGTCCCAGCACATGTTTGTTTAAATCACTGATACTAGAAAAAGACTGACTTTAATTTTGATGTCCTTTTTGACAACAGTTTAGTTCCCAATTATCAAAAAGAAATCACGTGCATTTTTGTTGATCTGCTGCTTCTAATTATTCATTTTTTTTCTCTCCAATGTGTGTTTTGTCTGGAGGACCAGGGTGCATGGAAGTAATCAAACAAATGTCTGAGTTTTCTGGGCAATGCCTTTATAATCCCAGCTAAGTACAAAAAGTGAAGAGTTAGAATCCAGTGTTCCATTTGAGATCATATCTTGTTAACATCAACTCTATCAAATTTTGTGTTTTGTTGTATTGGATGTCTTTTTAAATGTATGAAACTGTTCAAAAGTATTATCTATGATGAAGACTTGGATTCTTATACAAAACTGTGCCAATGGAATTTGTTATAACAATATTTTGATAGCCTAAATTATAAATTATTAGTATAGTATTCTACACAGGCCCACAGTATTTGCTCTATTAATGATTTTCAAAGCTTTTTGCAACCATCTGCTTGCTGTTTCTTCAGGTTTAGATTATAATTTCTCAAATGCAACACATACATGGGCAGATTGAGTTTAGAGACCTTATGTCACTGCCCAAAGAAGAGAGAATTAAGAAGAAAATAGAAAAGAAACCACTCAAGTGAACTGCTCATGGCCTGAAGGATATACCAGCATCTAATGAAAGAAGGAAAGTCATTACTAGCTTGGAAGAAATATGCAAATGAGTTCCTTGACCACTAAGTAATTTTAGTTTCTTTAAAATTCATAAAAAGTATTGAAACTGTATAATTTTCAGATATATATCACCCAAAATAATGTATACTTGTGAGTGCAACTGTGTGCAAATATTTCCTTTCCATAAATGAATCCATTTGCTCTGTTTGTATTATGTGGACACAAGCTACATAAGAAAGTGGCCTGGTGAGCTCTTTATGTATTTTCACACTCAATAATCTTGATTATTATACTCAGAAAAATATTGAAGCTTTGCCTGTTTTATTAAATTCTTTCAGTATTTTCATTCTAATATTTTAGCTGCAGTACAATTATGACTTCTTTTTAAAATTTGATTTTTAGTCTGTGATCCAAATAATTGTAGATGTAATTAAAAACAGAATGGAAATAAACATCTTTTCCACTTCCTGTGGCATAGAGTTTCTTAAAACAATGTATAAGAATTTTTTTAAATAAAAGATTTATCATCAAAATATTGACCTGATTTCCAGGTCAAACCCCATCCTCACCATTTTCCTTACATACAATATTGACATTAGCTGTGCAAAAATAGTTGAAGTCAGTAATTCTTGACTACAAAATTCTAGTCTTGATCTAGAATCACAGTCTCTTCAATTAGATTTCATTATGCTACCTAAAAAAACAGACAAAGTATATTATTGTATGGTTGAAAGATATGAGGTGATGGAAACAAATTATTAAGTGGGTTCTGGCATAATTTTCTTTACAAAGTTTTAAAAATAGGTTAGAAAGTTATGAGATAAAAGAACTACAGTCTCTCCTGAAGCAGAGAATGGATCATATGACATCTTGAGAGTCTTTCCAGTTCAGTGAATCTATAATTTTATTTCTTAAATGTACTAGCAATGCATAAAGATCCTTTAAAGCTATGGGATTAGGAATGATTTTATTTTTGTACTAATGATACATTGCAGTCACATGATGTCTTCCCTCTGAGGATCTTGGAGAGTTTTCTTGACATTTTCTAATTAACTTCCCTTGCATTTCTCTGAAGCATGCATAAGGCACATGTTATTATCCACACTGTAGGCATTGCAAAGTGGAGTGCCTAGGGATAAAAAAAATAAAAAGTGATTCTACTATTATAAATCTTGAATATTCAAATTAACAAAAGTTTCACTGTACTTCCAACTAAGGCAGAATTTACAGAGAAGGTAGTAGTCTCATGTAGTCTAGGACTTTGGGAGATAAAAAGAGGAAAAATAACTAACACTATTGAATGAACTGTGTGGAATCTTGTGTGGGCACTAGCAGCTTACTGTTCATAGCACAAGGACCCATGGATAATTCTGAAGGCCACTTGCAAAGAAAAATCTAAATCAAAGTCAATGGATGGTCACTTTACACTTTGTGTTTATCAGTTACTTTGAGTAATTTGTTGTATTTAAGATATTATAGTTTTTTCAAGTCCCGTCACTGTTTACTAAATGAAAGTGAGAAACAATTTAAAGCTATTTTCTTGTAAACAAAGCCAGTTTCTGTTTGGATATCCCACACATTGCAAATCAAATGATGTACACCGCCTACAGTAACTATCTATTGCATGCAGAAAATAAGCTTCAAGGAGTCAAACAGTTCCATGAAAATCATGAGTATTTATTTACAAAAAATATTTTCACCTATGCTTATGTACATGAGATACAATAAATTTATTGCTACATACACAGTGCCATAATAAACATAATCAAAAATTACCATGCTGGGGGATTAAAAATGGATTTCTTTTGGTTCAAATGGATTTTGTATAAGGAAATGTTTTACTGAAGATTTCAAAGAAAAAAATTTAGTTTACTTTTATGTCAAAAGGACCATCTCTAGTACTTTAGGTATAACAATTCCAATTTTTACAATATGCAATACTTGTAAACTGTTTTATAATAAAATGGCAATTTTTACCTCCAAAAAGATTTTTGCACATTTTTCTTCTTGATTCCCAAATCAAACATGAAATTTTCCAAGTTATTTTGAAGGATATAATCATTGAGACATCATTTTTTACTTATATTTCTTTCTTTTTTTTGAAATTTGAGGTAAAATTGCAATAAAATTTAAGGCACTTAAATGGAAATTCTGCAAATTTTTATTTTATTTTTCTATTTATTTTATTCATTTTTTAAAAAGGACTTAAAGAAATTTGTGTTTGAGGAAAGATCACATAAGAAACAGCTAAGAATTATCTGGATTTTTCAAATGTGGAATCACAAATTTTCTATCCAGAATCACAGGGGCTTGAATTTTGTAATTGCACAGTAATGACACAAGGAGAGACATCCAAACACACAAACATACACACAAACACACATACACACTAGTGGCAGAGAGTGAGAAAGATGACATGATGGATGGATGGATGGATAGATAGATAGATAGATAGATAGACAGATAGATAGATATCCAAATGGACAGACATAGCTGCCAGAGAAGGAAGTGTCACATCAGGTCCAGCCCAATAACTTATAGAATCAAACTTGTTAGAAATAACAGATGTAAACTCAAGGGAAAATTTAGACATCAACTCCTTGAAAGTGTTAGAGAGTGAATAAAAATAGACCGACTTGAGAGAAACATTTTGAAGAGGGAAATTTTAGTAGATAGCATATTCCCCTAAAAGTTATAATCAAGTCCAAAACCCTGACACCTATGAGTGATATTTTATATGAAAATAGGTTTCTTGAAGATATAATCAGATTATGATGAAATATTACTGGATGATGAGTTTCCTTATAAAAATGTAGACTTAGAGACACAAAAGGAAAATGCCATGGGATGATGGAGGCAAAGATAAGAGTTGTGTGTTCTACAGGGATGATTGAGCATTGCTCAAAGCCACCAGAAGTTAGGAAAGTTAAGGAAGGACCTTCCTGTAGAGGTTTGCAGAGAGAAAGAGTGTTTTGACACTTAGACTTAGGTTTCTGTCTTAGCATCTTTCCTCTTCAGCAAGTCACAGTACCCAACACCCACAACATAAAGGAGCAAAGGCTTATTCTGGTTCATGTATACAGAAGTTTCAGTCCTTGGTTGGTAGGACCAAACATAGAAACAGTATGGTGGAAGGCCCCAGATGGAGGAAGGCTTCTCACATTATGGGAGCCAGGAAGCAGAGAAAGAAAAGTGAAGCTGGGGAGAAAGATGTACCCTTCTAGGCCACTTTTAGTGAAGCACCTCCAGCCGAGCCCTAGCTCCTCCAAGGAAGCAGCTGTAGCAAGTCAGCTTCCATCACCTTCTAAACGCATAAGGCTTTGGGAGCCATTTTAGATATAAAGCATGACTCTCCCCCTGGCTCCCAAAAGACTAATGTCCATTTCATTACATAAAAAGCATTTAGTCCATCTATAAGAGTTACCAAAATCTTAATAGCTCCACCTTTGCTGAAAAATCCAAATCCAAAGTCTCCTCTGAGTCTCAAGTCAAACTCTTAGCTGTAAGCTCCTGTAAAAATCAAAAAGAAAATAAAATATGTGCAACATACAAGGCACAAAGTAAATATTCCCTTTCCTAAAGGGAGAAATAAAGGTATAAAAAGGAATGGGATCAAAGAAAGACAGAAATCCTTCAAGGGAAACATTAAGTATTGCAGCTCCATGCTCAGAAACTAGGGAAAATGTGATAAAATGTGAAATCCAAATGGCTTGGGCAGCCTTTCCTCTGCAGTATTTGTTTGTAGCCTTCATAGTCTCTCTGCTAGGATGGTTTTACTCACTGCTAGTGGCTTGTTCAGCAGATGTACCATGCTTCTAGTTTTTCCTATTCCCTGGTGTAGGACTGTACTTTTGGCTCCCCTCTAGCAGCTTCATGCATTGCCCTCTCAGGGGCACTACCTGGGTTCCCAGGCCTTCTGAAATCTGAGTGAAAGACTTCATGATACCACAATGCTTGGATTTTTCATGCCTGTAAAACTATAGCCAGATAGATGATGCCAAAGTTTGCTGTCAGCTCTTGAAGTGGCCAAGCCCCTATGGGACATGGCAACAGAATCTTCTGAGTGCCCAAAACCCTGAATTACAGGAAACTCTTTCTTTCTTAGCCCTGAATGAGCTGGGTTCCCAAGGGATCTCTACAGCAAGAAAAGTCTTTCACTTTAACACTTCAGAGTTTCAGAAGTGAGGTTTTGCTGATGCCTGAGATGTCCTCCAGCCATTTTTTTCTATCATCTTGGTGCAAAGAAC
This sequence comes from Heterocephalus glaber, assembly GCF_000247695.1. The sequence continues at coordinate 3,362,621 of NW_004624756.1, read as the reverse complement.
TTACTTTCATTTTAATGCTAATATTTTTATCAACTGAGCTTCCCTCTGGTCCAACTTTGGAAGTATTTCCTGTCTGGGCAAACTGAAAACTTTTTAAATGGGCTTTTTGCTCCAGCTTCTCACCATAAACCTGACTGAACACAGCCAGTAGTATCTACCCCATATTCCTGTGGTAACAAATCTATACAGCACATGTGTTATTTATTTTTCTTTTAAGACAAAGGATGCCAATGTATGAGTTGTTTTTCCTAAACAAAAACCTTGGTATTCAAGTTCAGCTGCACTGTTGGCAATAAATAAGTGGGTTTTGGGTTGCAGTTTGGGCACTTGTCTCTAAAATGTTCGCCATTACTGCCACAGCCGGAATATTGGGCTGCACTGAAATTTCCTTTGCTGAATTACTTAACCTGCTGCCTTCAGTTCCTGCCTCTCACAAAGTCTCAGGGCATGAGCAAAAGAATGACAAAGTTTCTGCCAAAGCACAACACAAATGGTCTCCAATACAGCTGCCAATGGAGTCCATGTTACCAACTGAAACTTGCTGACCTTGGATTTTACTATCTATCTTCACTTCTATGAGCATTCTGGTCCTCTGTTTTTTTTGTGGGTTTTTTTACCAGAATCTCCCATCAAGCTTGACTTACAGCATTCTAGAGCTTCTCTAGCTAACATCGCTAAATCTCTCCAAACTCCTCTCATGAACCAGTCACAAAGGCTCCTTAAACTACATGGTTAGGTAGTCACAGAAAATACCACTTTTGGTATCAAAATCTTAGTCATTTTCCTCATACCTGAGATACCCACAGCTTAAGGGAGCAGCGGTTTATTTTGGCTCCTGATTACAGAATTTTCAGTCCTTGCTTGGCAGGTTCAAATGGGGGAAATGACACGGTGGAAGCACCTGGGCAGAAGAACGCTTCCCATGTCCTGGAGGCCTGGAAGCAGAGAGAGAAAAGGAGAGTCTGGGAAGTAGATATACCCTTCAAGGTCACACCCCCAGTGAACCATCTCCAACTGGGACCCACCTCCTAAAAGTAAGGCAGCTATAGCACCCCCATAATCCATTTTAGATCTAAACCATAAAAATTTCTACCCTGTAGAATTTTGATAACATAAGATTTTTCTGTTTTAATCCACCATATAAGCCAACAGTAAGACACTAATACATGAATAATACTAAATTTCCTACTCTACAACTTCTACTCTGACAGTAATTCCCAGTGTATCATGTGGACAGCTGTAACTCCAGTGGAAAAGCTTCAACATTGCTGGTTTGATGAATCAGAACAGAATTTGGGGCCACATATTCCTTGGGAAGTGCAGCCATAAATTGCAGAAAGAAGAGGGTCAGCAAAGCATCCAATTCAGTGTATACAGTTTGCTTAAGTTTCTGGCTGTCCCTTGTGTGACCTGTGTGTGACTCAAACACACATAATGTGCAAATTACAAGCAGCCCTGGTAAGTCCAAAAACACTAAACTAAAATCTAAGCTGTTATCACCTCCAAGAGGATTTTTTATTTTGATTGTAGCTAAATTAACACTTTTCAGAAAAAAATAAACACAAGACTCTAGAGAAACAAAATATGTAGAGTTTAGATGCTATGTCATTCACAATGTGCAGGATATAATCCACAATCATTCAGTGTAAGAGGAGAGAGGAGAACAAGCCATTCTCTACCCAACAGATCATGAACAGAGGCCAAGTCTAAAATGACTTAAGAGATGGACTTACCACCAAAACCATTAATATTAGTGTACTCAAGGCTGTGAAACAAAACTGGTCACATAAATTGAAAATCTCAGGAGACAAATAAAAACTATAAAACATAATCTAACATAAATCCTGGAACTCAAAAGTATATATTAAAATATCAAAATACAATTGATGCAATTAACAGCAAAATAGAGATGACATTGGAAAAGTTCCATGCATTTGAATTCAGTTCAATAGAAATGAAGAAAAATACAGAAAAAAAAGGTTAAAAAATGAGCGGCCCCTAGGAAGTTATGTGATAATTCAAAAGATCTACCTTATAAATTGTTGAGATCTCAGAAGAGAGAGAAAATGGAACAGAAAATATACTAGAAGAAACAATAGCTAGAAATTAACCACATAAAATTAAAAACAAAAAATTACAAATTCAAAAATCAAAACAAACATAAAGAAGAATTAATACAAAGAAAAATCTCAGACATGTCCTTCTCAATCTATTTTATTTTCATGTAAATTTAAAAATAAACCTGAGAATTCTAAAGAAAAAAACAAAAAACTAATAGGGTTTTGATTAAGTTATGCAAGAAAACTGAGCAAAAATTAAATTCAAACAATTTTGAGACACTCAGTGTATTAATACAGTATGTAATTTCATTTATATAGATTTTCTTTAATTTTTCTCAGTGATGCTTTAAATATTCATGTAATTGGTTAAATATATATTTAAGTACTTCATGATTTTGCTATATGTAAATGTTTATATTTTTGCCAAACGTGGTGGTACACGCTTGTAATGTCACCACTTGGGAGGCTGAGTCAGGAGGGTCGCTGCAAATTTGAGACCAGCCCGGGCTGAACTGCATAGTGAGACCCTGTCTCAAAAAAACAAAAACAGTACTATTCAGGCTAAATGTGTTTTTTTCCTTCAGTAAATATTTGCAGTTTATGTCTTTCAATTAATTTCTTTTTTCCATGAATATTGTAAAATTTATTCTCATAAGATTGTTTATAATACTCAATTATCACCTTTTTAATATTTGCATCTGGTGTAATGATTTATTTCATTCTTCATATTGGCTATTTGTGTCTTCTCTCTTTTTTCTTTTCTTTCTTTCCTTCTCTTTTTTGATGAAACTGGATAAATATTTTCAAGTGCATTCATATTTTCACAAAATAGCTCTGCTTGCTTTTATTTTTCTGTATTGTTTTACCATATTCCATTTCATTTTTTACTATCATCTTTACTGTTGACTTCTTTCAGCTTAATTTGAATTTTATTTCTCTTCATTTGATATTTTTAAAGGTGTTATCTGAGATGATTGCTTTGAAATACTTTTTTCTTTTTAATGTAAACATTTAATATTACAATTTCCACTCTAATCACTTTTTTAGTTGCATCATATAAACCCTGCTATGCTTCTTTAATTCTCTTTCAGTTCAAAGTATTTTTTCTCTATTGACATATATATATATATATATGATTGTACATATGATGTTGGATATGTCAATGAGCTCAACAATTACAATTATCTCACAATGTATACACATATATCAAAACATCACATTTTATACCTTAAATGTAAATAATTTTATTTTTCAGTTATATTTCAATACACCTGGGAAAAACCCTACAACATTCTGGTTTTAGTTTTTCAGTTTTATTTTGCTGGAGTTGTGGACCACATTTTATTTACTGTTAATCATTTTAAATTTTTAAACTTTAAATTTTCAAGTAAAGCATTATTAACATTTTTAAACTTACTGAATTTTCTTGTGTCACTGAGATGTTACAACTTGAAAAATATACCTTCGCATTTAAAATGAATTTGTATTCAGCTATTGTTGAGTAAAGTGTTTTATAAATGTCAAATAGGTCACGTTTGTTAGAAGCTCTATCTTTTTTCATTTTGTGTGTGTTATGTGTATGTTATCACTAGGAGTATTATCTGTCTTCAAGTTCACTGACTTCATTGTGTTGTCTAGTCTATAGTAGACTAATTGATGAAATTATTCATTTCTGATAGTTTCCATTTCTAGCATTTTCATTTGACAATTTTGGATAGTTACATAATCTCTGCTGAAATTCTTCATCTGTTCATGCATTATATGTATTATAAAATATTTTTTCTATATTATACAGCTTATTTACAGTTCATTTTAAATTATTGTCTAATAATTGCAATAATTGGATCATTTTGCATCTGTTTCTGTAGGTTGCTTTTATTTCTTCACAATAAGTTGGTTTTACTTGTTTATTTTTATTTTTCTGTTTCTCATAAGTGTTTTGTATGACATCAGACTTGATGTATAGTAACTATAGTAGAGATTGTTATAAATCATATTTATTCCAGGAAATGGGAATGCTTCTTTCTGTCAAGCCACGCTGTACCTGGTTCAGTCATTCTAGTAGGACTGCGTTTTTATTCTTGCTCTAGTTATTTTGAGTCTACCATAGACTTCAAATCTTACTAGTGGACAATGGCTACTTTTGCTTATTGAGAAGCTTGAAAAGCTTAAGAGTTATTTTTTGCTCCTGGTCCAGCCCCAGCTTCATCTTTATTTTCACTTGCTGTATTGAACTTTAATTCAGTTTACCTGGTTGTTTTCTCATTTAAACTGTTTGATCTGCTAAAGAATATGAATTTAGATTAAAAGCAAAAAAATCTGTCAGCAAGAACTGTTAGTCCTTCTAGTCAATTCCCCAAAATGTTCTTAAACTCATTTTCTGGAATTCTTTAGAGCTCAGGCAATATCTCATATTTTGAGTTTTTAAAGCTTTGTCTGCAGAGACAGTTTCCTGCCTCTTATGTCCTGCCTATTCAAACTTTCTATTTCTTACTAGAAAATAATAATAATACATACTTGGTTTTTTCTTTTGTTTTGTTTTGGTTTGGTAAGCAGGCACCCTTTACCGCTGAGCTACACCCACAGCAAATAGTCCACTTTAAAGTAACATTTAAAACCTTTTAAAACTTTTTAATATTCAGGTTCAGATGTGATTCTTACAACGCATTCCAATAGATCAACAAGACATTTCCTTTCACAGATAAGGAAACAGAAACAGAAATCATATTCCAGTGAGTTAAATTAGGGTCAAAAATTGTTTTCCTTAAATGCTATAATCCTGACTCGAATCTTTACCTAGTATATTTACAGTTTGCTATTAAATCTTGAAAAACAAAAAGAATAATATCTAGATGAATAATTTTAGATACTACTGTCATAAATACTTAGGGTTATTGAAATTAATTAGAACATTACACAATATAAAATTATATCTATGTTTATATGTTTGTATATCTATTATTGCATATATTCTACCATTACATATGTAAATATAGACATATATGTATATGTTTTGAATAAATATATGGCTAATACACACAATTTATATCCCAAGTGATACAAAGTATCATCTCAAATATCCTTCTTCCCAGCTCCAAGGCTCTATTGTGAAATATATCTCAGATTCTATATTGAACAATCCCCCCTCCAGAAAGACATATTCCCATTCCTGGTATTTGAGTAAGAGGTTAAGTTTATAAGCAGTCACCCCTTTGCTAAGTTTTTTTGAAAATTTTATCAGACAAGTTGGTGGATCAGGTAGGCTCCAAAAATCCACGAGCTCTTACATACCTCATCATTTTAGTTTAAATTTATCTTGTTATTTTATATTCAGCAACTTCTAAACCAAAATATCCTTGCATTAAGCCACAGGAGATCAAGGTATGTAGCATTCTGCCAAAGGCACTTTAAATTCTTCCATTTTTCCACAGGTTTTGCAACTTTTAAAGTAACAGTTTTTCCACTCTCTCTTTTTTTTCCTTTACTTATAAACAAGAAATTTACAGTGAAAATACTTGAACATAAGACTTTCTGTCCTAGCTGTGATTGAGTGTGGTTGGACTAAAATCTTGCTTTCGCTGTTGTGGTGTTTGTGTATTGAATTTCTGGCAGGATAATCCTGGCATTAGAAAAAAGAATTCCATCTATAGAGTACTTTTTCTAGGAATTATCAGTGCCAGGCATGGTTTTAAGTTACATTTTAACAGTGAAGTGGGGAGACATTGCCCCAGATGGTGGATGTAAAATGTGCCATAAATTTTAATGAAGCAAATAAGTCACTAATAATCCTACTGCTAACATTGCTATGTTTGGGGCTGACCTTAATAAGGGAAAATTAAAAAGGCACATGAAACCCTTAAACAACTGCCTAAGAAGCCTAATATGATTTACTCATTCAGCTATTCACACTCTGATTGCACAGCCTCTGGTCATCTGCTCAAGTACAGCTGCTTCGTGCAAAGTAAATAAATAAATAAATAAATAAGTTCATTGACCACCAGATGTCCCTGCCTGTAATGAGTGCTGGTGAATTTCAGGTCACTCAAAGTTCAGGCAGATTTCCTAAATATATATCTAGTTTTGGTAGCAACACTATCTTGGAAACTACCTACCTAATTTTTCTTCCAACCAGAGCCTGGAGAGGACTTCCATGTTTCCTGGAAGTTGTGAGATCGTCACTGGAGGATTGCTTTGTGTGAAGTAAAATCTAACAGAGAAGCTCTTGGTGAAGGATGCTGGGAGGGGCTTACGGGACCTTTTTATTTTCATTAAAAACCTGGCAGAAGATTCCTGAGGCTAGGCATCATTAAGTCTTCACTAACCCAAACAATTAACTTGGATATGGTAACTGAGCAGCGTTTTCTAGTTGAGATGACTGATATCCTGGCATAACTCACTAAAAAAAAAATGCAGAAAAGAACCAACAATGAAATGCAAGACTTTTGGACCACACAGTGTTAAGCACACATATAGCATGCCCAGAAGAGAACATGCATATATGTGTGTGCATTATTAAATTCACAAAACAATTAGAATAAAACTTAAAGGATAAGATAAAAATGAAACGGAAATTGTTTTTAAATACCTGGCTAAGTGTGATAGTTTCATTATTCTTAGCTAATATCTCAAGGCAGGATAGTTATATATATAGTTAAGGCAAAGCTCATCATTAATCATGGTGGATCCAAATCTATATTTCAAGTAATATTCTTTGTAACATTAATTCGAGTGTGCCAATTTCTTCTCAGATCTGATCATGCCATTCTTTCCATCTCCTGAAATAGTGGATAAAGAGCTCAACTAAGGCAGACAAGTGTCCTCTCTTCTATCCCTTATTTTGGGCTGTGATGATGTGATTTGTGTTGTCTTTGACCCAGAACTGCTACTTAGGACTCTTTTTGAGCCCCTTGCCCATTTATTATTATTTAGTTTAGTTAGAGGAAGATAATAACATTTAAAACCCCAATTAATCAGGAGCATGCAAATTGCAATCTATCACAATTTTTTGAAAGCCAGCAATGGTGTGAAGACAGAGTGGTCAGTGATTTTGTGGGGGCTGGGCTTCTTCCGAACTTCATGTGCTTATAAGACATGAACTGTCCAGCAGATGTGGGGAACAGGACTCCGGAGTAACCAGTTCATTTATTATATACACTTCCTTCATTACTCCTGATTCTTCTTTGGTCAAAAGAAATGTAAATAGGAAATCTATATTTTCTTTGCATTCAACTTTAGAGATTATCATCATGGATCATGAACTATCTCAGAAAAGACTGAGCAACTCAAAACACCAACAGTCCTTGGTATGATGCCTTGTCCCTGAGGCTCTGCCTCTTCTAGTAAACAAACAAAAAACATATTTCTGTTTTGCAACATATGCCCTTTACTCTCTCCAAATAATTCAGTTTCAAGCGATGTTAAATTATTTATTCCTGAACAAGCTAATATACATTCAAAAGCATTGCATTTAGGAAAATAACAGCAATATTATGGCAAATTCAACCTAAATTTGAAGTTTCAGTGGTAAACAGAAGTTAAGATGTGTAAATGCATGGATGTATTTGTAGTCTGGGTTTCAACACAGCAAATTATATGGCAATTATTGATTGTATACCTAGAGAACTATGTGGAATGCTTTGTTTGCTGTGTTTTGTTTTAAGCAGGAGCTTTTGGTCCATATGATTTTGCATTTTGGTTGTAAATTTATTTGCCTACTTGGATTATTTTTCCTTTATCTTTAGTCTTAAGCAAATGAAAATTGTGCTATTTTATCCAAACTGACACTCTGCTTTCTAAACCCACATCAGTCCACACAGCTGGAGACCAAAGACAGTCTGCTTCTTCCATTTGCCAGTAAAACCTTTCATAGAAATGAGAACCGAGAGTGTGGTGTGTCAGACTTTGGTCAGGTTACTCCTCGTGATTGCATTAACCTTCAAGGTAGAAAATGAAAAATAAATTTCAGTTCAGTAATATTTTTGCACATTACAAAACAGTTTAGGATTATTTGCAATCATTTCACGCTACCCACCCAGTTTCTCCAAACTTTTTTCCCTTAAATCTTTGAGTTAAATTATAAAATCATATATTCCTCGGGATCTTTTTATTGTCTGTACTTAAAGACAAATTATTATTTGATTCTGTAATGTAGGCTGATGAAGATTCATTACAAGGTGTTCAGTTACCTAAAATGCTTCATTTCAAACATTTGATAGTTTAGACAGTGGCAGACTCAAATGTATAGCATATTTTCAATGTAAAAATAAACTTCAGTGTAAAGTTCTTTCTAGAATAATTTTAATTAATTTTAAATCTGGTTGCTGAGGGAGAGGTTGAATACAGGTTAAAAAGAATACCCTCTTGTTCGGACATAAAACTTTCAAAGCAATGTTTCAATCATGAATGACCCAGTATGACATTTCTTTGTTTTACTCTCAGTCAAGAAAGTGAGTAACACACTCCTTTTCAAGTTATCCTGTACTGAAAAGCAAAATATGCCTGGAGATGGACGCAGAACTTCTTTCAGAAACTTCAGGGATGAGAGTTTTAAAGGTAGTGTCGATGATATTTGGCAGAATCTGGAGCCAGGTAGAAGATGACCCTGCAGAAGTGGAGGAGACTGCACTCAGAGTCTTATTCATGGGGGCATTTCTCACACCTTCCCCTTCGACATGTTTAATTAGCCAGGGCCTGTTGTGTTTGTTTGTTAGATTTGGATACAAATGAATAAAAGCGTCTTTTCATCTCTTTTTATGAGTAGTCCCCCAAACCCAAGGCAGGTGTCTGTGGGATTAAACATAATTGCAAAGGGAGACGGGGAGAGAAGAAGGGAGCTAGACAATAATTCCCAAGAGAGCTGGAATTGGAGATTGGGAGCAGGTGCTGCAGGAGTCCACATGTATCCAGCTCATTTCAGCCACGAGGGTTTGCAGAGGCACATATATTCATCCTTTCAACTGGGAGGGCGCTGGCAGCCTGAGACAAAGCCAGGATCCAGGATGGCCGCGTCAGCACCATGGCTACCGGGGAAACCAGACCCTGGTTCTCACTGCGGCCTTTGTTGGGTGGCAGCCATAGGAAACAAAGTGCCATTTCTTACCATTGTATATGCACATGCATCAGATCCTCTTTTGGCTTATCATCATGAATTAGCAATTACCCTATTATTAGATGGAGGAGCGGCAGCAGGTGACTAAGCCCCACAACTTCTACTTTATAGTTCTGCACCCCTCCATTTGGGTTTTCAGTTTCAGATTGACCTCTTCAGCTAGTGTATTCCCATTGTGAAGAAAATTCTATGGTCCCATAGAAAAAGCCGTTTTCTTTCTCAACTCAGAGGGTCTGACCCATGGTTTAACTGGAGGAGGGAGGAAAGTACTGAAAGGAATATGGACAAAAAGGTCCTTCTTTGGCTGCAGGAGCACCTGGCCTGCACAAAGGGGAACACAAGCCTTCCTCCTCTCACCCACCCACTGTGCCAGGGCACTTTCCACCCAAACTGAGCCACTGAGTCTCCGTCTGCACACATGGAAGACCAGTACTCACGAGACTTCCAGGATAATGGCACTTTTATCCAGCTGCACCTATAGCTCTCCAGCACTTAGAAAATAAGAGAGACTAGGCAGTTCAGTTCTCCTGATGACTCTAAGCTTTCTCAAGGCAACCAATGGAGAGAATTTTAAAGACAACTGATGAATTATTTTGATGAATCCTCAAAGAAGGAAGTGTTTTTTAAAACCTCAGAAAGAAGAGAGCTTCCCTTTTATAGCTGGGTTCATTGGGGTTTTTTTTATTTTCTGTTTCTTTTCTTTTTCAGAACTTTCAGGGAAAACAATGTTAGTATTACAAATTATAATAATAAAAGACAGCAAATAAAGTTATCTTTTTCCCATGTGTCAGGAGTATAATTTACTATATAGTGATGTATGTTACTACATAATAGGAATATTCTGCTTATAAGAATAAAATGTCTGTTTTTATATTTTCTGTTCTATTAACTAGGAAAATTGAAATGAATCGACGAACATTTTTTATGTTCATTTGGATGATGAAATGATTTTATTGTGTAATTACATATTTCATATCTTTACTCAGGTACAATCTTCTTTATACACCATTGTATACATTGCAAAATACCTGAACACACAGTATCTAGCTGCTCTAAACCCAATAATAATATTCCAGGAATGCTAAGACTTATAGTTTGATAGATATGTACATTTAAGTCATTAGGATGGAGTCTTAAAATTGACCTACCTACCATTAACCTTTTGGCACTCCAGGACAGGTCAATTTAAACCAGAAATAAATCATAGAAGGTCTCTTAGTGATTTTTCTCATTGATTGAGACAAACTACCCAACATCTACCAATTAAAGGAGGAAATATTTATTTCAGATCACAGTTTGTAAAGGGTACAGTCCACATCAGGGTAGCATGGCACAGGAACATCACAGAGGAGAAACAGGCTATGACAGAACAGGAAGAAGGCAACAGACAGCAGCAGCAGCAGAAACCAGTCTGTCTTTCCCTTTTAGCCCAAACAGGCTATGAACTTTTGGGTAGTGCCACTCACACACAGGTTACTAGACTAGAAACAAGCTATTACAGAAGGCTATAGGAGCATAATTTAAGGGTACTGAATAAAGGCAAGCCCTTCCAAACAACCATTTCTAAGAATATAAATCACAGATATGTTCATACTTCTAAAGCAACATAATAAACCAAACAAAAACAGTCTGAGGACAAATTTTGGGTGTACTGAATTTAGGCAGGGACACTATCAGGGTATCAGGGGGAAGAACTGGGGGAGGGGTGGAGATGAGGTTCTCACCTGGGAAATTATTGCAAAGTAGCCTCCAGGAGATTTTATACCCAGTAAAGCAATTTCAATGATACAATAAATCTAAGAAGTGGTGTGCAAGGCAGCCCTGTTTGAGGGATGATGGAAAGGGCTCTTCTGTTACACCAGGGAGGGCATCCCTGGGGGTGGGAGGGCCATCTGTCATGAGTGGATCAGCATCAGGGAGGGAAAGAGGGAGTCAGTCACTAGGGAGCCTTTCAGAGCAAAGCATGGGCTTCAAGGGTCCATCAGCACCAAACCTGGAGAAGCTCCACGGAAGATGGTAGTAGCAGCAGAAGAGATTCTCAGGACCCCTGAGAAAGGTGCTAGTCACAATGGAGGAGCTGCTTCCAAGAAGGGCAGGCTAGAGACTCTAGCAATTAATCTGGAAGATTTTGAGGAAGAGTCCAGGTTCATTATCATTTTCATTATCACTTTCACTCTAACTGTACCTAAAGTTTGGTCATTTCTAAAAAATCCTAACTACCTATAATTGCAACATACATGCTCTATGTTTATATAATGTATAAAAATGTATGAGTATTTTCTAAAGGAAGGCTTTCACAGAATAAGCCCTGTGCTATTCCAGTAGAAATAAGCTGATACGTTTATTATTTAAATATTATGAATGATGACTACTTTAGTTAGGGTCTCTATAAAGCATTTAGCCTTAAGTAGGAATAGAGACAGGAATCTTCAGAAAATATTCTGGAAAGCAAGTGACTTTGGTTATATTTATTCAACTTGTTCCCTGAGCCAAACCCAAATCTGGGAGTGAATGTCAGATGGAAAAGAGCCGTTGGGCAGCTAAAGAGAAGTTTAGGCTCTAAAGCTAAAGATGAGACCTTATAGAAGTATTTAGCCTCTTCATAAACAAAATGCCAACTAAATCAGAAAGTTCAGCAATATTTTCAAGCCTTTTGCCTAGGTTAGCTTCTGGACCCTCGAATGGAAGAATAAGCAAGAAATAGAAGAATCACCAGGACTAGGGGGGCTCCGTTCTTGGCATACCATATAATCTGTTTATTCACAGCTTGTCAGCTTCTCAGCTTTTCAAGCTCATTTACAGCTGTGCACATACATCCAGGAAGATGGCATTTGCAGGGGAGTCAGGGAGGTTAAGCATATCCAGTTGCTAAATGAAATCATGCAAAGGGACACGTGGAAGGCCCTATGTCAAGTTTTTGCCACTGAGTAGCTCCATCTGTGTGGACCTGCAGCCAGTTGTCTGGAGGTGGGCCTCAGACTGCTACTGTCCAGCAGAACCTGCAGACAGGAAGACAGTCCAGGTATGGGGCAGAGCAGAATGAAGACTACCTGGGATCTGCCGGTCAACTCCCATCTGCTCTTCAGTGTAAGGCACTGAAATCGCCTCTCTTCCATAATTTCTGCTTCCCCAGCTGTGTGCCACTCCCTCATCATTTCCAACCTAGAATCACACAGGGAAAAGGTTTTGAAAAGCAGTTTCCACCCTAACCAAGTTGACATACCACAATCTGGAAGCCTATTCCCTCTCTACTTTCCACCCATATATACATATTTTAATCATATTTAACTTACAAACAAAGGATAGTAAAATTCATCATTAGACAAGTCATTCCTAATATAACCAAAAACACATTAACCTTCTATCCAAAGGAGGATTGGCAGAGTCAATTTACCTGTCTTTGGATGATTTCATTTCTCATCTTGCTGATTCACACACAATTAAAAATTGAGATGCACAATTAATTGCTAGCATACCTTAGATTAGTCATCACTTCTTCAACTGAACATGTGGCAATATTTGTTTTTTTATGGTGTTTTCCTTCCAATACCTGACCTTATTCCTTTTGCTCTCAAAAAGCAACTTAGCTAGTCATGTTTCTTCTCTGAATGGTATGATCTGACAATTCACTGTTGAAATCTGTGGCTATCTGCAGTCTTTCCAGTGATGGGTTAGGGTTTATGATTAAATTTTATTGCAAAACATATTAGTAATAAGAAGTGTCCCAGAAATCTTCTGTTTTTCTAAACATATTCTTCCTTGTATCTATTGTTTATTATCACTTGATTCCCTCTTATTAAAACTAAACATTCCAGCCTCCAGATTTGTGTGGCCTGAAGCAGTCAGGAGGTAGGTTTGGCTTCCAATTTCATGGAAAGAATATATAGCACCTGGTGAAGGCATTTCTTCCTTGAAACCAAATCCGGTAATCCAAAAGAACCCAAAGGTGTGGAGGCAGCCTCAAGAGTTTGATAATGGATGATTAATGGTAATTGTGACAGAAGTTACTCATGTTCCATTCTTTGATTCTGAGACCGACAACTGGGTGTGGGAGAAGCAGCACTATAGGTAGGTTGCTGATCCAAAGCATGTTCTACAGAACTGAGGACATTAACTCAATATAGTTGACATGAGAGATCTGAAAATGGGCATCTGAAATGACCAGACATTTCTCAGACAAAGAAGTAGAAATAGCAAATACATGAAAAAATGTTCAACATCACTGGTCATTTGAGAGATGCAAATGAAAACAATGCTGAGATTCCACCTCACTCCAGAAGGAATGGCTGCTATCATGAAATCAACCAATAACATATGCTGGCAGGGCTGTGGGGAAAGAGGAACCCTGCTCCACTGCTGATGGGAGTGTAGACTGGTGCAACCACTATGGAAATCAGTATGGAGATACCTCAAAGAACTAGGGCTGGAAGTCCCCTTTGACCCCACTATTCCACTGCTGGAGATCTTCCCCAAAGAATTAAAAGAATCATACAACAGTGATATATGTGCACCCATGTTCATAGCAGCACAATTTGTGATAGCTAAAACTTGGAAACAGCCCAAATGCCCATCAACTGGAGATTGGATAAAGAAAATGTGGGGTTTTTTTATAAAATAGAGTGCTACTCAGCCATAAAAAATGAGAAATTAGAGACATTTATAGCTAAGTGGATGCACATTGAGGCCATACTCTTAAGTGAAATAAATAGGACACACATGTATAAATACCAAATAGTTTCTCTGGTGTGAGAAACTGAAAGTGTAAATAAGGACTAAAATGTACAATAAGTAATGTGAAATAGGAAGAAAAGGGGCAAAGGGGAAGGGGAAGTGGGAAGGGTAGGGGAAAGGAAGGAAGGGAGTGGAATTAATATGAGAAAATGGAAAAATAGAAACAAAATCTTTGTAAATAGGGAGGGATGGAGGGGTTGAAGGGAGGGCTGGGCAAGGCTGAAAAATAAGAACCAAGAGAGATTATGTAAAGGTGCAAATTTCCAATGATGAATGTCATTATATTGTATACCTAAAATGTACCAATGATTAGAATGAATAATCAGTAATGCAAAATAGGAAGAAAAGGTCCAAAGGGGTAGGGGTAGTGGGAGGGGCAGGGGAAAGGAAAGAAAGGAAAGAAAAAATGATGAGAAATGGAAATAAAGTCTTTGTAAATAGGGAAGGGTGGAGGGGGTGAAGGGAGGGCTAGGAACGGGGAAAAAGTAAGAACCAAAATGCATTATGTAAAGGTCCAATTCTCAGTGAGAAATGTAATTGTGTTGTATACCTAAAATGTACCAGTAAAAGAATTTAACAAAAAAAAGAAATAAGGTATTCTGTAAGTCTGCATATTTATGGTTGGGGAAGTTATATTTTGAACAGGAAAAGCAAAGGCATGTGCAGAGTAAGTACTTTTTCTGGTAAGAGAAAATGCTGCCTATTCCCTTATGGAAATTATCCAAGTTTATCTACAAAAAGATCACCGATTCACAATCCATGTGCCATGGTAGGGTAGTGTTGGCCTTTGCCGTTGACAGTTTGGGCACTCACAGTCCCTCTACCCAGAACTACATAATAGTGTAAATGTGTGTGTTGCTGAGTTCATGCCAAATGTTTATCCCTCTTTCCGTGACCGTGCTTCCTCATAAGCCTGTTGTTCGAGGACATGGGTGACTGGAGAAAGAGGCAGATTGGCATTCACAAACAGAGTCCTCTTGTCTGAGATGGCTCAACATCTTCAGTTGATGTTTCTATTTATGAGCATTTGCAATGGGGTCAAATATCTTCACATTCTGTGCCCATCTGAAGAGATCTACATACAGATTTCTAGACTTCTTGGCTATCACATTTTGAAACATGTTGCTTCCTAATTATGGACCGTTCAGCCAAATTAACTGCTGCTCATGAATTAATGTAGATCTCTATGTTTGGGCATCTTGTCTTCCAAGTAAAGTGTGAATTCATGTGCAATGCTAAAACTTTTGCCCACTGAAGGGATTTGCTTTTATTATTATCATTTAAGACTTCCCTAAGGTGTAGTTATGTGCTTCGAATGCCTACTTTTGGATAAATTGAGCATATCATGTACAATCATCTGTAAGTCTGGACCCAGGTTTTTATTCTTCAGTCAATCAATCCCAGAGAACTATTTATAAAGGTGATCTTTAAGAGACAGAAAGTGTGGCAAGAGTAAGAGCCAGGAGAATCTGACTCACTTCCTCATATAGCTCATTTATGCTTTCAGTGACTGATCAAGGCCATGCTGACAAATGCCACTTCAGCTTTGTCACCTCGCAATGCTATGCACACCCAACATGTTGGTGGGTTACAGAGCACTCAATCCAATATGAGTAACTAGGGTTATAAAAACTTAGTTGTCTAGAGACAAGTGTTCAGTCTCTATTAGTTCCTAGTAATAAGCCAGAAGTATTTTTCAAAATGAGAGTAATTATCTGCCAAAGATGGCATGGGTTTCTTCTAAAGCCATACCCCTAGACAGTGAATCAGTTTTGCAGCTTTACAAACCTTTCATATAATATACTTATCTGTCATATACACTTTGAGAATTACAGAGTCAGCTTGGTGACACAGCCCAAGTGTGAGAGCAGCTTACGTAACAACTTGGACCTGTGACAGAGCCTTCTTGTGTGTTAAGTCCCACTCAACACTAGCATTCTTTCCTATGACTCTTAAAATGAAGATGTACATCTTTCAAAATTCGAAATGGCTCCCAAGGTGTTTTGTCCATTTTTTCTTAATAAATAGAAAGTCACATGCAGCATCTTCTTCACTTTGGAAAAGATCTTGTAGCAGAGTTCTAGATATTTCACAAAAGTGGCAGGATCTTGAATGCAAGTGTGATTAATTTTTTAGCCTTGAGTGCACTTGCTTCCTTCTGAAATACCTAGAATAGGTGCTACTTCCTGTTCCTGGTTTCCATCAGCTTTATAGCAATGGGAAGGCCTCATATAAAGTCTTTTTGAATGGATAATATGACCAGTGCTCCAGTAGATGAGATTATGACAGAGGAATGGTGTACAGATATATCCCTTAGACAGAAAAGTGAATGACATTTTTGGTCCTGCAAACTAAAGCGTTGTGTATCTTGTGTTCTCATAATTTTGAATGTATAAAAAAAATCCATCAGATCAATAATTGCATACCAGACATCAGGACTTGTATTTATTTTTTCCAGTAAATAAATTGCCTCTGGAACAACTACTGGACTAGGACTCACAGTTTAATTAAGTTCAAACAATTTATTATAAATCTTTAAGATCTGTCTATGTTTTGTTCAAGAAAAACAGATGAGATTGAGATTAAATAGGATATGATAAGAATAATAGCCTCCGAATTCTTAAATCCTATAAGGTAGCATATTTGGGAAAAGCATCTCCAGGCCTGACTTGTAAACTCAGATTGCATAACCATCTTTTTGGCCAGGTCATGTTTTAAAATTTTCAGTCACATTCTGGGCTCTTACCTAAAAACAATCATGTTAGAAGGAATCACACAGTTAAACCACACAGCCTCTCCCCACCCCACCCCCAGGGATTCCCCTGAACCATTGAATCCAGGGTTTTTGCACTTAGTTATATCCCCAACACTCTTTATTTTTAAACTCTGAGTCAAGGTCTCACTAGATCACTAAACTGCCCAGGCTAAGTGTGAATTTTCAGTTCTCCTGCCTCAGCCTTGCTGAGCACTGAGATTACAGGTGTGTGCCCTGGCACCTGACTGGAAAGAATACCTCTTACCTGACAACTAAGCATACTCTGTGGCTTCCTGAGCTGTGCACCATGAACAGCCAGCTGAGGGATTGCTGTGTTGTTTTTTTTTACCAAGGGACTCAGATTCTGATTAGAATAGGAGCACAGAATATACCAGAACAGTACCATTACAGAGAGGCAACCAATGATATAAGAGGGTGTGTGAAGATAAAGTTCCCTCTTGGATTCTCTGTGTAGCAGTTGCACTTGGCTGTCATCCTGTTATTTAGCATGGGCTGACTGCTTAATCTTCAAATTACAAGCTACAGGGGACAGTGGCAGGGCTAGTAACTTGAACAAGTAGGCAGGTAAAGTGTGCAAAGTCTCAGAAAATGGAGCATCCTACCTTCCTTATTACTGAACCATTTTCTTGCAAAGTTATGTTTTTAACAACCTTATGATATGCGGTTATCAATGTCTGTTAACATCCGTGTTGCTTTGTATACTTTGTGAAAGTCGCCACCAAAGACATAAGCTCCAGTTAGTAAAGTGTCCCTTTAAAGTAAATAATGATATTGTTGGCATTTTGCTCCTCCTACACATCTCATGAGTAGTTTTTATTTTGTATATTTAGATGATCTGATGGTATCTATTGTGGCTTAAAGAATGTGCTAAATAGAAAAATATTCAACAGCTTATTCTTCTGTATATTCTTAGACTCTCCCAGACTCACAGTAATGGAATGAAGTTTTGTGAAACCTCGGAGCAACTGGATTGGATCTGGTTGTCTTAGAGGCCAGTGCACCTCTTCTCATCACTGGCAGGCTTTCTCTGACCCCTCGGGTATGTAATCTTTGTATATGCTGCTGTTTCTCCCAAAGACACACATGGTGTAATATGAAACCTGGTACTGAAAAATGAACTTCTAGTGTATGTTCTTCTACCACAGTGTCACTGGTATTTTATTTTATAAATAACAGCATAATTGCTCACAGACACACACATTGTTCCATGCCTAGAGAATCTTCCCTAGAATCTTCACTTTAATCAACTACCGTGTATGTGATTCCAGCAGGATCTGAATTTTGGAGCATAGCTAATCTAGTGTTGCCTATCACTGTCTTAACTTTTCTCCCCCACCCAAAAGCAAGCCCTTAATTTTAAAATGAAATTATAATTTTAGAGTTAAACTAAATTATTTGAATATTTAACTATATTTCTCAAAGACACTGTTAAAGGATATTTCATTGCTAAAAATTTCAAACATACACAAAAGCAAATAGTATAAAGAATTCATTGGCATAAAAATATTCTAAGCTCATGATACGCTTTTCCTGGCCCAGTCCTGCAATAAGCCTTTCCTCCAAGAAGACTGGTTCTTTTTATGGAATAATATTATTTAGAAACGGAGATACTATGTTTCATTTGCATATTGTGTTTTCTATCCAGATCCAACAGTTATTCTCCTATTACAGTTATTCTCTTATTACACTGCTACCAAACTGTTTTAATTATAGAAGCTATAAAGTATGGTTTCATTTCC
Organism: Heterocephalus glaber; assembly: GCF_000247695.1. The sequence goes on along the minus strand of NW_004624756.1, from coordinate 3,344,207 downwards.
TGTAGATCCTGATGCCCTCCTCCCATATCAGCTCATCTTTCTAAGAGTTTCCTGAGGTATTCTTCCTTGTCTACTTTCCAGGTATATTTTATAATCAGCTTTTCTGTTTCTAAAAAGTAACAGAGGCATTTTGTTGGGATTGAATTTAATTAATTAGCTAAGACAATCTCTGTGAAGTTGTGTCTTCCTATATTCTCTATATGCCCAAAGAATAAACTTACTATCTCTCTATTTAATTTCTGCATTGGTATTCACATGGAAAGAGTCATGTGGCTTCCATATTTTTCTATTTAAGTTGGGTACTTCTTAAAAATTAAATTATTTGAGAAGGGGACCAAGACATAAAAGAAAGAGGAAGGAGATGAAAAAAGACCTAAGATGTTATGTACATGTGCCAACTCCCAACAAGGAATATGATTAAATTATTTATAGGTGATATTCTATCCCTAGATGTAAACCTTGCTAAATTTGACAACACAATGTTGTTAAACTTACCATTTTCTCTCTAAATATCCATTTTACTCCTTTTTTTCCCCTTAAATTATTTCATTGGTACATTTTAGGTATACAATACAGTTACATTTATCATTGGGTGCTTGTACCTGTACATGATGTATCTCGGTTCTTACTTTTTCCCAATTCCCTGTCCTCCATTCCCCTCCTCCACCCTTCCCTGTTTATAAAGACTTTGTTTCCATTTTTTCCTTTTCTAATAATTTTTCCTTTCCCTTCTTTCCTTTCCCCTTCTCCTCCCACTTCCCCTTCCATTTTACTTCCGTTACTAGGAATAAAGTTATACTCCTCATATTCTAAAGATATTAATAGGACACGATGCTGCTATTGTTGATGCTTATATTACACCAACAAACCATCATTCCTTATTTTCTGGCAACATAGCCATTTAGCTCATACAAAGTATGCAGATATTTTCTGTTTGACAGGAAAAATACATTTTGTAACAAAAATGACAAGTTCCATCAAGAAAAACAAAACTGAAAAGAAAATTACATTTATTTTTATTAATTTTATTAAAACCTAAGACTGACTCACCTTTCATTTTGGGGTTAAATTGAGCATACAGAATTCTGCTTAAGATTTGGAATGCAGAAGCTAATTAATTCTTTTTTAATTTTAATGAATTTTATTACTATAATTTAAATATACATAATGATCACATTTATCAAAGGGAATTTGTACCTGTACATGATATATCTTGGCTCCTCTTTTTCTCCCAATCCCCTCCCCTCCCTTCAACCCCTCCTTATTACAGAAGCTTTGTTTCCATTTTTTCCTTCTTTTCTCTTTTCTTTTGCCCTTTTCCCTTCCTTCCCCACTTCCCCTTTAGTTTCCCTCTCCTTTCAAACAGTTTCTTCCTATTTCACATTATCTATTATACATTTTTGCCCTTATTTATCCTTTCAGTTTCTCACATCAGAGAGACAATAAGATATTTACACATATGTATCCGTTTTATTTCACTTAAGAGTATAGTCTCAAGTTGCATCCAGTTAGTTATAAATGTCTCGAGTTTATCTTCATTTCTAATTGCCATGGGAAAGGATCCAGGCTAGCAACTCCCACTGCTCCCACCAGCTGTTCTCCTGCAATCCTCAAGCCCTAAGTAAGGGAGGGGCTTGTGAGCAGGGTGTCAACCTACTTTTGGAGGTCACCTTGATTGTTGGGAGTGGATGCAGTGAAAATAAATCCAGATCCCAGTTTCTCCTTGTGGGTTCCAACTTGCCCTTTCCTTATTCTAGCTTCTTGTCCACTGCTGGTCCCCTTGACTTGTGACAACTTCAGCCCTCACCACCAGTGGCAGAGCCAGCAGCCTCCCATCAACTCCTTCACCAGCGTCCTATCTAGGAGGGAGTCTCTATACCTAATCCCTATGCCACAACTCAGTGATTTCTGTTTGCTGGATCCTAAGTAATAACATTATGGGCTCCAGCATTTAAAGTTTACAAATAAGGTACCATGTATATTACTTTTCCTTTCTAAGACGTTCCATAAATCTAAATGATGTTTTCTGTATATTTACTGATCTGTGGTGGACACAGTAAAGAAAGACCAGAGGTCATTCTAGTTAAGAAATTTAAGTGCTCAATTGTGCCTAGAGAAACATCTCTGTAGAGAAGCTCATTCCTCTTAGAGAAGAAAATAACTAGGGAACAAGTGGGATTCAGAGTTGTTCACATAGATTAAGGCTGGAAATGTACCTTTATTCTAGGGTTGATATGTAACTGAGATTTCTCAGAAGAAGAATGATTGTCTTTGCATGGATATATTTCTTCACATGCAAAAAGTACTAAATGAGTGTTATTAGTGGTGTTGCTAGAAGTTCTTCTCTTGGTACTTTCTTCTGGTACTTTCTTCTAGGAGGTCCCACTCCATCCATTTCCTCAGTCTAAGGGTAACTACCAAGCTCCTGCGCAAATGTTTAACAAATTTGCTAAATATGTTTATTTAATAAGGTAATTAGATATTGATGATTGGCTCAAAACACTTGCATTTCAGGCATATAAATTCAGCTCACAGTTAACCTCAAGCTCAATTGTCTAACTCCTTGGGTTTATTTAGTTGAAGAATAAAAAGATGAGAAATGAAATTCTAGCATAATTGCTTCAGATTTAAAACTATATTTATTCACAGTTGTTCTATACCCGAACAATAAATAGCTATTTGGAGTAGAAAGAAGTGGCAAGAGATTGACTATTCTTGACAATGCCTTGTAATCAACTTGTGTGTGTGTGTGTGTGTGTGTATTTGTTGTTTTGTGCAGTCAATAACAATCTCACGGGGTAGAATTATTTGTCTTTAGTCTACAAACTGGGAAGGAAATAACTGCTTGTATTGACAATAAACATACAAACAACTTGGCTGTAATCATTCCAATCAAATCTGGTGTTCTATTTTGTTACACAAAAATCAAGGGCAGAATTAAGAAATCAATGATGATTATTTTATGGCTGAGTACAGTGGTCCAGCACCAAAAAAAAGACCCTGAGAAAAGAGAAATTTAGTTTAGGAATGGCCATAGACTCCCTAAAGCTAAAGAACAGTCGAATTTGCAGGTTTATTCTGGGGAAGGCAAAGTAAATTCACTCATTCCTTGCAGAGTGACTCTGTTGTGAAGATAACAAAGTCTACTTTCTTCAAAGATAAACATTTCTAAGCAGAACACAAGAAATTCAAAATTAAGCTATGTATACAAGACTTTCTTCATTAGTAGTCTGTATATTATTTTCCATGTGAATGGGATCCACATAAAATACTGATACCCCACTATGAATATAGGATTGAGCTAATCAATCACAAAACAATGTAAAATAACACAGAAGTACAAATTGAAAACATTAATATAAGCATAAGGCACATGAAAGAGTTTTCTTATTTATACAGTGTAAGAGTCAATGAAGTTATATTAGGACCAATAAGATATAAAAATAATGCATGGGGCCAGGGATTTAGCTCAGTGGTTCCGCCGCCTGCCTCAGAAGTGCAAGGTCCTGAGTTCTATCCCTGGTACCAAAACTGATAATGATGATAATAATAATAATAATAATAATAATAATAATAACTCATGTAAAGGTACAAATTCCCAATGATGAATGTCATCATATTGTACACCTAAAATGTACCAGTAAACTTAGTCAATAAAAGAATTAAAGACGCCATCTTTTCTTCAGCATACATAAAGAAAAGATATAAAAGTAACATTTCATTGCAAGTAGTCTTCATGAAGAATATAAAGTTGGAGTGCTTTTCAATAGAGATATGGATAAAGGAGGAATAATTTGAACAAATATCAAAATATTTTGAAAGACACATTGCCTTTTAAACTTCTACTAGTTATTTGTCATAATAATTAGGAATGTAGTTACAAAGAATTCCATTACAACACTAATTAGAATAGCTAATAAATTTTGACATCCAAAAAGATCAACTGCAGAGGATTGTTCAAATAAACTGTGATGGCAGTGTGCTGAGAGGTCCTGCGGGATTGTCTCCTGTTCCAATAGTGTTTGGACTGAACAGACTTGGGGACACCCCTCTTCTGTTCCTGCATGCCACAGCAGAGGCTGCCTTAGCCCTGGAAAAGCACTGGAATATGGCCCTTTTGGATCTGTACGCCCAGGTTCTACCTGCACAGACTCCATCTTGGTGACTTCCTCGAGAGCCAGTTTCAGATGAGGAGGTTAAATTCATCAAGGACCAGGCTTTAAGACTTTAAGACTGGACTGAGTAACTCTTTGAAAAGCTCACCCTCCAGCAACACAAAGCACCTGAGGAGCCCGGTGACTTTGCAGAAACCCACCTACATCTCCTGGTATCTGGGCTTCTGTATAAGCCTCTCCCACAGCCATCAGGCAGATTTACGAACCACCCCACAACCTTCCCCAAGATTTCAACCAGATGAGAATGCTAAAGCTTTTTTTCAGCAAAATAAATAGATAATCATATAGCCATGTCAAATTTCAGCCAAATAGTAAAATGGTATTTGTTACTCACAATATATGTTCAAAGTGTATTGTTAAAGGAATATACTTAGTTTATCAAATAAAATGTAGTGTGTGTGCATGTGTCTGTGTTTGTGTGTGTGTGTGTGTGTGTGTGTGTGTGTGTGAGAAAGAGAAAGAGAGAGGTCTTGAAAAATATACCCCCAAATTGTGGGGGTTTCACTTTCTTCATAGTTTCTTTTTACATAAACTTCTTCCTTTCACAAGTAGAAATGAATAATTTTAGCTTTAGTAACAGACCAGAGTAAAGGATGAATCCTCTCTAAGGACAGAGATGACCCAGTCCCTATTAGATCTGGGGGAAATGCTACATCAAAGGTCTATCAAAAGTCCACCTCATTGTTCCCCCTTTAAAGGGAATTGTTCTTAATCACAATTATTTTCTATTTTGTCCTCTCCAAAGCATTCTTTTTTTTATGACATTCATCTTTGGAAATTTGCACCTTTACAAAATCTCTCGTTTCTTATTTTTTCCCCTTCCCCTACCCTCCCTTCAACCCCTCCATCCCTCCCTATTTACAAAGACTTTGTTTCCATTTTTTCATTTTCTCATATTAATTCCATTCCCTTCTTTCCTTTCCAAATCATTCTTTAATTGTTCTGTGACCCAGTATTTTTGGTGCTGTGCTTTTTGGTTCACCATCCAGTGGGTGAATATAGGGTCAGGCTGCCTCAGACTACTGACATCTTTCTCAAAGGAATGCTGGTCTTTCCAGGCAACAGAAACTGCTGCTTTGGGAAAGGGAATCATGGGGAGTGGGCACAGGAGAGCTTGGGGAAAAGCAAAACAAATAAGGCCCTTCCTAAAATATTCACAGCGTGAAGGATAAAGGAAATCTGATTTAAAATAAAGTGCTGGCGAGGTAGCTCAGCCTAACGAGTCCTGGCATTCTGGGTGGCACTCTCGTCCACCCATGAGTGGCCTGGGGTTCAGGGAGCAATCGGACCGAAGACAATCGGCATTCAGCCTTGGCAAGGAGCAGAGACAGAAGGCCCTTTGTTAAATCATCCAGCCGGGGAGTACCTTGTGCTGAGCAGGAGCTGGATTAAGGGTGTGCAAGCTCTCCTGTCACAAATGTTTTATTGTGTGCCTGGGCGAGTCATTCTCACTTGTTAAGGAACAGCCAGGGTTTTGTTCTGTTTGGGCTTAAAATAAACCAGAAAAATCAGAGGGGCTTAGGGTGGGAGGCTTTAGGAGGAGAAAAAGTTCAGGCTTGTGGTTCATTTTTGTTTGGACTGGCTCCTTCTCTTTTTGAATAGGTAACTTCCTGGAGATTTTAAGTCTTAATATCTTTATTAGCTCTAATTTAAAGTTCTATTTGTGCTGATAATTTTAAAAGTTAAACTGAAAAGAGAAATGTACTTGTTTATCTCAGTATAAATGTCATTTTGGTAAATGAAATCAGTGTGTCTCAGCTCTGACACTCCAAATGGGCCCAGTGAAGACAGCAGACCTGGTGAAGGAGTCTGCATCTGGCATTACTTAGCCTTCTTTCTTGGTCATGCCCTGTTTTGCAAAATACAAAAACTTCACAGATGCAGTAATTTGAAATGCCACTAATTCAATGAAAAGCACACAAAATAATGGGAAAATGTGATTTCTTTTCCCCAAAACCATAAACCCTTCTCCCTCCACTCTGCAATTTTCCCTGCATCCACCCTCTCCTTCCAGGGCTGTATGATTCCAACTGAAAACCATTAATTGTTTTCACATAAACAGAAAACCTGCCATCTGGCCCCAGCCATGTTTTAACTAAGCTGCAGTCTCTGCTTGCACAAAGGTGTTCTCTCTGTACCTTGATCTCCTCATCTGCCAACTGTGGATATTCTAACAGACCTTTTTATCTAATAGGGTTGCTGAGATTCAAAACTGATAAAATTTAAAACATTTTGCGAGTACATGTAAGTCTTCAGAGTTGTTATGAAAGTATTGTTAAATATATATGAACACACATATCATAAAAAGATGCAAAGAAAAGAGGATTTGGGAAGATTGAAGTTGTTGCAGAGAAACCTTGTTTGTTGTGAATCTGCATTACACCCCAAAGTGGAGCAGCACCACTAATTTACCATCTCTATTATTGCTGGGCAGGTGAGAAGAGCATCCAGGAGGCAACTCAGAGAAGTTTAAACATACCTATTGTTTTGGGGAGAGTCAAGAGTCTAGGTCCTGACTTGCACCTAATAAAACTAAAGCAATCTGTGGGAAAAGATGAAGATGAGTTTGTTGGATTTAGCAAAAGAGAAGCAAGTGTTTGCCATGAGCAGGGGTAGGCCACAAACAGGAAGGTGGGCTGCTGTTGCTTATTATGCACCAGGACTCCTTAGAGAGATGGTATACAGGAGGCTTATGCTAAATACGTAGAATTATATGCAAAGTTTCTAAGAGCTGTGGGGAGAACCAGGGGAATTGACACTGGAATAGAGGTACATCCTCCCAAGGCATGAGTCTCCTTGACTTTCAGGGTCCCAACAGCCAGTGACAGTGCCCAGAGAGACAAGGTGACAGTATAAACTACCTACAACCCTAGGGGAAATAAAAGTCACCTAGCCATGTGATTGTGCTCTGTTCCCTTCCCTTTCCTTCCTTCTCAAAAGTGACACTGGAGCCAGAGTGGGATGAGGCAAGTGGGAGAGACAGCAAAGGGCAGAAACATACAACATCAGGACTTTTTCTGAAGTTGGGAACCCCAAAGTTGCCCACAGAGAGAAAGAAAGAGCTCTTTCTTTTAACTAAAGGCTAAAGCATTTATTAATAATATTTTACTATTTAACTCAGTAAAACAACACTGTTGAATGACTTACATCTAAGAGTGAGTGGAGAACACACACGGTTGGTCTATGCCTCTCCAGAGATGCAAGCACCTGCCCAGATCAGCCTTGTATACATTTTAAAGTGGCAAGAGAGATACTATAAAATTACCATTTATTTTGATTAGGTTTTAAATTGCCTTTGTCCATAGTATTGTTAATTTGTGATTATAATGCTATCTTTTGGTACATTAATCACTAACATTTTTAAAAATAAAACTGAACATCAAAAAACAGCCTGGATCAGAGATCAAAAGCTCCAACCAAAAAATACTCCTAAGCAGTCCTTGAACGAACATGTTATACAGGTAACTTTACTAAATGTTTTCAGGAAACAATAAAGGAGAACACAAATTCTCTGACCTTGGATTAGTTTGCAATACAATTGTGGCATGCAGATACATTACAATATTGCAGCTTGTAAGCAATTGCACTGTGACTTAGCTTCCCCTAAATCATGGAGTTCAGTAATTCTGTTATGGCAACAACAGTATATAGTTATTGTCCTTGAAATGTTTGTGATTGACTACGCTACCCTCTGCAGATCTAAGGACAGAGATCAGGGAGCAGCAGCATCTACTTTTTCTTTCTACTATATAGAGTGCATATCCTACTTCTCATGATTGGTAAAACTGAGGCATCCTTTCATGCAACTCCCATACACTGTCCTGGCCAGTGATGTGGGCAGTCTGAGGGTTAACACAGGTGAACAGGTGAGAGTCGAGAAATGGGAAATGACACCATTTCTACCAACAGAGCCCAGGGACGTACAGAGCCCAGGGTCATACACTTTTGAGGTCAAACAGTCTGCTTGTAAAGACCGCTAGGCAGGGATCACCCAGAGAAGGAGAGCATAAATGGTGGTGTGCTGATGACAATGGCAGACCAGTTCAAAGATGAGCTTTCCAGAGAAAAAAAGATTTCCAAGTTATAGAGAACAAATGTTGCGCTTTGTTATGGGTTGAATTGTGCCCACCCGAAAAAAGAAAATTCATATGTTAAAATCTTAGCCCCAGAACATCAGAATGGAAATTTATTGGTAATAATGTCCCTGAAGATGCAAAAATGAAGTCATACTAGAATAGAGTAGGCCCTTATCCAGTATGACTAGTGTGCCTGTGACTAGTATCACAAAAACAATTCCATGTGATGACTAGATTCTGTCCACTACAAGCCAAGGACCTAGTAGGAGCTGGAGAAGAGACCTGGACAGACCCTTCCCTAGGCCCTGAGGACAGCATGTCCTCACTGACACTTGGTTACAGATGTCCAGCCTCTGGGACAGTGAAACACCATATTTCCATCTTTTACGTTACTCAGCTTTTGACACTTTGTTATAGCAAAGTAATCTCACCCTTTCCTAGGACCAAATTACAAGAAATAATAAAAGCACTTCAACATATAGATTATAAAGGTACAAAACTAATGCTCTCAAATAATTCAACAGATTCTACTCTTTAAGAAAAAGATAGACATATTTGACAAGTATGAATACTTCAAACTCAGATGCAATAGAATCTAAAATCCAAAGGAAAAGCCTTCAGCTCTGAGGTACTGTCTATGTGATATGTTTCAATGTTCTATTCATGCCTTTGTCCAATAATCTGAAGGTGAGTCAGGACTATGCTTATGTATTTTTACAATCCTTGTACCTTACACAGAAGCCACAAAAGTTTGGGGAGAGTTACACAAAAGTAGTCTTTCAAAAATGAGTAATGGTTTCAGGAACCTGACCAACAACAAAGAAGCATTATTTCAGTTTATCTGCGATCCCAAACCATGCCTGTATATACATATTAGCTTGTTGTCATTTAAGTGTTAAACACAGGCAAAGGGTAGGGATTTTAATCTACCACACTCCGTGCAAAAAGTATCACACAAAGTTTTTGTAAATAAGGAAGGGAGGAGGGGGTGACTGGGAGGGAAGGGGAATGGGGAAAAAATAAGAATCAAGATATATCATGTAAAGGTACAAGTATCCAGTGATAAATGTAACTGTATTGTATACCTAAAATGTACCAATAAACTTAATAAAAATAAATAAATAAATAAATAAATAAATAAATAAATAAATAAAAGGGCTGGGGAACATAGCTCAATACAAAGACCCTAATACTGAAAAATAAAATAAAATAAAAACCAAATGCTTCCTCTTGATCATCAAAGCTGGGGATGGGCCTTGCCTTGCCTTACAGTAAGTAAGAGGCTGCCCAGCATCTCTTTTACATGATTGCCCTTGAGCTGCTCATGACACTGTCTCTACAGTCTCATTAGAAGATAGTGATGCTGCCTATATGTCTGTATTGAACACCAAAGACCTTTGTCAAGGCTGGGAGCCCTGGGTTTAGGACCCCATCCTCGGATGTGTGTCCCACAGATCTTGCTCATCCCAGGGACCTGGCCTAGCCATTTCCTGGACCCGTGTCTGGAAACTACCTTCATCTTCAGGGCCCTTTTCTTCCTGAGTGACCTCTTCACCTTCTGCTTTTACTTCCTGGTACTGTCATGTGCTCACCCTCAGGACAGTCCTGCAGACTCGGTCACCCAGGCTCTGGAAAAGCCTAACCAGGTCTGTCTCACTGACCAAGTCAAAGAAAAGATTGGTCCTTAGCAATTATTTTCTTATGAATTCACCCTGTTATATACTTTCTATTTGCACATTTCACCATTAAACAGACAGATATTTTCACGGATAATAAATTGGCTATCAGTTAGTGAGACTCTTGCATGTATCCCCCTTTCCCTGTCCAAAAAGAAAAGAGAGAGAAAAAGAAAGTCACTCTGCCTTGAGCATACACTGGTGGCCACCAAGAGCCATGGCCAGGCCTGGTCTATATCATTTTTTTTTTTTTTTTGGTACTAGGGATCGAACTCAGGTCCTTGCTCTTGCAAGGCAGGCGCCGGAACCACTGAGCTAAATCCTCGGCCCATGGGATGATTTTTGACCTCCAGGAGCAATAGAGGCCCAGAGCAGCCTGCTCAGCCATTCCAGTCTGCAGTTTCCACACCCCAGGCTTGAGGAGGCAGGGGGGTGCATGGGGGTTGGGGACACATATTAGGAACATCTTTCATGGCTCAGACCAAAAGCTGCTTGCCAGATGTGCGCAGTCTGCCTGCAGCACATCCACGAACACACCCCATATAAATTGTGGCTGTCTTGAGTTCACATTAAGTAGGAAAATCAATTAGAGAAAAGCCAAGGCCTTAAGTGGGGGAAAACCACTCTCGTCTCCATGAAATATTTCTTTTTCTGTTCCTTTAATCAAATGGCAGTGAATCCATCTAACCATTCCCTTCCCCTCACTGTCCTTGCTCATTCTGTTTGCTCATGAAAAGACAGAAACAAGGACATGAAATCCTTTCATTTTTTCATTTCTCAAATAAGTCCAGCATTGTTACTTACACATGGTCAATTTGACCCTGACATATGTCTGAGAGGTGAGAGAGAGAGTTTTAAGAACTACCTCCTGACTTACAAACTGCAAAGTGTGTGTGTGCGTGTGTGTGCATGTGTGTGTGTGTGGTGTGTATGTGTGTGCGCATTGACATGGCTGTGCACAGGCACACGGACTCTCTCAGTACTGCTGTGCAAAGAACTGGCCCCCACCAACCATTTTATTACTGTTTGCACATTTAGTACAGAGACGCGGTGAAGGCCTCAGTGTCTGCAGCAGCTCCGGCAATTAGCTCTGAATGAAACAGTCATAAATAGTAATTAGCCATTCCCTCAGTCGTGTCCCAAAGCCTTTTAAAAAAAAAATCCACAGAGAAATGAATGCATTCTTTTCTAAAGACCTGTTATAGGTGCACCACCCACTCGCCATGGCACAGAAGCTCCAGCAAGAGCAGCACTGCAGCTGCTCCCCAGAGAGCAAGTGAGTCCCTGACAAGGCACTAGGGACAGGAGATGGTCCAGAGGTGGCAGAGAGCAGCTGCAGTGGGACCAAGGTCAGCACAACATTTGCTGAGGTAGGGCGTGCAGGGCTGCAGGAATCCAGCACACTCTGGCAGAAGGACACAGGGTCCGAATTCTAATGGATGTGGGGCTGCCCCCCAGCTGGCTCTACTCTGCTTTGACTGGGGTCGAGATGCTGCTGGACCTCATTCATTCTCCTTCACTTACCCATGAACAAGCTCAGCCTTTCATGAGCCTGAGACCTCCTGTGACTCCTTCAGTGATGGAAAGCAGAGAACGGAGCATAAGGTCTCCTCTTAATTTAGCCCCATCTCCCTTTTTGGAAATGTGGATTCTGAGGCCCTAACAGCATATCTCTGCACTATTAAGGAGTTCCTGAGAGTGACAATTAAGCCTTGTTGTCCAATAAACAGACACACAGCATCCCATGATGTGCTGAATTGCCTGGATGCGATCATTCTAATTCACATAGTCAAAGGTCTACAATAGGCCTTGAAGGCTTATCTGGCTTGTTCCCTTGGCTTTAGCTATATCTCTTCTGTTCCATTTCAAACAGATTTATGAACAGCGAAACCCTGAGCTCAGCCTTTTTGTACCAACCATCTACAGCCTGGTCTAATCATTCACAGGGCACTTAATCAGCCTGTTCTCAGAAACAGTGTCCAGGCACAGCCAGGGGCCTGAACAATGAAAGACAGTGTTTCTTCAGTTCTTGGGGTGCTCTTGGGGTGCCTAGCAGCTGGCACTGGAAATGTACATTTAAGCATCCTTTCCAGGCCTATCTCCATCCCACACCTTTGTTCGCTAGCTAGTTCAGCTATTGTCCACAGATTTTTCTTCCAGCTCTCTCCCTATACCTTGTAATGACGGTCTCTCTGCCGCTAATTGGCTCCACCTGCCAGCAACAGCATCCTGCAGGGATGGAGGGCACCTGTGTCTCAACTCTGACCTAGCCACGTAAGTGAGATACGTGAGCCTGGAACTGTCCCTTTGTCCCTCTAATCCAGGAGTTCTCAGTCCTGGCCACACACTAGTTATGCCTGAGGATTTTAGGTAACTAGAATCACAAGCACAATTACCAGTTACTATTTTTCTTCACATCAGATAGCCACTTGTGTTTCCAGGTCAGCACTGGACTGCAGACAATTCTTTGAAATAAAATAAGATCCTACAGTCAAAACACAACTACAAAATACTTACATTTAAGGAAAGGAAAGGAAAGGAAAAGAAAAGAAAAAAAAGAAAAGACCCTGTTGCAGACTCCTGAGGTCAGAACCACTAAGGGTGAGGTCTTAGTGTAGGTACTTAAAAAATGTTTCCTATAATTCTTCTGCTATATGTCATAAGGTGAGAACTATAGCTTGAAACCTCAGATTTACTCACCTGTGTAAACACTTTTTCCAAGTACTTCTGTGAACTTTTAAGTCTACAGTACAGATAAAATACCAGGAACATAGTCAATTTGTAATTAACTAGCTATGCTTATGTTATTATTATCCATTTTACTTCCAGTGTGCTTTGCCCAGCCTCAGGAAGCTCTGATGAAGTGTAGAATACACCCATGTGCCTGATTAGATTGGGAACCCCAGAGTGCACCTCTGTTTGCCTCCCTGAGGCTGGTGCCTGACACAGCAGAGTGAAAACATCATGGCTGAACTTCTTTCCACCTGGAATACATCTACATCCTTCAGACATCCACATCAAATCATTTTTCCAGGTTTTTGTCAAATTCTCACTTCATCCTTCAGCAAATTTTTTCTCATCAGAACTTACAGCTCTTAGAGTACATCATGGATCTTGCAGTAGTTAATACCATATAATACAGCTTCCTTTATAGTCTTATGATATTTTACCTCATCTGAGTACTGTTGATTTATATCCCTCCTTTCCCAATAACCATTATGTTTTTATGTACCTATTTTCATCTGTACTTTGCAGAGCTTGGCATGGCATATAATACGTGGCAAATGCTAGGAAAATAAATACTCTGATAAGGGAGGAAAAATATCCTGCTTCAATATTAGTACAACTTGAAATGGCGTAGAAATGGCAACATTTAAAAACTATTCATGATAATGAATACAACCTTCTTAATTGGTAAAAACAAACATTGTGCACGTCGGCTATCAAAAAGAGAGCAAAATTATAGAACAAAAGCTACAGAGTTTGGAGATGTTGACTCTACTAACAGGTCTATTGATAGGCAAGTTAAAACCTTGGGAGATAGAGTTACCTTTATGATTTTTAGGTGCTGTAGAAGGCTAGAGTTATACAGTGATGTGTGAGGTAGTTTTCAACCTTTACACTCTGTATTTGTCACTCTCAGCTTTTTAAATACAAGTGTGCAAAGTCATAGACATGGAGAACTTCCCAGTAGATGCTATTATTCTCCGGACAATGGATGAGAGAATTATGCAAAAGTGGGAGCTCAGGAAAAAAAGGGAAGGAAAATCGAGCATGGCTGTGGAAAAGGAGAGTTTGCAATGAAACTGATTTGTGGGTCTCTACTGCCCTCCTCAGAGAAAAGGACAGCAGTGGGGATGCAGGCTCAGAGGTGTGGGGTGAAGGAGGGGCCTCTCCAGGGAGATTGTACCACAGAGCTGGAGTTTCCTAGGAAAACAGCATCAGCAGCGTGGGTCTAGTGAACTGTTTGTGAGATAACAATACACTCCTGAGACTTAAGGGCACTGATTTGAAAGCTAATCAAATCATTGTGATAATTATTAAAACAATCTTGATCATGCTATGGCTATCCTAAGACAATAGTTAAAAAGAAGAAGAAAGACTTTATTTAGAGACTTTTTAAAAGCCTACTTCTCACCCTCCACTAAGTTATCCACTTCCTTATCTGGTGACTCTTCTAATAAGTGCTTTATATTTTTGATAAAAGCTACCACTGGTTTCTAGCATTTTACTGGGTCACTAAGGAGCCTCCCTATGGAAAGCTGCTTATATATATGCGACTGATTTTACCTCTTCTAAGCTTCTTCCTCACCACACCAGAGGAGGCTGGTTCTTCCCTCCCATCTGCCTTTATCCCTATTACACCTTCTCAGCCTGCCTCTCCACATAAAGCCCATCTCTAAAGTCACTCCTCTGTGACACCTTCTGTAATTCTTCCTGACAACATCCACCTTACAGGTATCCATTGCGTGTGGACCACGGGACATGAATGGTCACCTTCTTCTAGCACCATCGCCAAACCCCACTGAAACAAGAGAAAAGGAATCAGCAGGCAAAACTCAAAGAAAGACAGAGAACAGGACTAAAGACAGCATCACAGGAGAAATTTTATCTCCATTAAAAATTAGACAATGGCCCCATTTTGGTGGAAGCAGTGGTGATAAGAACATTTTTAAAGGCTGGGGGTTTTCTTTAGGAGAAAACCAAAAGTATTAATAAATGAAATATAATTAGTGAATATATCAAGCAGTAATTGTATGTGAGGAAATAATAAGATATATTTTACTATATCATAATAAAAGGTGTAAAATTTTGAAATCATATCAGGAAAGAACTGGAGACATATTTTTAGAGATGTGAAGGAAATACCAGGAAATACCTAGCTAACACAACTGAAAATGGTGGCCTTTGAAACTGATGTTGTTCTTGTTGTATCCCTGCTTATACTACATAAGGAGAAAAAGAAGAAAATAAAATTTTATTTTGAAAAGAAAATCATACTTCAGTACCTCACACACTCCAGCTCCAGCAGATTCTGTTTCCCTTTCCCTTGTTCTCTCTTTTCCATGTCCCATTCTGTACCACAGGTGGATTGTGCCTCACAGAAGCTTCTTGAAGGGAAGGGTTGTGTTTTTTAGCTTTATTTTCCTTCCATGCCCCCTGCAGCTTCCCGAGCGCTGTGGGCCAAGACCCCTGCCATACGCTTGGAAAGTTGTCACAATGAAGGTTTCATGATTCTCCAAAGTCTCTGGATTCCAGAAATCCTATAATATATGAAATATTCCTATACAATAAAGAATTGTCCTGCTCAAGATGCTTTGCATGATATTGGCCTCAGTTTTCTGCATGTCCATGATGCTGAAAGGACTAAGATTTGCAAACCCCTAAACTTTCTTAAATTTTCAAGGTTAACATTCTTAAATCCACAGCTGCCATTTACAATTTAGTGTGGATGGGTTGAGTAGGCTGTTACACACAGCAATACATCTATTTTGTCAGTACTCAGAGTAACAAGAAAGTAATGAAAACACAAGGTAATAAATTCACCTCATCACCAAAAGATTCTGATTCAGCAATTCTGCACTGTAGGTAGAGTCTGCACTTGAGTGAAGCTCATCAGAATAGAATATTCTAGAGCTCTTTGGGGATCTCTATGAGTTTCGAATTTACTGCTAAAAGAGGATGAAAATAAGGAATGGGGTAAAGAAGAAAATTTAGAGACCCTTAAAAAGCCCCCATCTTATTTCCTGTGTCAGAAAGTGACGTTCGCTGTCATCTGAATTTGCCTAAAAGTCACTTTTCAGCAACTGAGTTTTGCTCAATTAAACCCAGAGGTGCTGTCATTTAAGCAGTTTCGATAGCTCACTCAGCAGACGTACATGTTTCATAACAACAACTTCAAACTCTCCAGGCAGCACACTTCCTTCCAAAGGGCTAGGAAAACAGGCTTTAACCCTAGTGTATAGATGTTAAAGACATTTCAGGACACGGACTCTCAATTTTCTTTCTTAATCCATAAATAATTATGTGTCTTGTTAAAATGTGGTACTCCTAAGAGTTGTCTAATAAAAACTGTAACTTCCAGCCCTAAAACATTTGCTCACAGCTGATATTTAAATACAGCTTCAAATGAATCCCAGATAGATATAAAGATTGATGCTGTGTGATGAAATATTATGCTCTCTGGTCACCAAATAATGACTGGGTAGCCAGATAAACATTTGAATAACTGCCCAGATGCTAATCAAATTAATGAAAGTTAAAATAGCAATAAAATAATTTTACTCACAAACATGGAAATATTGTTTAACTTATACCTAGTGTCAATTACATGCACAAAATTTATGATAAAATAGTTTTGGCTAACAGAAAAAAATGTAGAAACAATGTAAATATCTCAAAATAGGATGATTAAATGTATGGATAATTTCCAGCCATTTAAACCGTGTTTCCAAAAACTGTATAAAGACATAGGGAAATAATCATCGTACAATAAATATTAGGACAAGGTGTAAAAAAATGTATGTAACATCAGTCAGTTTCATAAAATGTACATGAACAGAGTTTGTCATAATATAGTAATAGACTAGTATTTTCAGATGGTGAGATCATAGTCAATTTTTCTTTTCTTCTTTTTCAAATATTGCACTCTAAAATGTTTTTTATATATGTGTGTGTGTATGTGTGTGTGTGTGTGTGTGTATATATATATATATATATATATTTACTTTAATTGAAAAAACAATATTGTTACCTACTTGGCAACATTCACAACCTCAAGGACAACATCTCCATGTAAGAAAAAGCAGATGCTAAGGGCGATTCCTTTAATTCCAGGGAGACATGAAAGTCTGATTCAATTGTGGTTCAAGGAGATCATTACTTTTTTTTGCCTCTGAGACGTTTTTATATATTTTCAGAATTGAAGGTAGAGTAAAATATACCATATGAAATACTAGCTCAGGAAGAAATAGATCCCTTTTAAAAGTGTGTATTTTCAACAATCCAAAAGCTTTTTCATCAAAGGGTGTAATATAAAAGCTGCTTTTTAAAGAGTAAAAGCACATTCCTTATATGTAAATGAATTTAAAATAACAAATTGAGGTAAACAGTTAAGTTTATTTTTTAGAACAGCCAGTTAACTGTAAATATTTTGATGTTAATTTGCTCATCTGTGATCTGAGATCCTGCTGAGATGAGAAAAATGTCCCCAAACTACAGTTTAATGCATTGAGAAAAAAAAAAATCTAAAAATAGCAATTCCAACTACAGTCTTTAGATCACGTTTGTGTTATGGGTCCATTTTTCCTGGAATAGCTTAAACTGAAGCAGTTTTCCCTGTTTTGGAGATTTTATAGTTAATTTTAATTTGACTATTGTTTGGAAAAGATGGACTGTCTGTGCAGATATGAAGTATAGGTTTTTCCATAAAACAGATGTTTATTTTGTATTAAAAATACCACTGTACTTGTTTTACACCATTTGTATACATGTGGTGATATTAATGGTGAAATGTAAAATTCAGGAATTAAAATGTGACCCTGTAATTCCAATAAAAAATAAAAATAAATAAAAGGGTGTGATTTGAAGTTGTTATTATAGTGAACGTATTCACAGCACATTAGGCCCTAGTAATAAAACAGCACTCTCCTCTCTCTACGCTTCCCAGCTCCCCGTGCTGTCCTCACACTTCTGAACAGGAAAATAAATCAAATTTCACCAACAAAAAGCAGAGTATTCTCCAAAGAGAGGCCCTGTGTCTCTCCCTTAATTCTATATTGTGCTTGAATAAAGCACATGGGACCCTCTCATTGAATCGTCTAAATATAAAGCCTTTGGATATACCAGGCAGCCTTCTCGATCCAAAATCACGTACAATTCCCATTAATGTTAATAAGAGCTATGTGGAGGGATGAGGGAAAAACCATTCCCCATTAGGTTTTATTACATTTTTATTTTATGAACTGGTCTCTTAGATGATAAATCAGCACTACTGCAGAACCATAATTCTTTGGGGAAAACCTCCATGAAATTTCCCTTCTTTGTGCTATTCTCATGTTGTCAAAAAGAAAAATCCCAAAGACTCCACATAAGTCTGATGTTTTTAACCCACAGCGACCACTCTGCTGTGGCTGATACCCCCACACCTTATCTAACTCATCGCTCAGAATTAGCAGCTACTTCAGGTTGACTTAAAAAAAAAGAAAAAGAAAAAAGAATAAGAAAAACTGCCTGTGGTAATGATCATTTTATTTCACAATACCCCCTCAGCATCTGACTGTTAGATACTCCAGAACCACGTCACGCCCACCAATCAAGTGGCAGGACTCACACGCTTCAGCCAGCATGCAGCAGAAGACCAGTTATAGTATTTCCCCCCAGCCTCTGGCTGCCCCTGCAATGGCCCCATTTGTCTTTGCCCCAGGAGGAAAAGTACTTAGATTCATACCCGAGTTCTGTTTACCATAGTCATCGTTTCCATGTTCTTGATCCTGCACTGTGAATACGTCTTTTCTGTACATCCCTTTGTATTTCATGCCCATCCTTACCCTCCTCTGTCTGCTCAAGTAACTCTCTAAACATAATCTTTTCCTTCTAATCCTCACCGCTTTTCTCCATAAAGCTCTTTTATTAGAATAATCTGGTCTACACTGTTCATTTCTCCCATAATCTTGCCTTCAAAAACATAAGCTTTATTTTACAAAGCTGTTTGGGTTCAGAGTATAATTCATAAGGAAGTCGATTTCCTGTTTGTTTCTTGTGCCTACACACCTACCAGCTTCCACACTATCGACAGCCCGCACCACCATGACCACATTTGTAACAGTCAAAGAACCCGTAATGACACATCATTATTGCCTAAAGGCCATGTTTACATTAAAGTTCACTCTTACTATTGTGAGTTTCATAGGTTTTGACACATACAAGACGTGTATCCACAATTAAAGTATCATATGTAGTAGTTTCAGAGATCTTAAAATTTTCAGTGCTTAACTTATTCACTAACCCCCTCCAACCACTGACAATTAGTGACTTCATAAACTTTTTCAAATAGTTGGAACATAGAAGTTGTATAATTGGAATCCTACATTATATACTCATTTTACAGCATGAATCCTTTCACTAGAATCCTTTCACTTGCATTTAAGTCTCTTTAGTGTCTTCACAAGACTTGGTAATGTAATTTTTAAATATTTTCTGTTAGTTGTACATTAATTATAGGGAATATGAGTTTATATTGTGATGCCTTCATACATGTATATAATGTATTTTGATCCTATCCATTTCCACTATAGCCCTCCTTTATGCTGTCAACCTCTTGCTATTTTCTAATAGTCTTCTACTTTCCTGTCATCTTTTTTTCCCCTAGAATCAAAATATAACAGAAAATATGGGGTACTTTCCTTTCTGAATCTGGTTTATTTCACCTAACATGATAATCTCCAGTTCCATCCATTTTCCTGCAAGTCACATGATTTTGTTCTTTATGGCTCGTATTCCAGGTACATAAAGTACATTTTTTTTCATTTATCTGTTGATAGGCATGTAAGCTGATTCCACAGCTTAACTGTTGTGAGCTGTGATACAATAAACATGGATATTCAGATACCCTTAGAAATGACTTTAATGTTTTCAGGTATATTCTGAGGGATGGTAAAGCTGGATCATATGGTATTTCTATTTTTAGATTCTAAAGAAAAAATGATTTCCTTACTGGCAGTGCTACACTGCATTTGCACCAACAGTGTAGAAGAGTTTCTTTTTCATTGCATCATCGCCAGCACTTACAGTATTTTTTATATGTTCTTCATGATAGTCACTCTGACTGGGGTGAGATGGAATGCAGTTTTAATTTACATTTCCCTGGTGGTTAAAGATTTTGAGCATTTTTTCATGTATTTTTGACCATGTGTACTTCTTCCTTTGAGAAGTGTCCATTCAGTTCATGTGTCCATTTATTAATTACGTTATTTGGTTTCTGGTGTTAAGATTTTTGAGTTCTTTATATAGTTATTTATCTTCTGTCAGAGAGTAGCTGGGAGAATTTTTCTTCCACTCTGTTGATTGTTTTCTTTGTTGTGCAGAAGCATTTTAATTTTATGTAATCCCCTTTGTAGAGTCTGTTCCTGTTTCCTAAGCTCTTAGGGTCCTATTTAGGAAGTCATTTCCTGGGCCTATGTCTTGAAGTGATTCCTCTGTTTTCTTCTAGTAGTTTCAAAGTTTTAGATCTTCTACATAGGCCTCCCATTCATTCTGCATCCACTTTTGTCCCCTCCGCTCAGTGAAATGTGCTCCCTGCCATCAGGCAGTCAGCATTTGCCACTCCATCACAAGCATTATTCTCCCGGGCTCACATGGACTCAAGGTGGGCATCCTCTGCTCTCTGGAGGGAGCACCTATTGTGTCCTAGAGACACAAAAACAGAAGAGTTTCTGTCCTTCTATCAGGCAACCCAGACACTGGAGACACTTCTTTAGATGGCTCCCCATCACGGCACTGTCTGAATCTGCTAGGGAATTCTTGTATTTTCTTCTCCTATGTTGGTTACTTCAAAAATCTCAGTTCACCATTCTGCTCATGTTGACTATTTGGGGAGTAGCAGGGTCTGCATTCTTAAGAGTATGACAGGGTTCCCTCCTTCAGCCTAACAAAGGAGAGGTTGGCCTCCTGAGAGGTGTCACTGTACTTGTGTTCAGTAGTGGCACACTCTAGCTCTGATATTTCCCTTATTATTCTAAACACCAGTATTTCTGGGCTTCACCTCGTCTCTGGCTTGCTCAAGCTGCCCTCTAGCATTTTGCAGCAGCACCTGTTTCACCACGCAGTCACACACCTGTTGGTCTGGATAAATCTCCTGGAGGAAACTGCAAGTGCACCTTGCTGCATCCCACCCAGATCAGCTCATTTCCTTTTAGTGCTGAGTAGTATTCTGCTGTTCAAATGTTATCACAATTTATTTATCCATTACTCACTGGAAGACATCTTGATTGCTTTCAAATTGTAACAGTTCTGAATAAAGCTGCTATAAACAAGCCTAAGAAGTTTTTGTGTATGGATATGTTTTCACTTGATATGTACAGATATCAAGGAGTGTGATTTCTGGATCACAGGGTAAAAGTATGTTTTCCTTGTAAGAAACTAAAATATTTTCCAAAGTATCTGTACTATTTAACATTTTCCTCAAGCAAAGAATGAGAGTTCCTTTTGTTCCACATCTATATCAGCATTGAGTCTTGTCAGTGATTGGAATTTGGGTTATTTTAATAGGTGTGTAGTGGTATCTTATTATTGTTTTAATCTGCAGTTCCCTAATGACACATGATATTCAGGTTCACTATCAGAGTGTGTAGTAAGGGCTTCTGCTAATTCTTGAATAAGGTATATTTAATTCTCTTATTTGGGGAGAATAATGCTTCCTGTATTTTGAATAATAGATATATTTTCTGCAATTTTTTCTCTAAGTCTGTGGCTTATCTCATTATTTAAATATTGTCTTCAACACCACAAAAGTTTCTGATTTTAACAAGTTTCTCTTAAGAATTATTTTTTTAATGAATCATACCCGTGGTGCTACATTACCATACCCAAGGTTATTTAGAGTTTGTCTTATGTTCTGTGGTAGGAGTTTTCCAGTCTGTGTATTACATTTAGGGCTGTGGTCCATTTTTAGTTATTTGGTGAAGGACCAAGGACTGTCTAGATTCAGTTTTGTGCACTTGGATCTCCAGTTGTTCCAGCACTGTTTGGTGAAAATCAATAATCTTTGCTCCACAAGTTGCCTTTATTACGTTGTAAAAAATCAGTGGACTATATTCTGATGTAGGACCATTTCTGGATCTCTATTACATTGATATATCTATTTATTCTTTCCCTGATACCATACTGTCTTGAAGACTAGAACTATATAAAAGCCTTCAAGTCCAGTAATGTCAACCCACCGACTGTTCTTCAATAGTTGTTGGTTATTTCCTGAGTCTTTTCCCTCTCCACTTATACCTTAAAATGAACGTGTTAGTATTCCTAAAACAATTTACTGGAGTTTTAATTGGGATTATATTGAACTTCTAGGCAAAGCTGGGAAGATCTGACATCGTGGCAATATTGAGTCTTCTTGTCCATAAATACGGAAGATCTTTCCATTTACTTATTTCTTTGATATCTCTGTTTAGAATTTTTACTTTTCTTCATATACATTTTATATTAGTTTTGTAGGATTATACTTCAGCATTTCATTTTAGGTGTTCTAATTTAAAATTGCTCTTGCTCATTGCTATTATATAGAAAAGTGCTTTACTTTTGTACATCGGCCTCATATTCTGCAATATTAATATAATTGCTTATTAGTTACAGGAGGTTTTTAATGAGGTTGTTTCAAATTTTAAATATACATGATCAAGTTATCAGTGAATAAAGACATTTTTCAATTTTGTTCCCAATCTACATACATTTTCCTTTTGTTTCCATCTTACTGTATTAGAGAGGGTGCACAGTGTGATATTGACAGCCATAGTGAAAGGGGACAACCTTGCCAAATACTACAAGACCGCAGTAATACAGTTAAAGAATATTTACTTTATTAATTAAAATAAGAGTACATAGATTTATAAAGTGTAAAAATATTTTATCTGTACTAAGATAATACTGTATTTTTGCACAATTTGATTGGATGAGAACTTGTGAAAACCTGTAAGCATCTAACTTTCCTCTCTCTCTGCACTTAGACTAACTTAAGTTCAAATTTTGATTTTGCTACTTACAAGTGATGAGGATTTGTGCAGATTGAGAAGGAGTCACTGATAGCTAATTTAACCTCTCTGAATCTGTTTCTTCGAGTGTAGAACTGTGGTTACATCTACCTTGTAAGCTATTTGTGAAAATTAAATGAGAGGGCGTAGAGTACCTCATACAATCCTTAGGAGGTAATAGATGTTGGTGTTGTTTAATGTAGCTTCCTTCTCAGCAGCAGCTGCTAATAAACTCTAGGCTGAATGTGTTGCTTGAGTATTTTAATCTACTCAATACTTATTTCTGCAAGAGTTTTCTTTTTTCTGCATCTTTTATATGAATGATTATCAGTTTTTTATATAATAAACTCAATCTCAAAATGTTAAATACACAAATTCAGCCATGTACCATATGTGGACATTTTCCTCAATGAAAGACTGCATATATAATAAAATTATATCTTGTAATGATGTTGTAGCTGTCCTAGTTTGTGTAAGTGCACTAAACGACATTCACACAACAACAAAATGTCTAATGACACTGTGGTAGTGAAACTTAATTGTGTTAATGTGATTGGCTTAGGAGCTGTGTAAAGCACACTTCTGCGTGTGTCTTGGGTAGGTCTTGGAAGTGTGACCTTGGGTGCTATATATAGTTTCTGTCTCCCTTCTCTGGCACTGTTCCCTCACCCAGCTTTCTGGCTGGCCACAATGATGCCATTTCTGCCTTGGAGCCCACTTACCATGGAATGAATCCCCTGAAACCATGAGCCACATTACACCTGTCCTTCTTTAAGTTGTGAGGGTCAGGCACTATATCTGAGTGACGGGAAAGGAAGTAATACAGACATATGCCCCAGTGCACATGTTCATCCCAAAGTGATGCACTAGTGTGCACATATCCATGCAGGTACAAAGCATACACAGGAGAACATTGCTTTAAAAAGTAAGGTAACTTGAGATTTACACCCAGCTCTACTACTAAGTAGCTTATGTGCTCAGGCATGTAATTTACTATTAAAACATCTTGGTAAAATTAAATGATATTTGAAATGGTTTTAAATTATTAGATGCACTTATTCTGATCTTTAAATAGAAACATATTAAAAATACTATGTTCTATATAATTTTCTTATTGTGTCACATTTTTAAGGCATAAACTTAATATACATCTCAAGAAAATATCTACTAATATTTTTCACTTGGGCATGTTTTTAGGTAACTAAAACTAGTAAAGACATATAACTCTCCAACAGGCATTAGAATTTTATCTTTTAGTGAAGAAAAAAACAGAATTTTACAGCCCCTGGAGAAAAGTTTAACTTCCATCTGGTCCACACAAAACCTTTATTTTTGCAATAATACTGTCTAGTGGAAGGAACATTGGATTAAGAGGCAAACAAGAAAGTACACTGTGTACATATTTGTAGTTAGGAGCAAAAAATACTATCTAGAAGGCTCAGGTTTTATTTTTATGAGATGGACAAGTACATTATCAAATATTTTTATATACAGTACTTATATTATTTAACATTTCAAAACCTGAACTATTTAAATCTTGAATTATTATACTATTTTTATTTTATAAAAAGAAAGACTACTTACACGTCATTAAAAATATTATCATGGGGCCAGGGATTTAGCTCAGTGGCACGGTGCCTGCCTTGCAAGAACAAGGTCATGAGTTTGATCTCCAGTACTAAAAAATAAAAATAAAAATAGTATGATGTTGATATGAGTTCATGGAGGTAGAAAGGCCTCCAGTGCACTGTGCTAAGTGAAACAGCAGATTACAAAAAAGTATATATTTGTCAATATTTTATTTTCAAAACTGCATTAATGTATAAAGATATCAACAAATCACGTAGAATTTTATTCACTTAACTGTTTTAATTTGTTTTTTGGAGTGAGATGCTGGGCACATTTTCTTTCTGTTTAAGAGTGGTTTTGGTTTTTTGGGGTTTTTTTCTGTACTGGGGATCGAACTCAGGACCTTGTGCTTGCAAGGCAGGCAGTGGCACCACTAAGCTAAAGCCCGGGCCCTAAGAGTGTTTTTTGATTTGCGCTATTGTGAGATGTCTCTAAGCAGAGGAAATTCTGAATTGCTACAGATATGTGAAGTGATGGACATATTATTTGAGTTGTAGTAATCAGTTCACAACATAAATGTTTCTCAAAACATAATGTTGTATACCTTAATTATATATGATTGTATTTGTCAATTATACTAAATATAAAAATAAAAGAAAACTTTCTAGAAAAAAAGAACAATAAAATGAATCCCCTTTGATATCCATTGATATCTGTTTCTAACAGAATTTATAAATTTGTAACTATTGACAATCCACATGTATGTTCATGTTTTGACATCATTCACTTGGGCACATAGTATCTTACCTTGTTAATAAATGGTTGTTTAACCATGATATTGACAACTTTAATAATTTTTCTTTGTTATCATTTTAAATTATTCAGGTAAACAAAATTAACTGAAGATAAAAATGCATTCATTAACTCAAATCTCAATTTTACCTCCCCTTACATTCTAATAAAAGTAAGCATTTCCAGTTATTATACTATAAAGATTCTTATTTGCTTTTAGCTTATAGGTATCAATATGAGCCAGTTTACTGCTTATAGCCCCCACATCCATTTCCCTCTTTAAACTGAGACTCAGACTATATTTTAAGCCTTTTAACAGGCCATCTCTGTGATAATCTCACACTCACAACACTTCCTAGTATACAGTTCTCTGGCTAAAGAAGTCAACTGTACCCATCTAACCCTAACAACAGTTGGTAGAACCTATTCTCTCCTTAGGTAGCTACTTTAAGGGATTGAAATATATAGGGAAAAGACTGTATAAATGATTAAGAATAATGGGTCTTCTAAATTGCCACCCAAACTATTTAACTTTATCCTTTGTAGATCATTGTACTTACTTCATTTTCATAAAATGACCTCTAATACTTTTTAAATAGGCTTGCCAGATTAACTGAAGTTACAAACAGAAAATATCAGGCACCTATCATATTTTACCAGAATGAACTACTTTCAAGTCTGACTTTCTCAAAATATTTTTTTAAAAAGATTTTGAAATACATAAAACGATCCTTTTTCTCAGATATATATATTATGCTAACAATATCTGAAGACACATGAATTATTCCAATATAACTGAAATGCTAGTGATGTTAAAGTGTATAAATTAAAAAATTAAATACTACAAGAGTTAATTTGTAATGTACCCTAAATTAATGTTTTCAAAGTTCCATATGCTGTTTCCTATGCTAAATGTTTTCCTTTCTCATATGCTACATTCTCTTCTCATTGTAGGCTGTCAAATGCAAGCAATTTAACCATTTTCTTTCATCATTCCATATTTGGAAGCCAAAAGGTACTTACTGACTATTAGGAAATTAGGGATACCTTATTGAAGAGTGCTGACTTAGAAAGCCAGCAACTTTAGTTTTACCCTTGACTCTGGCAATAGCTAGCTTTAACATTAACATATCACTTTTCTGTACAACCATAATTTACTCAATGTTCTGTGTTTGCAAAATATAATCTTTGTTTGAAAACACTGAAACATAAACTGGACAGTTTTTCAAGATAAAAAAGAGGAGATCTAATGGAAACCACTTGGGTTACGTCATGTTTTAGAAGGCCAAAGGTCTTCAGCAAGAAAAGACCACCCAATAAAGAAGTTCTCACAGAATTCTCAACACAGGTGGCAAACCATGAGTGCCCAGCCTGCCACCAGCTTTGACAGGACTGCAGATCTGTGTGGGTCCCTTTCAGTGATGTCCTTGCACCAAAATCAGGACAAAATCAGAGAATTGGGGGAGGTAGAAGTTTGCAAAAATTTGTCCAAAAGTAGATATGACAAGTATAAACAACTTTCTTTGTTTTCCCAATGATTTCTTGGTTTGGGGAAATTCCTACATATTCTGAAATCAGACTGTCTGCTGGTGTTTGCATTTTGCTGTATAAACTAGAACAGAATGTTCATAATTTAAATGTTTTAATTAATTTGCATGTTGACATCCAATTACATACATACTGTTGTCTGATAATAGGATTTTGTGTGACTTGTATAGATTCAATGCCTAATTTCCTGCCATCCTCAGTATTCGGCCCCTCTCTATCCTATCACACTCCCCATGGAATACAGCTACCAGGTGCAAACTTCTGGCTTGGCAACAACATGCAAAATGAGCAGAAATCTCAGCCAAGGAGAAAAGGGGCCTAAGGGCTGAATTTGTTGACCCTCATTCTCACTGTTGGACAGTAATGGAGTTAAGAACACTAACAGTGAAAGGGTGGTATTTATTATTTAAAATTTTTGAAGCCAATTCCTATCAATTTTGAAATTTTATGATACTAGGTGTGAAAACAGAAGAAAATGGTGTCTCTACATAAGATGAATGAACCTTTGATGTGGAAGGGTGAATATGGCACCTGAAAATACCTAGCTCCTAAACGCTGGAAACTGTGACCATTGCCTTACATGGCAACAGAGACCTCACAAGTACAAATACATTAAGAATTTTTGTTCTTTATGGGTGAGTAGTACCCCATTTAATTTTTTTTAAAACGCGCATCTTCTTTATCCAGTTTCCAGTTGATGGGCACTTGGGCTGTTTCCAAGCTTTAGCTATTATGAACTGTGCCGCTATAAGCGTGGGTGCACATATATCGCTGTGGTATGATTCTTTTAATTATTTTGGGAAGATCCCCAGCAGGGGAATAGCTGGGTCAAATGGGACCTCTAGTCCTAGTCCTTTGAGGTATCTCCATACAAATTTCCACAGTGGTTGCACCAGTCTGCACTCCCACCAACAATGGAGGAGGGTTCCTTTCTCCCCATGAGAAACTAGAGACATTTATAGCTAAATGGATGAATATTGAGGCCATACGCTCAAGTGAAATAAACAGGACACACATGTGTAAATACCGAATGGTTTCTCTAGTGTAAGAAACTGAAAGTGTAAATAAGGATTAAAACGAAAACTTGATCATTTGAAATAGGAAGAAAAGGTCCAAAGGGGAAGGAGAAGTGGGAGAGAAAGGGGAGAGAAAAGAAGGAAAAGAAAAAATTATGAGAAAAGAAAAAATGGAAACAAAGTCTATGTAAATAGGGAAGGGTGGAGGGGGTGAAGGGTGCACAGGTAATGGGGAAAAATACGAACCAAGATACATCATGTACAGGTACAAGCACCCCGTGATAAATGTAAACATATTGTATACCTAAAAATGTACCAATAAAAGAATTTAAGCAACAACCAAAAAAGAATTTTGGTATAGGGAGACTATCCTGGATTATCCATTTGGGCTCTGAATACAGTCATGGTCATATCAGTCATAAAGGAAGGCAGTGTAACACTTCTGGCTTTAAAAATGGAAAGAAACTGTTCAAAGCTAAGGAAAGCAACTCCCTAAAATGGCACAGTCAAAAAAAAAAAAAAAAAAAAAAAAAAGTCTCCCTTACAACCTCCAGGGGGAGCACTTTGATTTTGAACCAGAAAAATGGAACTCAGTCTGATTTTCAAAGTTTATGACCTCCTTTTGACCAACAGATCAAAAGCAAACATGAGGAAGGATATACACAAGTCTTAGTTGTATGTACAATTCACAAAAATAAACTTTTTTTATGAAGGCCACATTTTTGCATAGAGCCACTTGGGGGCTAATGAATTACTTCAATACTCAGTTATCAAAAATAACAGGCATAAGAAAAAAACAGGCCAAGGTGGAATCCCCAATGATCCCCAAAACTAGACTTTACTGGAATGTCAACTGTTCAAAGCCCACATCTCTCTTTCTCTACCCTTCTATTGCGACTGACTGGTTAAATGTTCGTTCCTGAAAAAATAATGAAAATCCCCAATTAGACAATGTTTTACACATGGGGGTCTGTGTCTGTGTAATGTATATAGGTATCATTTCTTCACAAATCTTAAAAGTGATGCCAAAAATAAAAATTACTAGTGCAATATATAAGCAAAGCTGAAAGTTCAGGGGAAAGGCAAATTTCTGAAGTCAAGTATTTTTCAAGATTATTTCTCAAATATACATAAATTTAGTTCTTATCTCCATAGTCCTTAATAACACTTGAGAAAGAAGACAAGTCTATTTTGTTTCTAATAGGAGAGTCTTCATTACAAAATTGAGATCCCAAAAGGATAGCCCTTCAATGAAAGTGTGAGGCAGAAATAAACACAGATACTGTTTCAATCCCGGGAAAAAAATCAAAGAAAATGTACTTGGCTAAGAACACAATGGAGTCTCCAAGATAAGACTCTGAAAGTTGTAATTATAAACTAGCCTCAGAAAGATTTAGTTTCCAATCACATTAGCTGTGTCATCCCATATGATCTGAAATCATTAAGCCAAAGGAATCCCATAACTTTTATCACCCTAAAGCACTAGGCAGAACCAAATACAAATATCATCTGCAGAAAATATGTCTAAAAGAAGAATTAAAAATAATTTCCAAAGAATAATGAACGTCTCAGTGAAAACTCAAAAAGAAAAGAAAAAATCACTTGGACCGAGATTCCATACACTGATAGACAAAAGAGGTCCAGCAAAGATTTTAATTGTTGGAATACTAAGACATAAAATATGAAGTTATTTTCCATGGTAATTCTAAAGGAATAAAACAGCTTAAAATAATGTGTAGAGAATTAACAGCATATTTAAAACATGTATGTAAAACATGTGTAGGATTTGCCACATATACAATCAATAGACCCTCTGAAAGAAGCATAGTAACTGAAATTTTAAAATGAGCAGATAAATTTATAACATTTTAGATTCAGCTAAAGAGACAAGTTATAAACTGAAGTAAGGACTAGAAAGAAGTTAGTCAATAAACAAAAGTAGATAAATTAAAAGATGAAAAGAAGAACAAAAGGCACACAAAGGTATGACATATAATTAATAAAGTCAAGAAGGAAATGAGGAATAATTAAAGGAGAGACAAAATTTTAAAATATTGGATAGTAACCTAGGCAAGACATTAATGAATACTCTAATAAACCTATCAACCTTAAGTAGAATACTAAAAGAAATATATACCAAGAGTTATTATCATGATATTAAAAATGCCAAGACAATGAAAACTGTTAGAAGCCACCAAGTAAAAAGACAGATTGCCATCAAAGAAATAAATCAAAGAAAAATCTCCATTTCCAGCAGCCACATTATAAATTGAACAATATGGGTAATCTTTGATGCAATGGAAGATAACCGCCAGTCAAAAATTTTATACCCAAAAAGCCTCATATCATGAATGAGGCACATATGAACTTCAGAAAGAAAAATTTAAAATTTTATACCAGTCTATTCTCATTAAAAGAAATTTCAGATATATATCAAACAGATGGAAGTTCATAACAGATACACTGCATTAAAATAAATATACATAAATATATGAAGATAGTTGTACTTAATATGATATGAAACTAAATATTTAAAATATAGTATGATCTTCATTACTAAATTTAGACTCTGACATTTTAAACTGGTATATATGGAAAGTGTCTCAAGCCTACACACTAGGAGAGAAGAGAAATGGAATTAGAATAATTAGTCCAAGAAAGGGAAAGAGAAAGAAACAGAAAGAGAGAGGAGTACACCCTGAAAAAAGGGAAAGGTATATAAGATGGAATAGAATAGAGGGTCAGACCTAATACGAGCTTTGGATAAATTACAATTTTGTTAACATAAGTAGACTAAAGGTACCAATTAAAAGACAGATATTAAACTAGATTTTAAACATCTAATTAGAATCTTATGGACACACCTAAAACATAAGGAAACAGAAAGTCAGAAATAAAAGGACAGAAACATATATTCTAGGTAAATTTTGACCAAAAGAATATTATATTAGTCCAACAACTAATATAATATCTTATTGCTAGATAAAATATATTTTGAAAAGCAATAAGTATTCTTATAGGTGAAGATGTTCTCTACATAATAAAATACTCAATTTACTAGGAAAATAGAGCAATCAGTAAGCCCCCACTTACAAACCTGTTCCACTGCAAGAGAACATTCATGAGTCGGATTCATTCATAAGCCTGACAAAATGAGTCTTGCACTGGATTTTCCCTTCTGTTTCCATGATTATTGCTTTGTGCGTCCTAGCTGGCCCCTCCACAACACCACCGCTTTTCCTCTTGCCTCCCTACGTTCTCGGCTGGACTGAGCTCTGTACTACTGGACACTATCACATCACACGGTAAGCATACAGCAGCACGACTGTGACAACGTCTGCGGACACGTGAGGTACTTCCGCGATTTGTTCGCCTCTAGGAATGTTCATAATGCGAGGTGAGTTCATATCTGCGAAAGTTCGAAACTCGAATGTTTGTAAGTTGGGGACTTACTGCCTAAATAAATGCATTCAATAACATACCCTGAATGTTAGGAAAAAATGATAAAATTTCAAGGAGAAGTAGAAAAAGCCCGTCATAGCAAATAATATAATTTAACACATTTCTCTCTGTAAAGATACGGAAGATTTGGAAAACCTAATTACCAAACTTGAGCTAATATAATTAGTACCTAGGTAAACAGTATTTTTAAAATGTAAAAAAAGAACCACCATAGAGAGATTTGTTAAACATACAATCAATTAACAGTAATATCCATTCTATTTAAAGAACATTTATAAATAGGCAAAGCCCGAGCAGGTCCTTATGAAAGTGGCAGTTAGGACAGTACCTCCATGAAAGTCTTTCGGATATCTCGGTTGAAAATTATTCCCGCCTGCATGATCTCCTCCTCCGCATCAGGTTCTCTGGCCTTCCTGGATATTTCCTTAATCAGTTCATTTTCTGAGTGAGCCAGTGTTAGCGGTTTTGTGTCTCATTTTTCCTTTGCACACAGAACAACACAGATGCTAGCTTGTGGCTTGCATGGCAACGTTTCAGCAGCGCTGACTGCATATACAGGTGGGGGCTTCACCGCCACCCCTACCTGCAGCCACCCACCAGGCACCTCTGTTTGTGACAGCAGCTACTATTTCTTTGCTCTGTGTTTTCATCTGATCTGACACTCCCTCTGGCCGGCCTTCTAATCCATGCTCTGCTGTCTCTCATAAGCCAATGAAATCAGAGAGGAGAACCTTCACACATCACCTCGGGGCTGCATTAGCTAAAGCAAAGACTGTCCTTCCCAAATCCCACTGATAAGTTTCCATGATGGCCAGAGAGGCATCAAAGTCAAG
The DNA here is from genome assembly GCF_000247695.1 of Heterocephalus glaber. The sequence goes on along the minus strand of NW_004624756.1, from coordinate 3,312,314 downwards.
GGAAAGGAATTGCTAGGATCTATCAGAGATTCTTTCAGAATTTTAAAAAAATTATAAAAGATTACATCTTTCTCATAAATCAATTATTTTTATGTTTTCAGAGATTAGAGCTATAAGAATCATCCATCGTTTTAGCCATTTATTCTAATAACACATTTTGCCCAGATACAAACTTGACCTTTTGCTCCAAAATTCACAATTTCTAGAAAAGCTGTCAAGCTAGAATTATCTGCCTACACATTCCATTTTCTACAATACAGCCTTATTTATTTTGTTCAACCTAGAAAACCTAAAACCTCCCTTTAAAAAGCTCACTGAGGGCCAGGGATTTACCTCAGTGGTTCCACCACCTGCCTCACAAGTGCAAGGTTCCGAGTTTGATCCCCAGTACCAAAAAATAAAAGCTCATTGACTACTTACAAAATTGTTCTCTAATAACTATAGCTTCATAGTTTAAATATTGTCATTATGTTGGTTCATCAAAATAAGTCTTCATGAAAGAGTGGTGTGGGCAGCAGCAAATGCACTTGCTTCAGGCTCCTCCGTGAGATTTTTCCTACCTTGGAGGTAACCAACGGACTTGAGTTTGCAACCACACAATGTTGCCCAGTCGTCTTCTGTTCCTCTTCTGTTAAGAACACACATCCAGGGATGCTCATTGCTCTCGGCTACTTCACATCACCACCTGTGTATTAACTATCCATCTTTTATGTTCTTGATATTGCATATCAATATTTGAAATTTCAAAGTTAAGCAAGATAGAGTTCCTATGTGATTTCTCCTCTATCCCCAGCAAATCTTCTGCTGGACTTAGCCTTGCTGAACAGAAGAAGCAGATTGTGATAGTTCTTCTGGTCCTGAATTGAATGAGTAACCCAAAAGTCCCATCTTCCCATTTCAAGTGTCTTTTCAGGTGAAGCTCCCACTGAGAAGAGGTCAAGCGACCTGATTTCATGGCTGTATGGTGACTTTGATTGAGTCCGTGTAGAACAAAAGGTACTTCCATGGACTGAAGTTAACTTATGCCTATCGTATATTATTATTTTTTCCATGGTGACTACACCCTTTTGTGTCTTAAATACCAAGGTGGACTTCCATGCAGGTGGGTTTAAGGAGATCACATGTGACTCTACCTCTGGTGACTATGGCATGTGGCTTTCCTTATTGCAATGGCTTTGCCATAAGGAAGATGCCTGTTGCCAGGGCAACCAATTCCTGGATTCTTCTCAGGGCAGACACTGATGAAAACTTCAATTTCTCAACATTCCCCTACATTCTGGGGGATCAATAGAATGTTTCACTTCAAAGAACATAAATACGTTACCTTTGATACCATATTGATCTTCTTGTCTTTGTTGTTAGTGGTGGTGGTGGTATTAGTGTTGCTCATGTTAGTTTTCCCATTGTTGGTTGTTGCTTCTCTCATTTTTCTTCAAGGTGAGGCTGAACTTATGAATTCCCCTGAATATATTAATTACCTTTTAAGATTTTTATTTTTACTAGCTAATATTTATTCCCTGTACAAAATATATCTTCTTCTGAATTTAACTTCTAATCAATTATCTCAATTGAATGGGACTCCTTCTAAAAATATCCTTTACTCTTTATTATCTCTCTGGATTTAAAAAAAAGATGATATGATGGTTTTTCTCTGCATGTACTTATTTCCTCATGGCTTTTTTTCACAATTTTATCTTGCTACATTAGCTCAACATTAATAGAAGAAAAGATATGTTATTATTATTAATATTATTATTATTATTATTATTTGGTACCAGAGATTGAACTCAGGACCTTGTGCTTGCAAGACAGTCACAGCGTCACTGAGCTAAATCCCTGGCCCAAGATATGCTATTATTATTACCACCTTGCAATAAATGGAAAGAAGCTATGTAAAGATCAGTTCCATAAAACATCAATTATATAAAATAACAACTCCTCAGTTCTTCCAAAATACAGCATATTCTTCACCTGAAAGCATTGTTTCCAAGTCCAATAGATTAGACCTCCTCTTCCATTTCTTGTTTCTAATTGTACCTTATTCCTTCCAAGGTCTGCCTATGTGTTTTCATTGTCCTGCTAGAAATAAATCCAAGCTGTCTTGCAATTTGATAACTGAGATGTTGATTCTACTTTGTTTGGAACATTCTCTGGGTGGGTATTAAAAATATACTGCAGGTGAACATTTTGGATTCACTGATTAGAACTTTTGTTTTTAAATACATGTTGGGATCTTCAGAGATTCAGTAATAGTAGTCTTCTTTCATATCCAGGATCTGAACAAAATATGAAGTAAGACACAGAATTAGCAAGTGGAATATAAAACATTTTTCAATTTCAGAAATGACAGATGGATGGATAGATAGATAGATAGATGACTGTACATCATAAGTATCGACATGTGTTGTCACCTGATCTGTAGACAAACCATAGGCTGCAGGACATAACTTCTACCTTTGGGGAGGGTCTCTGCTAATACAGAATCATAGAACCTGACTTGCAGTAGCATTTCCAAGCAAAGCTGGCTGGAAGAAATCTTCCCTGAGGGAGGGTCAATGCAGCCCAGGTCAACTTGTAGCACTGAGGAGTGTAAAACACCTTTCCTTCACTGGCAGTCCATTCCTGAGAGTAGCAAGCAAGAAGAAAGAGCTGGGCTAAGCCTGTAATTTCTTCCCTCCAAGCCCAATAATCCAACTCGTCCCTGAACCCTGCACCCCAGACAAAGAATGACTGAGGTAGAAATAGAGGCCAGGAATGTTCTACCAAAAGATGAAACTTTCATATGGAAGAAATATCAGAAATGAGGAACAAGAATTCTTTCCCTGTCCCACTACACTCCTCCTTCCCCAAATTCCTGTGATTTTCCATGTGGAACACTTCCAAAGAAGACATACTCAAACCAAACATGCCTCTAAGAGAAGCCTGGGGGCTGCGGAGAGTTGAGATTGCTGTTTAGGGGCACAGCTTCAATTCCCCACAGTAACATATGGAAGGCAATTCCCTTCTCCCTACAAAAGAATTACATCCACCCTCCCTGATTGCTGTGATCTGACCGCACCACAATTTTGGGCCCAGTTCAATATATAAACTTGCATTTCCAGACAACCACATGACATTTCACAGTACTATTCAATTACGTCTCATAGAGGGCAACCACAACTTCATGGGATGGCTCATGAAACTGTAGGTTACTATACTAGTTCACAAAAAGGAGTCATAGTGATTCGGTTGCATAAAAATATGGAGAGGGCCCTATATCTTATGCAAGATTCCCATCTTCTACATGCCTTTTGCATTTCCAGTTTCTATTAAAAAGTCCCTCTCTGCTGTATGATACTCTGGTTGACCAAAACTGCAATGTAAGACAAACATCATTTGGGTTACACAACAAATAACATCACCTGTAGATGAAATTCAAGTACATTACAAATACTTTTTAGCATTGTGTGTTAATATACTTGTTTTAGTATATTCATAAACCTTCTTTGATAAATTCATCTATTTCTAATTGCCTGTAATTTTTTACCTTGCTGATGCTCAAGTTTAGCACCTCTGCCATTAACAGCTATTTTTTAATACTTTCTTCTTGCCCTTTCCAACACAATCACAAACATCTCTGAAGATATTTTTACTTTCTTAATGATAAAACATTTCAGGTCCATATTTATTTGTTCTACCTCAAGATATAGTTTAGACTATTCTCCCCGGAGTACATGTTGCCTTAGTAAATGATGTTAGTTTCCAAAACTGGGGTCAAAAGGAACACAATAATTCCCATTGAGTACTTTCAATAAACAGAGTAACTCCAAAAAACATGACAGGAACGACATTTCCTTGATATTATGAGTTTACATTAGGAGTTTCAAATTACTCTTCTTTCGGTTCATTTTTCTACTTCGCTTGAAGTAATTTAAGGTTAAGAATATAATTTTTTTCCTTTTTAAATTAATTTTATTGGTACATTTTAGGTATACAATATAATGACATTCATCATTGGAAATTTGCACCTTTACATAATCTCTCTTGGTTCTTATTTTTCCCCTATTCCCCTGCCCTCCCTTCAGCCTCTCCATCCCTCCCTATTCACAAAGACTTTGTTTCCCTAAAAATATAATTTTTGTATCCTGTGGATTACCATGTTTTCTCTCTCCCCAGTATTTGTAACTTGCCATTTCTACAAAGTGTGTCATACCAAGCCTCTCTCCCATTAAATGTACATATTCTTGTTTCTTACTGATGTTCAGTTAACACATCCTAGAATTGACTCCAAAGGGTACAGGTTAGTATGATTCTGTCTCTCAGTGTCATCTGAACATATCACCTCTGATTAGGAAAGGAAATTCAAATGGAAAACTAACCCAGGAGATGAAGATAATTTGAAAGAAATGTGCCTGGGGCGCTTCTGTTCCTTTAATAAAAGACAATAGTGGATTAAAAAAATAGTAAAATACTAACTATAAAGATTTTTCTCCTTTAGGCTCCACTATATTTTCCTCTGATTTTTTCTTCTTTTATTGCTTTGTCATTGGAACTTTGATTACTGTCATCAGTCCAGTTACAACTCCATTTTTGCCCCTTAGTTAGGTATCTACCATTTCCATTATTTGTAATTTCAGATATGCATAAGCCATCACCAGAAGGTTTCTTTCTACTTGTGCCCAAGCTAAAGGAATTCAGGTGTTAATAATGAAAAACTATAGTGTAAATATACAAATTTTGTCCTGGATTAAAACATGCCAAATCTAGGGAAAATGAGTACTTGCTGAACAGATAAAACACACAATCATCTTAGAAAAGTCAAAGGTATCCAAATATAACCTAATTCATCAGAAAACATGTCACACATTCTGAATTGTAGCATCAGATAAAGAAATGCAATGTTTCCTCTTAAGTAAACACTGGTATCTCTAAAAGCTAATTCGTTTTACATCAAGTAACTTCAAAACATCATAACTCCATGTTACAATATATTACTGTAAGGAAAACAGTTTGGTATATATGTTTAAAAACAGAGATATTTGGACCCTAGCTTCCCCTGGGCATGGAAATAGGCCCAAATTCTGAGCAAGATGTGAAAGAAGAGGCCTTCTTGTCAGGCACATTTTACCACACGGTCAAATTGTTGAGTCAGATTGGTCCAGGGAATGGGTATTAATTTAGATCACCAGGGATTACAAATTATGACAGATGTGGTGATCAAGATGTCTTCCAGAGTTATAGGTGGCGTGTGTGGGTGTTTATGTGTGTGTGTGTGTGTGTCAATTTGTTGCCTGTTTCCTTTCAACTTCTGCTTATCAGCAGTGTGAAGCTGACTGGCTCTAATCTCCTCTCTGCTATGCAATACTGACAGCCCTATGTTTTAGGCTCACCTCATCAGCTCCACCTCTTTACCATCATTTTTTGAGATGGTCCAGTGTGCTTCAGGAGCTCACCTAGATAGATACCCCAAAGTTGCCATTGATAAAAGAATTCATTAGGAACCCATGCTATCTAGTGTAGCTGAAATTATATGTCTTAGTTACTTTTCTCTCATTGCTGAGACAAAATACTCAACATCCAAAGCTAAAGGGTGGAAAGTTTATTTAGCTCACAGTTTATAGAGGTTTCAGTCCATAATTGGCTGGCTCCAAGGCAGGGTGGCACATGGCAGAGGGGCATAGCAGAGGAGAAACCGCTCATGGCAAGCAGAAGACAGCAAAACAAGAAACCATGGGACTACCACAGTTCTTTCTGTCCCTAACGGCAGACCCTTAATTCTATCACCCTTGATCCTAGAATCGCACCATGAATCTATCCCAGGGTCACAAAGCCCCACCTATGGCTGCATCAGGGAAAATCTAGACACAAGCTGCAAGAACATGTGTCTATTCGTGGGTATTTCTGAGTGGTCTCTGTTTAAGTGAGGCTGAATGTTAAAGTCAGCATATCATACAAATATTAGGCATAATTTACGTGACTCTCCAAGAAGCTCCGTTAAGGGACCACAGATTTATGGACTAGAACTCTTAAAAGAGTACTGATTACTTAGTGTTCGATTCTCATTGTGCTTTTGAATTTGTCCTTTTCCCTTGGAAAGTAGAGACATGAGCGCTAGTGTGAAGGGCTGAGGCATAACTCTGTGGTAAAACTTGTGCTTAGCATTCTCAGGGGCCTAGGTTGTATCCAGATGGGGAAGATGAAAGAAAGAGGGGTGGGGGAAGAAAGAAAGAAAGAAAGAAAGAAAGAAAGAAAGAAAGAAA
>NW_004624756.1:3282501-3300938 GCF_000247695.1 Heterocephalus glaber | reverse complement strand
TCCTTTCCCCTGCCCCTCCTACTTCCCCTTCCCCTTTGCCCCTTTTCTTCCTATTTCACATTATCTATTATACCTTTTAGCCCTTATTTACACTTTCAGTTTCTCACACTAGAGAAACTATTCGGTATTTACACGTGTGTCCTATTTATTTCACTTAACAGTATGGCCTCAATGTGCATCTATTTAGCTATAACTGTCTCTAATTTCTCATTCTTTATGGCTGAGTAATACTCCACCCACTTTTAATTATCAGCACGATTTCATTAGAATAAGATGGAGCAGTTCACCTCTATGACAGGAAGACTCAGTTACAACCCTAAATACATATTAGAATCATGTAGAAACTGTAAAAGTATTGAAGTCCAGAACATATTTCAGAATTAATAATCAATATCTACCTTGGTCTGAATTGTGGGAAAAGCAGATGTATTTGCTTTTACGTTTTTACAGATTATTTTAATATTAAGCCGGAATTGAACAGTGGTTCAGCTCCATCATTTTGTAGTTTGGTGAAAATGAGTAATCAAGCATTTCCAATCTGTGCTTCATATCACAGCTTGCCAACTTCTTTACCCTCATGCAAAGGATGATTTGGAACTTTTCCATGTATGGCAGGTGACACTGCCAATAGGCTGGACAGTGGTGTGATGAATAATTTGTAGGCTTTGTGGCCAATGACACATTCATTTCCTCCAGGCATGGAGCTTACCATTGAAACCAGAGTATGCAACTTGAGGCACGAACCTCTGTCAGCCAGGCAAAGATTAATGGTGTGGTGTAAAGAGTTTGGTTTTGCAGACAGACAGAATATGATTTGAATTCTAGGCCTACCACTTATTTATTACGGGGAAGTCTCTTTGCCTGCATGGCCTTTATCAAGCATAAAACAAGAACAATAAGACCAATACTAAAGAGTGGCTGTAATAATTAAGCAAATGTACATAACTGGGCTGCCAACTCCTATCACATTAATTTCCTACAACCTTGTGTTTGACCTCTGGGAACTGTCTTCCTTCAAATCCTGAAGCATACTAGATGATTCTTAGGAAATACATTTACTCGGGGCTATGCTGGAATCACACTGACCTTATTCTATGCAGGCAACAAATCATGGTTTGCTATTCTGGAGTTCCATCCTTGAATTCTACTTACATCTATTTGCCAGAAACTCCTATGTTTATAGGTTGCCTTTCAAAGACACAGAATTATTCATGTCCTTTAAAAATCTTGGGCTTGCATCAGCCAGAAACTTTGAGGTCCCATCCTTCCCACCGCACACCCGCCTTCACTTACAGTCTTTCATCCTTTACCGGTGACACCTCTGGCTGAAAGCCTGGAGAGACTCATGACCCAGAAAGTTAACTTACCTCAGGGTTAGTAGACAAACAGGCTTAGTCTAACCCAGAAGACACCCAGAAATAATAACTTGGAAAGCGAGCCTAGGCTGAGCTCATGTACACGCAACCTTCAGAACTATCATTTATAGCACAGCCTACAGCATTCAGGCAGAGATCAGTTCACTCAGAAAGCAATGAACAAACAGCCAACTTCAGCTTCAGTTAGAGGATAACTGGTCGGTTTCTGCTGTACAGATTCCAGGGAATTTAGTCAGCAAAGGAGTGCATATCCATCTTACCCGCCATGCCAGCCACCATTAGCAAATTCGTGACTCAAAGAAAGGCAGTGGATTATGTTCTCTGTCACTTTTGACCTCCCCTCCTTCAGCTTCCCCAAAGTAGACAAATCATGAAATTATACCATCTTTCATAAGTTTAAATCCTTAAGTATCTCCCATCTAAAAATTATTTTGCTGTGTGTGGAGACACGCGAGTATATTTTTCAGACAGTGAGGAAGAAGCCAGGTTCTCGAACATTTTGTTCCATTGACTTATTTAACACATCTAAAATAGAAAATGAGTAAATTACAAAATATGAGTGGAAGACAGTCCATGAGAAACCAGATAATCTGGTATTACTATCTGACTGTCTTTTTCAAGTCTTTCTCACTTCCTAAATCTGCATTCACTCCAGCCCTGGAAGGGAGTTACTGTACATTAAAGAAGAACCACTGGGGAATTTTACTTTACTGTTTCAACAGCCAAAACCAGTGTCTAAAGATTAGCACTATCAGAATTTGCCAATTGTTTTCTTCTTTTCTAGTAAGCAACCTGAAAGAGGTACCTCGATTTCTTTTTATTTCTTTTTGCTCCAAATAGTTCTTTGGGTATAGTAAGCAATGTCTCAGACACAACCACCTTGAAGAAGTAAAGTCACTTCCTGAACCCAGCCAGGCCTGGGGAAAGGTAGGAGTACAAAAAGGAGAAACATCATTCTTCCTTACTATTATTGAAGTGCAGTTAATTATCATTTTCAAAAGGGGACTTTTCTCAATCAGTTCCCTGGGCCTAAAATGAACCATAGCCCTTAAGTAGAAGAGAATTTTCAATTGTGAATTGTAATTGTTTGAAGAGATGTGGAAGAGTCACATCCTTATATCTGACAAATGCTTTGCCCATGCTGCGTGCCAAGGATTCTCTTAGATGCTGGCACCATGTACGATTTAACACATGCAGGCTCCCTGTGAGCTCAGAGTCCAGAAAGGAACATAAATAGATATGCAAATAATTTCACCATCACACGATATTTTTATAGGTGTGTTGCGTTATGCATAATTTTATAAGGCCCACAGTAAAATAGAAGAGAATGTTTAAGTCTAGCTAAAGACATAGGGAACTCATCATAAAAACTAACTTTATTGAGCACTTGAGTTGAGATTTGAAAACAAGATAAAAGTTCACCAGACAGAGGAAGGGAAAGGCAGGACAGGCCAGAGGAGGAAATGAGATGAGCAGATGAGTAGCAGCAGCAGCTGCTGGACAGACACTGAGGAATGTGGAGGGTGGAATTGACAGTCAAATTAAAGGTTGGAAGTGACATGCTGGAAACAGAAGAAGGTGTGGATTGAAAGGAAGAAAAAAGTCAGAGATGGGGAAACTCTATCATGTTCCATGGTAGATGAGGACTGCGACCCTGAAGATGGGAAAGAGGGTGGGGATTTGAAATAACACTGGAACTTTTGTGGGCCCAAGAGTCTGGTTTCCTAAAAAAAGTGCATGACTATGAAGAGATGCATTAAATAGTTTCAAGAGGTGTGTGGTTCAACTATTCATTAGTTCTCTAGTATCAATTTGTAAACTGCAAGATAGAAAACATTTAACTTGAAAGTACCTGCAGGGGAGCCGGGGATTTAGCTCAGTGGTTCTGCTGCCTGCCTTGCAAGTATAAGGAGCCGAGTTCGATCCCCAGTACCAAAAAAAAAAAAAAAAGAAACTAGAGAACTTAGTACCTGTAGGTAGGGATATTCAGTCAGAAAACCCAAGATGGAGGCTTCACTTTGTACAAAATGCCTCATTTCTTCCTACACATACTTTTAAAGTTTAGAGCTAAGTTGGCACATCTCCCGTCGGAGAAACAAATTATCAATAAACTGCCAAATGTTGTAACTTATAATTTACTCGCAACATAACCAAAAAGTGTTTATTGAGCAACTGTCATGTGCCAATATTCTTCTTAGGCCCTTTGGATAGAAAGATAAAAAGACATTATAACTAGTATTAAAATCCTGTGAATAAGTCCACTGGAATTCAAAGTAAAAGAAGCACTTACTAGATTTAGAATGGAATTCACATCACATAGAGAATTTTCCCAAGAAATTCTATCCTTGTTAAAACTGCCCACACTACTTAGAGGCTGCTTACAGAACATTTAAATTTCCATTTCCAAGATACTTACCTTCTTCTTGAAATAACCTCCATCTCTGTATTTTTACTCTTCCTTTCTCAAATTTGTTATTTTATTATCCATCTATTTTCTCTTCTTTAATACACAGTCAGAAAGAAAAACCTACATGACAAGAATGATAAATAACAGTTAATAATGTCACATTTGCACATGCACATTTATAGATGGCAAAATATCTTGGCATTGGATGAACTCAATTTGTAGTCAGATACTGACAGGAGAGGCAAAGTCATTCCTAGTCAAAAACTGCAAAATAAAGATTTTGGGGTTTTTTTCCCCCATCATTTGCCTTGCACCTGTCTGTATCCTGCTGTGATAACTTTCCATTCCCTCCACCCCTAATCGTGAAACACCAGCTGGTTCTTCCCACAGGAGAATGCTTCCTTGTCCTCCGTGCTCCATACACCCAAGTCACTTGCCTCTCTACTCTCTACACCCTCTAAGTCATTCACTCTGTGATATTTGCTCACTTGCTGTTCATCCCGTTCCATCTAGCACCAGAAATCCGGAGACTTAATCCCACATTGAGTCCTCCATTAGAGATGACTTTAGTTTTGATAAGACAGGAGGCCCTGACAGGCCCAGGCAATTGGGATTGGTTTAAGTGGGGAGTGTGTGCATGGGCATGCGTGTGTAGGAACATGAATGCGTACACAGATTGCCCTTTGTAGGTGGAGGCTACACACCTGCAGGTTCAATCCAATGCGATCCAAAATATTCAGGAAAAAAAATCACACTTGTATTGAACCTGAATGGCCTTTTGACTTCTTATCTTTCCCTAATTAGGATATTGACCCTTTACACATAGCATCTACATTGGATTAGGTATTGTAAGTAACCTAGGAGTGATTTAAAGTTACAAAGGGTGTTCATGGGTTGGATGCAAATACCTTCAAATTTTGTATAGGAGATTTCAGCATCCTCCGCTTTGCATGTGTCCAGGGGATTCTGGACCAATTCCCATGGAAAACAAGGTCTGACTTATTAATAAGGATATGAATAAGAATACATACATGTGCAAGTGGTACATGCTTGGTGGACTATAATTTCACCTTATGAGTGGGAGAGGGAGGAAGACTATAAAAGGACTCATCCATTCTGAAGAAGTAAACATGAAAGCATTTATATAATCCCATCAGGGCTACTCCAGCAGAAGTAAGATTGCCGGTAGGATTCGTATAAAAGTGAGAACAACTTTGGTCAGGACCATGGATGTTCTTTCAAGTGTCGTAATTATGGCCAGAAGGAGAGCCCTTTGGATCCTGGGGGATGTTCTCAGGTTAACACAGAAAAAGGCTACAGAAGACCCCCTGGTGCCTTTTCATAACATTAAATTGGTGGCATATCAGTCCCAGGGCTTGCTGTAGGTACCACCATAAATCAATGTCAACTTCAGGAAAGCAAAGCCAAAGAGCGTCTTGCCTCCTTGTCCCCAGCCTGTTTTTCTAACACAGCTACCTGTGCTGCTTCCTTAACTGGAGCTGGCCCTGGGGAGCCACTCTGCACAGAACAAAAATTAAATGATGTGGAGCAGACAGAGAGAGGGGATCCCAGTTAGATCCCAGAAGAATGGTGCGGCTCTGGCAATAGCTTTTATTCTGTAAACCCAGAGCCCACCTTTCTCAAAGGAGGCTGTATGTCTCACACTCATTCCAGGAAAAGGGGCCAGAGGGAGGACAGAGTGGAGGCCCAGACCCGTCACCCCAGTCCAGCATTGCATTTCCACTGTTTCTGTGTAAGCATTATGATCCCATTAAAGTGTTCTGGGCTGAGAGGATGCCACCAATCAAAAAAATTTCAAGTATTGTGACAAGGCAGCAAATTCTATAGTAAAAGTCAGGATAGCAGATTCTAGTATTGTTTCTGAGGGCTCATTTTTCTGCACCCTGGTTTCCAATTTGTGCATGGAGATAATGTCAGATTCTTTGTCTTCCATGTCGGGTTACAATAAAGATCAGATGAGTCAGTGAAAGGTAAAAGTCTTCGTAAAACTGAGAAATACAATACGAATTCAAGTGCACTGTTTATGCATTTATGCATTAGCTCAACACGGGTCACCTCTTTAACAAAAACTATTCCATAGACATGGTGCAAGCTCACCTCTGCCTCTTTTCCCCATAATCCCAAGGCCAAGCTGCTATTCTTTTGTTCTCCAGTTTTGAAAGCATTGATATGTTACTATTATTCCTACACATTCATTTTAACAATAGAACTTTTAAAAATAAAATCTTAAACGGAATTGCATTACATTTAATTTTTTAAAAAAATTAAACAGAACCAGTTGAAATGAGAGAAGAATCAAATGAGCAACATAACCAGTCACCTCTGGGTGCCTGGAGGAATCCCAAGCCCACTAGTCAGAGCTGAACTAAACTGTGTTAAGACCAGCTCTCCATTCTCTATTTTGAAACTAAAGCTTTATGTTGTCCCTTAAATCATTTTTGCAATGTTTGTTCATTTTGCTCCAGAGCTAGGATAGATCGTTTGGAAATAAATCCCTAGTGACATTTTAACTTTAATTGATTAGCATTTTTGTTGTTTTAATTAATCAATCTTAAATTTTATTCAGCTTGAACTTTGGTTTGAGAAGTCACCTCTTCTCCCGTGTAAACAGTGTAGACCAGAACAAAAATCAAGGCACCTGACTTCCACAGATCAAAACATAGTAAGGTAACTAAAGCTAAGACAATAAGATGTTTTCTCAGGAAGTCTAGAAATATGAATCCAGGGTGCTAAGCTGCATGGAATTGGGACAAAATGGTGGTAAAGTGCATTATTCTGGATGATAGAATCCAAATACATCTCAAGTGGGTCCTTTAGTGAGGCCAAATATCTTGAGCAAATTGGCTCCTATTATGTCTGACTTAAGCCTGGTATTTTTCTAGTATTCCTAGCCATTCTCTAAGCTCACTTTCACCCCTTTGATTAAACCTCTTTTGTTTAACCTAACTCAATATTTTGGCTTACATAACAAACAAAAACGCAAATTCATGTTCTTAATAACTCTCCAATTATATTGGATTACATTTGAGTAGATAAACTTTTATGTAACCAATCTGTACCTACAATATTCTACCACATTATTATTATGCATGTACATTGTAGTATGTGTGGTATGCAGCTATTTTATTTTTAAAAACTTATTTGCCATACAATACACTGAACAGATGTGATATGCTATAGGCTCGGTTTTACAGAGGGACAAAGTTTACAAAAGTTATAAAAAATGTTTAAGGTAACATAGCTAGATAAAAATCCCACAACTGAAAGACAGCTCTCTGGTCTCTAAACTCTTGTTCTTTGAACATGAACCCTCCATGAATTGAATTATCAGACCAAAAGGATGCTTTTCCTGGTATCTTTCTTGTACTTTTTGTTTGATAAAGTATTTATTCTTGGAAAAATAAAATATTGATTGGAATACTAAAATATTAGGGGATAAATTTGTCTTGATGTGTTGAGAAGGGTGTATTCATTAAACATTTATTTCAGACATTAGAGTTGTTAACAAGCACAAAGTCATTAAGTACAACAGCTAGAAGACATCACATTTTATGTTTCTTCTTTTGTGTATTCTTAGTCAAAACCCTGGTTCAGCCAGACGTTGTCTAGTCAGATTAAGCATCATTGACCTTTCCTGGAGGTCAGGAAGTGCCTCAGTGGTTTTCAGTGATTCTGCTGAAATGAATGAGATTGTGTTTGGTCACAGCCTTTGAGTAGGAATATTGCATTGATTTCCTAGAGGTTCTGGAAAACATCTGGCCTTTCAAGTCCAGTGTAACTTGAACTCCTGGTCTTTCCTTTAATCACTGTTATTTAGAAAAATGAAATACCATGGGCAGAATGAAAATAGTCAAGAATGATAAGAAATGTTTCTTTCTTCTGACCTTTGACAGGAGCAATGACATATAGGAAAGTTTGATTTGAAATTTTTCTAATTTGCAGTCTCACCTGAAAGCATGTCATGTATCATTCCTCTTCCATAAATAAAACAATCTCCACTTTGTGAAAAATTCATCTGCCTGTAATATGTATTTAAATTAAATTGATTAGGATTACTTGCACAGTTATAAGACATAACAGACACCTAGTGTGTGTGTGTGTGTGTGTGTGTGTGTGTGTACATGCACCGATACCTAGTCAGAGATATCAATGCACTTAAAACATTCCTCTGCTCTGTCAGCCAGAAAATGTTTTTTTCTTCACTCACTAATTTGTTCATGTTCCCAGTTGATATTTATTTGAAGATCAGCTACTGCATGCAAAATTTGTATTGGGTACTGGATAATGTGTAAGAGAGATACAGTCCCCAAACTGTAAGATTTGTTGTCCAGTGACAGAATAGGCAACGCATAAACAAACAAGTACAATAGTATTTACAAATACTTGCCTCATCCTGTGAAGGAGATGAAGTAGTAGGTAGAGAACCCTGGAAAGGGAGGCTGGTTCCACTAAATCCCTCATGAAAGGCTCAGAACCTGATGTTTACATAAATAGCTATACTTCAGTAAACCAGAAAGTGCAAAGAAGAGCATCCCAGGACAGAAGGAGAAGAGCTTGGCATGTTCCCATATCCCATTTGTCAGTAGAGCTAGCAGCTAGTGCAAACACGGGGAGGAGCAGGAGACCAGTTAGGCAATGGCCAGAATGTTTAACACCTTCCAGGCCAACATAAGGAACTGAGAAGGTGTTCTAAAGGCAGGGAAAGATTGATCAGGGAAGCAAGAAGGTGTGATTTGTGTTGTTATATTTACTTTCCCTACTGGGTAAATATTAGGTTGGAAAAGATTTAGGTTCGTACAGTAGCACTGGCAAAAATGATGCTGCCAGTGATGGACTGTGAGCAACAGAGGTAGAAACTAAGTGGAAGGTAGTTGGAGAGACAGAACAAGTGAAGTACATAGGGTAATAGTCTTTATTTGTTTTCAATAAATAACTTTTGTGCAATAACATGTGAAAAACCCTAACTGTGTGCATGTGTGTTTCACATAAAGAATAGGGAAGTAAAATCATACCCTAAATTCTACTACCCAGAATTAGAAAACTTTTCCATACTCAACCACATAGAAACATTCACAAACACACACACGTACACACACACACACGTACACACACACACACACACACATCTCAAAGCACATATGTCCAGCATTCTTTGTTCATTGTGGAAGTCTCTAAAATTAACTTTTATAAATTTCACTCAGTCTTTATTGGATATATAATAATTTTATGATATGGTTGTATTGTAATGTAATCATCCATTTCCATAGAAAGATTGTCACTTTATCACCAGTTTTGGTAGCTACAGATAATGCTGCTTTAAATATCCTTATACATATTAATATTTTTATTTCTTCATTAGGCATTTCCAAGGGAGGAATTGTTGGGTCAATAATTCAATATTGATTTCTTTAAAAGGTATAAATGTTTTTCATTTTATCACCAATATTTGAGAAAATACATCTTTCCATTTATCAATCAATACCAGCTACTTTATTGTGGCCATCCATGGCTTTTTCATAATTGGAAAATGATTATATAGAAACTTCTGTCCACCAATCCTATTCAAGTCAGATGTATAATGGCTAGCTATTGACCTGAAGAGTAGATACTGTAAACAAACTGTTCTGACAAAGATGGGAGTAGTTTTGTTTTACTTTTTAAAATAAATTTTATTTTTATCCTATTCCCCTCCTCCCGTCAAACCTCTTCCCTCCCTATGTACAAAAGTGAGTTTTGTTTCCTTTTGAGGGCACAATGGCACTAAAACCCTGTGAAACCAAACTCTGGCTTTGGAGGTGTTAAGTTTTAGATGATCTTAGGGTTTCTAAGTAGAGACTGCCACTGGACAGTCAGATTCTAGAGCTCAAAGGAAGGTTGCGGGTGAGGCTTGAGAACTTTGGCATTTGGACAAGCACCTGAGGCTACAGCACTGGGACAGTGCTGAGAAAAGAGGCAGCACTGCCTACCTTGAGGTAGCAATTACATCCGAGAGCTTGTGTCACAAGCAGAGGAAGAGACGCCAGGCAGGTAACAGGTAAACCAGGTCCCTGCAAAATTAGAAAAAAATACCTGGTTACATTGTTTTAATAGATCCCATCCAATAAAGTTGGAGAAGGCAGAGCAGCTTCAGGTGAGTCTAGAGCAGAAAACAGATTGGGGTGTGTTGAGATGGTAATGGGAAAGGACTAGGCAAAGCAGGAAAGAAAGAGACATGGAAGGAAGCACCTCATCTTTAAGCCCTAAATGAGGGGATGTCACAGATGTTTACAGAACAGTGCAAAAGGTAGGGGCTTGGATCCTGCCTTCCTGGGGCTTTGTTGAAAGCTGCTGTGACAGTGACCCTGCACAGCCACATGGACAAGTCTGAGGATGTTACTGAAGAAGGCCCAGGCAGCCTCCTGCATCTTTTTCAGCCCTAGTGTGCTGGACAACACAGGTTTAGGCCCTGCAAACCTGCATGAGATCAGTGAAAGAGGAAGGAGACCGGAATGAACAGAAGGCCCCTGAAGTCAAAAGTCCAGGTGAGGATGTGGGTGCAAGATAAGGCAGAACCTTTAAGTGCGCTGAGGTCTCAGTGAGAGCAGAAGGAGGCAAACTGGCAGAGAAGATCACCTGGACCCTCTCCTGGGTTACACAGGCTAAAGAGTCAGCTCGGCCATGACGGGACATTGTGTTCCTGTTACTGCGCTGTGTGAAATACCACAATAAAATTCGGAAAAAGGGGGTCTATGTATCAGTGCCATATAAATGAAAAAAGTGATTGGGGCCTAATATAAATGGAGGCACAGTTCTACACATGGTAAATGATCAAGACACATATAAATGCTATAATAGCTGGAGTACTTTACCTCGAGAAAAAGCTGAAGTCACCTAGATAAGTGAGCATCAGAGGCATTATAGCCTGTGAACTGTTGGAAGTACTGAAAGAATGGGAGCTGGCAGCAAAACCTGAGGTCAGGAGAGACACATGGACAAACTGTGGTCCCTGGAAGCTGCTCGAGGAGTGAGTGTCCATATATTTTGTATGTTCCTACAGGGCTCAGTTCTGCTGGGCAGTTTTCAGTATTCCCCTAGAGTTTCTTATTCAAGAAATTGAACATAAGCAAAAGGAAGCAGGATTTATGCTCAGATTTTTCTGTAATATATCAACTGTGTTTTCAAAACAAGCAGTAAAGCAGAACTGACCATACCATGAATTCATCAGCTGCAGACAGTAGCAGATGTCAGCAAAACAATCGGAGACAGGATGGCTGGCCTGTGTATCAGCAGCCGTCAGACTGGCACCTTCAAGGACACACATGAGACTCTAAGGGCCTCTGCTCTCTTACACTCAGGCCAACTCCTGGGGTCCTGTGTCCAAGCAGCGGCTCATTGGAGAGGAACAAGACAGGGGAAGAGATCAGAAGAGTGAACAACCAGGGGGATGAGGAAAGTCTGAAGCAACTGTAGTAGAATTTATTAGACTATTTTTTTTTAAACAGACTGGTCTAAATTTAAACCCCTAATCGCACTCCCTGCCTGCTGCTCGCTCAGAGGGGAGTGTTGGAGGCACGCATAAGACTAGATCTGTTATGGGGAAGTAAAGTATATACAATATTGCTGATACTTCTTTTACTCAAAAAATATGGGTGAGGGCTACTTAGTGAAGATACTTATGGACAACCATTTTAATAAGGTTGACATAAAGAGGAGTTGAGGAATAGACCAGTGATTGATATGAAATATGAGTTACACAATTGTAGCCTATATTTGGGGAGGGAAATATTCCTTTGGCTGCTTTTTCTTAGCAATTCCAGTGAAAGCAAGAAGATGAGCGATGCCTGGGTCAGGTATATCTCAGGACCTTTCAGGTTAGTGCCATTGCACATATGAGCTTTGGTGGAGTCTTGATGTTGTTGAGAGAAATTAAAGAGGGGTATCCATGTAACAACAGGATGAAGGACAGAATCTAATCCTACTCCCTATTCCTAATTCTATGGGGGGTAAACAAATCAAATGACACCTCTTGAGAGAACTCAGGGAAAACAAAAATAAAGGGAGTATTTCAAAAGTAACTTGTCATAGGTGGGGCCTTTTCTTCTTTGATTTTTTTAAATTAAATTAGGTATGTCTTTTAATTCATACATAAAAAGTCAAAACATAAACATTGATGGGGTAGCATGTGATGTTTTGGTCCATTGTACATTATGTACTATTTAAATCAGGTTAATATATCTGTGTCCTCAAACAATGAACATTTCTATTAACTTTCAAACTCCTTTCTTCTAGTTTTTGAAAATGTGTAATATTCTATCATTATATGTGGCCACCCTACTATGCAATAGCCCACCAGAAATCCTTGCTCCTGTCTAACAAGTACTTTGTACCCACTGATCAATCTTTCCCAAGTCTTCTCCTCACTACTCTCTCCTGTCTCTGGTAACCACCAGTCTACTTTCAACTTCTATGAGACCAAGTCTGTTTTAAACATTCCAGATATGCATGAGGTTGTGCCTTTCTATGCCTTGCTTATTTCCCTTAACATAAAGATATCCAGGACATCAATGTTGTCACAAATGACATATATCATTATTTTATGGAGAATAGTACAGTAAGTCCTAGACTTATGAACATTTGATTTCGGAACATTCACAGGTATACTTTATAAGACTGATGGATTATCAACAAATTTGATTTACAAAAATTCTTCTGGGAAAGAATCTGTTTGTAAGTTGGGGACTTGCTATATTCCACTGTATGTAAGTACTAGATTTTCTCTTCCTCAGTATAGAAACATAGAAAATGAACTCAGTATGCTGAAGATCTCCACTCCTTTCTATTCATAAAAGAGAGAATGTTTTGGTCACTGTTGATCCAGAGATTCTGTGGGAAAAATGACAAAGAGTGAGGAAAATGAACAGAGAATTGTGAGAGCTCAGGTATCAGTAGAACTACAGAAAGGAGAAAGTGCAGACAATAGTCATTTGTCTGGAGACCTAGCTTTTCTCGTGGTCAAAGGGAACACAGATCCAAGATCTCACAATAGTTTCTGTGTCACAGAGCTATAGTCCTAAATGTCATGGAAGGACTCATGCCAATATCCAGAAGCTTCTTTCTTCTCAATGGCCCCTGCCAAGGAAAGACAGAGAGCTGGCCTCCACTGAAGATTTAGATTATCATCTATGTTTGTGATGTATGCTTCTAATTCTGCAAGTTTATTAAGGTGAGATTTCTCTAGTTTTCCATGATGTACAGGGAATTTAAATAACTCAGCCTGACTCATACCACCAATAAATGGAAGAGCCAGTGTTCATTTCAACTCTAATATTAAAAGTTCATATGATTTTAACTATTCACGATGCTCTTTGTCCCTCATATAGCACATAATCTCTACTAACTGTGACCTAGTTATAAATTATGCAAATTGTGAAAGTTCATGAAAGAAAAAACATCAGATGCAATGTATTTCTTGTTTTGGTATATGGTATTTATCACTACATTTTATAAGGAGAGGGCAACTTACTTATTTTGTTTTTCATTTTCCTTTTTGGTAAAGGAACATGTGAATTAAACGAAGAGATGCCATTGATTCATTCAGCCTTCTTAGATAAGAAGACCCTTAGTGGGAAAACCACAGCCTGCTTGATGAAATGGGGTGCAGTAAGGAGTCTTGGACTCTCTAGGATGTGAGCAGCCAGTAACCACCACAGCAGCTATTACACAGCTGAATTCTTAAATATCTTTCATTGAGTGAATTAGTTAATAAAGTAATGAGTGAACACATTTGAATCCAGACCCTTCTACTCACCAGTTATTTGAGGTGGGAAAATTAGACTAATTAGGCTCTCTAGACTATTTACTTTCTTAAATTTGTAAAATAGAGATGATGTATGGGTTCTCTGCACCTCAAATGCACTATAAAAAAGTGACAAAGTGACTGGAGCTACTGCCACCCATTCAGTACCTCATTGCTTTGCACCTTAACCTGTAAAATTACGTGTACTTCTTTAAGCTATTAAATCCAACTTCTTCACATCTATCCTAAGGAGACAATAAAAAAAGAAAGATTACTATTCTTGAAACTTTCCACCAAACTCATAATTAATAGATGTAGTTGTACTGTATAAAAATGAAAATATTAAAGAAAATATTGTAGCTTCAATAAAAGGAAGACATTAAAAATGTAACTATAAATACCATGTATAAGATGAAAAATATAAGTATATATTAAATGAAAAGTTAGACTCCAACAGAGGTACTATGAAACTCTAATAATTTAAGACAGATAAATATACCAAAGCTCCAAAATCAAAAGACAATGGAATGGAAGGTTTCTATCTTCCAGAGGATGAGGAGCAGTTGACCATGAAGGATGGATTGTATGACTAGACAGAGTGCATGGTGTGATTTGGAGGGTAGGAAGGGATGAGGTAGGCTTCTAGAATCAAGGTCCATGGCTGCAACCTGGAGTTCATTGGCTAGAGGGAAATCGCAATGTCCTCCTTTTATGTAAGCTCTTCAAAATGTTTCTAAATTGTTTTATATTTTAATATCTCACCTTTCACTGTTGCTTCTTCACTAAATCTATTTAGATGATTTAAGCAGAAGATCACGTTTTGAGCCAGTAGGATCTGGTTTGCCAAGTAACAGTGGTTCACAGTTGATTAAAACCAACCAGGAGTTAAAGCTTAATGGAGCATGATGTTGAAGAAGAAAGGGAAAAGGGAGGCCAATAACCTACTGACGATCTCCCATCATGGAAATTTTAGATTCTCACACTACGTGCATGACATAAAGATTCAAGGAGAGAGCAGCACAGGGAGAGAGAATTGTTGACCAGCAATTGGAAGTCCTGAAGAGCTACTTAGATAAAGGTTGGTCCTAAAGGGTAGCCAAGATGATCAGTGAAAACTTCAGTCACTATACTGAGATTCCCAAAAGGGCCACCAAACAGAGCCAAGGACTATGCCTTAGGAGTAAGGACAGACTAGAGAAAGGCCAGCCACAAGAAATCCTAAAACAGGCCTTGGATAGATTAAGGTGATCCTCCATTAGAAATAGAGTACTGAAAAGCCAGTGAGAAGAATATTTAAACACTCTAGAGAAAGACATCTTCACAGCTATGACAAATCTTTAAAAATATACTGTATGCAATCACAGATTATTTAATGATCAAATGAATATTTAAATCACATAATTAAAGTCTAATTTACTGAATAATAAAATATACATTTCAATCATATTATTTGATGACTTTTAAAATAAAGTATGCACACATATAAACATTATGCAATCAGGAAATAAAATATGTTCATCACACCATATAGGTTCTTCAGGATGCATTGTGGAAAATTCTACCCTCCCCCTTCTGGGTACCACTGAAATGCTTTCTGCCACTGCACCAGTAGTTTGATCTGTTCCAGAATTTTACATATGTATATCTTATCTATTTCATATATTATGTACCATATATTATATAACTATTATCTTGTGTTCTTCATTATTGTGTTCTTTTTTATTGCTAGGTAGTACATAGTGTCTGAATACCTCACAATTTCGTTTTCCATTCAGTTGGGCATTTTGATTGTTTCCATTTAGGAGCCATTATAAGTAAAGAAGCTGGCAACATTCATATATGTCTTGTTTGGGCTTTTTTTTTTTCACTTGAGCAAATGCCTGGGAGTGGAATTGCTGTTACCTGGTGATACTATGTTTAACTTAAAAGAAACTAGTAAGATGCTTTCCAGAGTAGTTTGTACTACCAACAGCACAAGATGACAGTCCAGCTACTCCGCATCCTTGCCAAACATGATATTGCTTTTCTCTCTCTGTTTTTTTTTGTTGTTGTTGTTGTTTGTTGTTAGTCATTTCAAAGTCTGTATACTGATGTTTCATTGTGGTCTTCTTTTGCATTACCCTAATGACTGAGGACAGTGAGTATTCTGTCACTTATGCCTCAGTCATTTTATTGCTTCTGTTTGGAAAACCTTCCTTTTTATATTTTATTTGATTGCTGGCCTTCTTATTACTGAATTATGACAATCCCTTGTCAGACATATGTATCAAAAATGTTTTCTCCAAATCTGTTGCTTATTTTTTTATTTTCTTAGTATGTCTTTCAAGGACCAGGAGTTTATTATTTTAATGAAGTTTAATTTATCTTTTTTTTTGCTTTTATGGCTAATATTTAAAGTTTCTGTCTTTTAAAAAATCTTTGCCTATATCACAGTCATAAGTTTTCTCCTATCTTTTCTTCAAAGTTTTTAGGTTTTAGCTTTGAGTTAAAGTCTATAATCCGTTTCAGCACAATTCTTGTGTATGATGTGTGGTAAGGACTGATATTTCTCTTTTGCACTTGAGTATCTGATTTTTCTGACACCATTGTTGAAACTATTTTATTTTCACTTGATTACCTTAATATCTGCTTTGAAAATTAATTCACTGCACGTGTGTGAGTGTATTTCTAAATTCTATTCTATTCCAGTGATCCGTATATCTATCCCTATTCCAATACCATGCTCTTTGTCAATTGATAATCTTTATTTTAAATCTTGAAAACAGTGTATATGATCTTTAAACATCTTTCTTCACTTTTTTCTTAATTGTTTTGGCAATGCTAAGTCCTTCATAATTCCACATACGTTTTAGAATCAGCTATCAAATTCAAGTTTTAAAAAAGCTTACTGAAATTTTGATACAATTCAGACACATAAGCTTAAATATAACATGTTTTCTTTCATACTGTATGAAAAACTCAAAGTATAAATAGGGAAAAAACTAAAAGATAGATGATAGGAAGTAGGAAGGTAGATCTTTCTGAAAGGGGAAAGAGATCAGGAGATGGAGGGGGGTGGAAGGAGGGGAGGGAAAGGGAATGAAATTAAGACGTATTATGTAAATCTACAAATTCCCAAGAGAAAATGTAAATACTGTGTAATACAAACATATACTAATTAAAAAGTTATGATCATGTAGGACTGATAGGTTAACTTGAGATAAATTGATATCTTAATACTGGCTCTTCCAATCCAAGATCATAATATATTCTCTAGTTATTTATGATCTTCTTTAATTTCTTTCAGCACTGTTTTTGTATATTTCAGGAAAGAGTTCTTAAACACGCATTCTTAAATGCATCTCTAGGCATTCCATTTCTTCAAGATGGTATTACCACTAAAAAAGTTTTCTACCTTAATTGCTATTTTCATTATTACTATATAAATATATCATTTCTTCTTTAATTTTGTTAGTCTTCTATCCTGATGCCCCTGAAAATTTCAAATATTATTTCAATAGTTTCTTATAAACTCCACATATCAATCATAGCATCTATAAATTTATTAATTTTACTTTTCCTGTACAATTTGAAAGCACTGGGTTTTTACTAAATTATTGCAATGTTTTCCACAGGTATGATGAACAGAAGTGAAGACAGCAGATATCTTCACTTGATACTCAAAAAAGACAAATGCATTAGTTTTTCACAATTGCATATGTTAGCTGCACTTTTCTTCACAGATGTGTTTTACCAACTTTAGCAAGTTGTCTTCCATTACTAATTTCTGATTTTATTATAAATAGGTGTGAATTGTGTACAATACTTCATATGACTTTAATAATATTATATAATGTTTCTTCTTTCTCCTCCTCAGACATTGAGTTACCCTGATTAATTTTTAATGTCAATCTTGCATAATTATAATAAACAATTTGGACACAGTGTATAGCCTTCTTTATATATTGCTATATTCAGTTTTCTCAGGCTTACTTAATAATTTTGTGTCTGGGTATTATGAAGAACATTGGTCTGATGTCTTTGGTTCAGCTTTGAATCATAGCACTGCTATACTCATGAAACTATATAAATATCTATGAAATTATTTCAATAGATGTCTTCATACCATGAATCCACCTTCACTTCTAATATTAACAATTTGTATCTTCTATATTTGCATTGAATTCAGTGAAGCTTGATGCTTATCAAATCTTTGTAACTTTTCAAACAACCAGTTTTTGGTTTAATTTATTCTTACCTATATTTCATCTATCTCCTAGTTCATTAATTTCTGCTTTTTAATATTCCCTGTTTCTATTTACTTTGGGCTTAATTTTTCTTTCTATTTCTGTCTTCTCAAGTAGCAAATGTAGATCATTGATTTTAGAGCTTTTTTATTCACTAATATACAAATTTAAACTACAAATTTCCTTCTAAGCTGACTTCAGTTTCATACTACAGATTTTATACTGCTATTTAATTTTATTTTAATTTCATTCAGTTAAAATGTTTTCTGGTTCTGTATTCTCTTATTTATTGCTGATTATATAAGGAAGATTGATTAATTGTCAAATATATGAGGATATTTCATGTTTTGTTACTATTTATAGTATAATACATTGAGGCCAGAAAGCATACTTTGCATGCACTCACTTTAAATGTTATTTGTCATGAATTGAATGTCTCTTCTGCTTCTGTTTGCAGCAGTGTCCTATAGATTTATGTCAGATCAAAGTGGTAGCTGATAATAGTAAAAATTAATATATTCTTGCTAATTTTCTATTTGGTCTATCAATTTTTGTATAAATTTGTGGCATTTTGTAATCAATTGCTTCAACAAATACTAAACTATCACAAGATTTGTTTTTATTTTTAATTA
>NW_004624756.1:3253440-3282401 GCF_000247695.1 Heterocephalus glaber | reverse complement strand
TTTTATAGATATTTAAATACTCTAGAACTATTAATTTATTTGGTAGATCCAAGTTTCGGTTTGTTACAATTTTTCTTCTGCCTGAGGAGTTCTTTAAACATGTTACACTGTATAAGTCTACTACACATGAATTCTCCCAGCTGTCTGCGCTGTTGTTTTTGTTTGAAAATATCTTCTTATTGGCTTCATTTTTGAAGCATGGTTTTACTGCTTATAGAGTTCTATACGAAATTCTTTTATTTTTCAGTACTTTAGAGATATTTCATTTTCTTCCGATTTGAATTATTTCTGAAAGTCAACAGTAATTACTATTATCTTTGTAATTGTTCGAGTAGTAAATCTCCTTTTCTTTGGATATAAGATTTTCTATTTATCAGGGTTTTTTTTTTTAAGCAGTTTCATTCCAGAGTATTTTGTTGTTGGGGTTTTTTTGGTTTGTTTCATTTTTGCCTAGGAATAATTAAGTTTCTTGGCCTATATATTTATGTTTTTAATCCATCCAATTTATTATTTACATTTAAAATTTAAAATTTTTAATTTCAAAAATTTAATTGGTTTTGTCTCATTTTTTTCATTTTTCTTGTCATTATATTCATATTTTCCTTGAAGTCTTTGAACACACTTATAATAAATCACTTAAATTTCTGTCCTAAGTGCTTCAATCTCTGCCCCCATTGTTGGAACTTGAATTTGTGTAAATATCCTGCCAGGTCTTTTTGCCTGGACCCAGGAACTTTCTCCCCACATATGCACAGGTTAGAATTCAGTTAATATTTCCAGTGGATATTTATGCATAATCCTAGAATAGGAACTTTCTTCCTCAATACTCTCCCCTACAAAATTCAACTATTTCATCATCTTCAAAGCCTAATCCCTGTCTCAACCAAACAAACCACCATCTGCTCAGTTTTCCCTTCTGCCTGATATGAAATAACGCCTTCAAACAAAAAGCAAAGATAATCTGAGAACTCATCTCATTTGCTTTTCTTCTGTCAACAATCACAGTCCTGTCTTTCCAGTAGTCCAATGTCAGAAAACATTTGTTTCACACATGCAGTCCAGATTTCTAATTACTCTATCCTACCTGGAAAAAGAATTCTGTCTATAATTTTTCTGAACAGCATTTGGCTGTTCAGAATAAAAACATATTTGAATAAAAAATTATACATGTTGGCAAGAAACTAGAAAAAAAATGATCAGAAATAAAGAATAAAAATCAACAGAATAGAGCTACCTGCAGTTGAAATCTTAGGGAATGCAGAGAAAGATGAAATAACTACAACTAATTTCTTTGAGGCCATTAATTAAAAATGGACAATTTTTTAAAAAATAATTATATGAAAACTTTAAGATAAAGGAACTAAGGTTGAAAAATAACCAAAATTAATATGGAAGACATTGACAGTGTTTAATATAATCATACAAGAATAGAGAATTATACTATATACATATGCTATGGAATGAACTAGAAGATATTTGCATTAGCAGAAAAACATTTGTGATAAAACAACACGCAATTGCTACTTCACAATTTCCACATATGCAAAGTGGAACCAGTTTCCTCAAGGCTTGTTCCAAATCTCCCATGGCTGGAACTCAGATACCTGCTGGGGTTGGGGTCTCACCAAAGTCTCAACTGGGGAAAGGGCTGATTCCAAGCTACTTCAGGGCTGTTGGCAGAATTTGTGTCTTTGCAGAGATACGGGCTTAGGTCAGTGGTGGGGAACCTATGCACAGGTGGTGTAGCAGGCTGTATCACTGAAAGCTCTAAAGGGTTCACCATCCCTGGCTTAGGTCTTTATCTTCCTGGCTGTCACTCATGGAGCATTGTCAGCCCGTGGGGATCACCATGCTAGTCATTCCTAGTCATGTGTCTTGTACCATGCACGGCTGCTTACTTTCTCAAAACCAGTGAAGAGTCTCTCTTAGTCACTTCTGCTAAAATGGAGTCAATCTAATCAAAGGAGCAAAATCCCACCTTGTCTGCAATATTCACATTTTTTAGAAGTAAGATAGAGATTCTGCCAAAGTCCAGAACAGGGTTACACAATAGTGGTACTTATGAGAGGCTCACCTGAGAATGTGTCTTCCACAAAGGTCATGAAATATGCAACCAAAGCACAGAAATTTTGTGTTGGATGGACCTAGACACCGATGTAGAGAAATATGATATGACAGAGATAGATGGAGATAGTTTAGAAAGCATACATGTAAATGTAGAAGACCCAGACAAACAGGAATATATCCATGTTTACTTGAAGCAGTAAGGACAGCAATACTTAAGAGATTTTGGAAACTACCCAAGGACAAGTTACTACTTCAAATGGCTTTATAAACTCCAAACAGGAAAAAAAATATATGAGGGAAGCCATAAGCAGACCCATTATACTCAGACCAATAAAAAAATAAAAAGAAAAAAATTAAAAGCATAATTAAAAATAAACAAGATATTTCCTACAAAGGAGTAATTAACAGGCACAGAAAAGATTGTTAACCTGAAACAAATCCAGCCAGAAGGTACTAGAATGACAAGTTTAAGGTGCTGTGATAAAATGTTGACAAATGAGAATTCTATCCCAGCTAATACATATCTTTTACAAAGGAGGAAATATGAAGACAACAGTATTAATGGAATAAAACATAAGAAAATCTCGTGTTCTTGAGGTAGGCAAAGATTTCTTAAGTAAGCCTACAAAGCACTAATCATAAAATGACTGGCAATTGAACTACTTTAAGACTAAGACCCCCTTTTATCACAAAATGAACAAATGAGTGGAAATTCAAGCGTGGGATGAAAGATGAAATTGTCAATATATTTATGTAATCAACACATATCCAAAATACGTAAAACTTCCAAACCAATAACCAAAACCTACACAAATCTATTGTTTAAAAATGGACTAAATTAATTTAAAGAGCAAAAGAAAAGAGAGAGGCTAGGAAGCAAGGAGATAGAATTTGTAGAGAAGGGAAGGGAATCTGGAGATGGGAGGAGAAGGGAGCTGCAGAGGGGAAGGGAATTAAATATGATTAAGATGCAATATGGATATGTACCAGTTCTGCATGATGAATGTAATTATTATTTACAGCAAACATATACCATAATTTTTTTAAATGGCCAAGGAATTTGAACAGAGACTTCACTCAGAAGGTTACAGGATTGTTCAATAAATACAAGAAAGTAACATCTTCATCATTAATCATTGAGAAAATGCAAATTAAAACGTGGACTCTACCACTGCAGACACCCATCAGAATTATTGAATTGATAAATGAATTACAGTGTATTTAGGCAACAAAATATTAATTAGCAAATAAAATAAGCATTGTGATACTGTATACAACAATCTGGATAACTCTCAAAAACATAATATTTAGTAAAAAGGCTAAACTAAGAAAATTTTAAATGCATTTATATAAAATTTTAAGAGACAAAAATCAATCCACAATTAAATACATCAGATTATTGATGATGTATGAAAGAGGGTGACACAATTTGGTATTGGGCTGAGGATAGTGTTATGGGCTCTGATCCTATTCTGTGTTCCATTTTTGATCTTTATTATATATATGTGCCTTCAAAAATGTAATGAAGCTGCACATTTAAAATCTATTCCCATAATGTAGATTATGTTTTAATAAAAATGGCAACAAAATCAAGATTATACTATATATAAAATACTTTATTTTACCATAGTATAATACAACAAAATCTGACAAGAGGAAAGAGTAAAAGAGGTAAAAGGAATTTGGTAAAAATATGTTTTTCTCTCTAAAAGGTAAAAATGAAACAAATATATTGCAATAAGAGCAGAGGAAGTGATGAGAACTTGAAAATATTTTAAGTTATTTATGAATACCATCTATTATCACAAATATCTAATATCTAATTGTTATTAGAAAGATTCTTCATCCTTTCAGGATCGACTGCTCAAATTTTCTCTAAGTAACACTGATATATTGAGGGCTTAGTGTGTGTATATATGTATATATCAGACCCTGAGATGAGCATTTTTTATGCACTAACCCAATTTACAGACTGAGCAGCACATTAAAAAATACTGGTACTATTCTTGTGAGGAAATTGGGGTTTAAATAAGCTTAGAAACTTGAAAAAAGTCATGCATTAGTATGCGGCAAAACTAAATGTTTAGGGCAGTGCTTGTCATACTGAAAGCACTCAAGCCATAATTGCTGCAAGAAGTGCAAGAGCTCTTCTGACCCTGTTCATCTATGCCCTGTGTTTGTAACAAACCATCCTGCCTCTCTAATGGAGCCCTTAAGAAGAACATCACATAAAGTTGGTCTGAACCTGAAGATGCCAGATTACTAGATAGCTCATTATTTATTAAAATAGATCTTGTTAGCATGTTGCTCTGTGATCTCTTCATCTCATTCTCTTGACTCATTTATTTAACAGCTATTTATTTATTAGGTACCAAGTACAGGGTTCCAGGTCCAAGGTATATGATTTTAAAAACAAGGAGAAATACCCTCTCATGGAGCTAACAATCTGCAGGGGAAGATGAGTAAGGAAGAAAGGCAAATGTAGAGTAATAAATCCCATCAGCGGGGCAGAGACACACAGGATACAGGGCTATTTCAATGGGGTGGCCAGGGGAAAACTCTGTAAAGAGACAACCTATATGAGACGGGCATTCAAAACCACAAGTAAACACATCCCATGAAGAGGAGCAGAAAGTGAGCAAATGCAGAGGGTCTCAGGCCAGCTGGGCCAGGGGAGGGTCTCTGCACTAGACAGCACAGATGCCCTCTAACATCCACATCTAAAAAATGCTTGGTTTTGAGTTGTACTCACAACACTGGGCACGATTTGACTTGAAAGTTAAGTTTGATTATTCCTAGCAGTTCCCAAGCTCCACAGTATCAAGACCACTTTCATTCTGGCCCCTGAGGGCAAAGCTGAAGCCCTGAAATTCTCTATATCCGCTGGTACAAAGAGTAGTATAATGAGCACTTACTTTTATTTGTCCTGTCCTAAATGATATATTTCCACCTAAGCAGTGTATAGAACTCTTGTCTCTAGCCACATAAATTTCTTCTTGAGACTGAGTTTCTAGCTTCCACCTGGTCTGTGATACATTGTTGATTCGCACATTCTGGGTCAGGAAGTCTGGGGAGAGCTGAGATTCTGTGTCTCTTACGAGTTCCCAAGTGACCTGTGCCTGCTGTCTGTTGAACAACAAGACCTGCGAAGACTCTGACAAATGCAAATATCTGTATCTTCCAGTGGTATGTAAGAGCCTGTGGATTTTACTGCTTGTCAGAATGGGACTCTGGGCAATGGCACAGATGGTCCGCTTCTTCATCTGGCTCTGCTTATGATAATTAAGTTAAATAACATATGTGAAACCACTTTACACATACTAAGTGCACAATTAATATTATTTTTATCTGATGGAAAGTTAACTGCCTCAATAAAGCTGAGTTACTGATGATGCCACTATTAAAGTTATGCCTTAGAAAGTAAGTTCCTAAACGCACTGGACTTCTCAGGTCTTTATGTACGAAATGGGATCTGTTAACATATGGTACACTTTGTCTGTGCTCAGCATTGTGCTAAACACTAGGAGACCAGAAATGGGGATACAGAGGAGCCTCTGCCCTCAAGGATCTCCAATCCAGATGAAAGAGTGAGAAAAATAATTCAAGAGAGAACATAATTATCTGCTAATCAGTATGGTAGCACATTAATTACTACGGGGAGCCAGAAGCAAGTGAGCTCAAAGAGGGCTGGTGTTGAACTGCTGTCCTACATCCTACCACAGGCAGGCCTGATAAAGCAAGAAAAGCAATCTAAGCTATAGGCTGCTTCAATTTCCCCATTCCCAGGTGTCCACAGCATACAGTGAAGATGAATCTTTTCCCTGTGTGCTGGATTCTCATTACAACGATGTCTGGGGAAGAGATGAGCCGATATAGGTATGAAACTGCATGCTCTGTGGACCAGATAGAAGTTCAAAAGACAGAGGAAGAAGCTGTAGGGTCGCAGTCCTCCACAGGTGCTCCAATACACATGGTTACAGAAAGACAGAGACAGGCAGCTGCAGATGTGGGGGCATAAAAGTTTAAGGTTCATTCTTTTGTCTTTTTTTCAGTTCCTGGCTCACCCAGGTTCTAACTCAAGACTGATTTTCAGGGAGATTAATATGAGTCTTTCACATTCCAGTTCTTTCAGGCAAAAAAAAAAAAAAAAAGAGAGGTTTAATAGCCAAGTCTATTTTGGCATTTCTACAGCCCTTAATTGATGATTATCCAAACATGAACTGGTTACCTTCCAAGTGTGTGTAAACTGCAAACGTGTCAAAAATTATCCAAAAAGTGTGGTATTTACTTTTCATTTATTGGTTGATATTAACTTTGTATTTTTAATATTCTTTCACTTTTTGGTGTGCATATGTGTGAGCATTTCTTGCTCAAATTTTCAGGAGAATTGCTATGTACAAGATACAGTTTTGACTTGAACACAATAGCAAGTTTTATTTTAAATATTACTGCTAATCATTTTAGTTTCTGACACCTGAAATAATCAAGAAAGACTTAAAAAAAGGAAACAGATTTTTACCCAAACCTTGAAAATTTGATAAGACTTTAGAGGGCCAGACTTTGACGGTAAAGTATGAGGAAAGCTCAGTAAAAGGGCTCTGTGCTCTTGTAGTACAGGCTTTCTAATGAACGCAGACAGTGTAAATTGTGACATACAGAATGAGTTTCAATAGGATAAATGAGGCCAAAGAGGGGAAGGCCTTAACTGAACTGGAAGCAGAGAAGAAATATTCTAAAAGTGATTTTAGAGAATGATATATACTATTGCTTATGAAAAATTAAATCCAAATTTATAGAAACTTAAATTTGTTTGGACAATTTAGGTGTAATGTACCTGGGACCCAGAGTAAAAACTGTATAACAATGAAGAGGAAAGAAATGAATTACTACATATTTGAGGGGGTCTCTCTATGTAGTTTAGGCCCTAAACTCACTATGTACCCCAGGCTGGACTTGAACTCATGGTGATCCTCCTACCTCAGCCTCCCAAGTGCTGGTATTACAGGTTTTCGCCACCACACTTGGCTGAATTACTACATAGTCTTACATATTTCATACACCTAGTATGCTATATGGATGACATATGTTCTTGAGAATACCCAGGAACTACATGGGTATGTCTAGGTTATATTATTTTCCATAATTACAGATGAAAATTCCATAAATTAAACTTTTGACTTTCCCAAGTCTTCAACAGACAGCTCTTAGTTGTGCTTAGACCTTTGGGAGTGAAATGCCATAGACATCCCAATTCTAAAGAAACCAAGATGAAATCTGCACTTAAGATAACTAGGTTCTTTGAAGCCCTGGGAACAAAAACCTTAACTATAATGCATTTTCAGCACATTTGAATATACATCTATCTATACATCTTTTATTGCTAAAAGATTATCTGAAAGAATCTTGATATTTTTTGCCAGTGCACTATGTTCAAATATAAGATGTTTATATTTTATCAAGAGTTTTCAGAAATAATGTTTCTGTTTCACCATTTACATGCCAAAGGCAAATGGTGATCTAACCAGTAGATTCCTGAACCAAAATGATTTTGGCATCACATCCGCAAAAATGCACTTTTGCCCCTCTCTTTCCACCCATCTCCTGGACTCTGTTACATTGTCTCCTATATGAAACCTCAGAAGTTTCATAATCAGTGCCTTACCTAGTCTTCTGAATGCCAAGCTCTTGCCACTTCCTGTCCTAAACTTTTCTTACAATAATACCAAATCATTTATAATCCACCACATACCTATATAGATTCTTTCTCTCTTCCATGCATTTTATCTTGTTTACTCATTTCCCTTCAATTTCTGTCTGTAGTTCTCTTTCCTTCTCTAGTTCCTATTAAACAATTCATGTTTTCTAGAATAACTGTCTTCCAGTGACCATGTCTCTGGTCTTTATCTCTAATTCTTATTGATCAACTCATATTTTAGGACTCATCTTAGCTTTGACTTTTTGTGACCTCTTCATTACCTTCCAGTCTACATTTCATGTTGCTGTCCCATATGTGAGCCCTTGGACTTTATATCTATTTCCATGAAAACATAACAATTATGCATTATAATTGCCTGCTTGTGAATCTCTCCCATTGCTAATTCCTTAGGGAAAAGACTCTATATTACCAGAACATAATTGACTGGCTAGAAAATAATCAGTGCTCAATAAATATTTGATAATTGATGATTGAGTGGCTGTGCACATTATAATTACTAAAATATTAAAATTCATAATTGTAAAAATGAACAGCAATCAAATTGCTCCTTAAGTCAAAATTTGAAGCTTTAATGTCATAGTTAAATTGTTTCATTTCTTTTGCCATCTGGATTTAAAAACTGCAAACTTCTTGCAGATGTTTTATCTTTAGAAGTCTTGGAAACAGCTATGTGGGACAGGACGATCAAGCATGAATTTCCCTAGAAAACTTTCCAATAATTCTTGAGCATATATAAATCACTAAGAACCATTTCAAAAAGTCTAAGACCTCTAGGTAAATAGATGGGCATAATAGTGACATACATTTCCAAAGATTCCAGAAAGACATAATAGTGCAGTGGTTGAGTATACAACCTTGTAATCAGACTGCCCTGATTAGAATTCTTATTTGGACAATTGATAACTACATATAACAAATTTAGGTCATTTTCAATCCTTTCCCCTCATTTTCCCCTCCCACTTTCCCTTTTTCCAAAAAGACTGCCTTTATTTTACTCCTTACTTTGTACTATTGGTTTCTTATATAAAAGAAACCCCGAGATATTTCACTTTCTGTATCTTCATATTTTATTTAACATTATGAGCTAAAGACCCATCCATATTCCTGCAAATAATATAAATTTTTCTTCTTTATGGTTGAATAAAATTCCAGTGTATGCATACTGTGTATAAATATAAATACATATATGTATTTTTACATATATATACATATACATTTTCTTTTTCTATTCATGTGTTGATGAGCATCTATGCTAGAGCTTAGCTACTGTGAAATGTGCAGTTATAAACATGGGTATGCCTGCATCAGTATACTATGATGTCATTAGATTCTGTTCAGTTCTTATAGCAAATGGTGATATTGCTGAGGGCAAGTCTCTTATTTTTCTTGCATTACCAAGAACTATAAAATTTTTATATGTATTTAAATTACTTATTCTTAATAATTCTTACTTCAGACATTTTACTCTAGTTTTATAACTTTAAATTGATTTGATTTAGTTTCATAATGTTATCATGTAATGCTTTGTGGACAATCTATGTCAATTTTTATGATGTAAATCATAGACTCTGACCTTGAGGCCCTTAAAACAACCAGGAAGACAAAATATATGCACAAAAAGAATTTTACTGGTCACTACTTGCAATCCTGTCTTCTATATCTGATATTCTGTCCTCACATTGGCTTATTCTGCTGTGTAAACTTTCAATGGAGTTTTTAATCTCCTGGAAATCTGTTTGCATCTGTTTTATGAATTCCATTTGTTTCCAATGCTGGGATTCCATCATGTTCCTCAGCTCCTCTGTTTTTTTTTTTTTTCAATCTGTGTCTCCTCTAGAGTTATTAATCATGTCTTTCACTATGGACACACTCTCTGCTGTTATCTGAAAAATTATTTCTGATTTTATTTTTTCCAGATCCTCTTTCATTGACAGTTCAGGGTGTCCAGATGTCTGAGTATCAGATTGCTCCATCCTTTTGCCCCTTGAGGTTGCCTTAGGTGATCTGGAAGTCTGGTTTTGAGACTTGTTTACCTGTCTTCTCATTTCCACAGATGCAGCCTGCTGCTCCTTTATTGAGGCTACTCTTTGCTTGCCCAGGGGGCTTCAATTCTCAGTAAGCCTAAGAGAGGCCTTCTCTCTGCTGCTCACCACTGTGCCAATGCCTGGGCTCAGAATGGTGACCTTCTGCATCCTTGCACTTCGCTGCTGTCCAGGCAGGATTCTGGCTGGGGCCTGGGCACACTTGAGATAGCATCTGGGCATGCCTCTGGCTGGGGCCTGCCCACCTGTGTAGCTGTTATCTGGAGGGCCCTTGACTGGGGGGCTGTGCACCCAAGTCGCTGGTGTCTGATCTGGCTTCTGGCTAGGTCTGTGTGCACTGATGGATGACACCTGGCTGGGCCTCTGGTTGTTATCTGCACAGCTCTCCTAGTTGGGCCCATGGCTGGGGCTGTGGGCCCAAGCTGCTGGGCTCTGGCGGGGCCCTGGCTGGGACCTGCCCACCCGTGTGGCTGTGGTCCACACAGGCTTCTTGCTGGGATCTGTGTCCTCTTACCAATGGCATCTAGGCGGGCTTCTGGCACACAAAAAGAATTTTAGACATTCACATAAAAGCTCAAATTGCATAATGGTCATTCAGTGAGTTATTGACTTTTATGATAACATTTAGAAAAGTCCTATTATGGATAAGATACTATCCATGGATCTGAAAGTAAGATGTTACAGATATTCCCCATCTAATGACCTACCTGTTTAAAGACTCTTCAGACTTACATCTGAGGCACACTGTTCAAACTTTCAACCCACTGCTCAAACTCACAACCCATTTATTTGTACAGTTGAGTACATTTTGTTTATAGAGCCTCAATGTCTGTTTTGTACAGTATATCTTGTTTGTAACAGAACTGTAATTTTTGCTGATTGTATTGCATAATAAACTACTGTAGTTTTATGTTCTGTTATTCATTACAATACTGAATGTAAGAGTTATGCAAATAATATTGTTCCAAATATTGTAATGCACATACTATATACAATTCCTCCTTTAGTGACTAATACATTTAATGATCTAGTCTCAGGAATGGAACTTGGTCATTAAATGAGGGATGTCTGTACAAACAAGATTTCTTTCTTCATGGAATTAATAGCCTAATAAGGAACACTAATGATGAAATGGAAAACTAGAAAACATGAAGCATAACACAACAGGGAAGCACATTGTCCTAACAGAACATGTAGAAGGCCCAAGTACCCAAGATATGGGCTCAGAGGCAAGTTCTATTGGCTGCAAGTAAGAGAGATCTAAACTCATAGTGATAGAAGCAATATATAAATGCATTTCTCTCTGGTTTTGCTACAGCCTGAATCACTACCCTCCTACACACAATTTCATATGTTAAAGGGTTAGTCTCCAGCCTGTGGCACTATGGGGAGGTAGTGGAACCGTTAGGAGGTGGGGCTTACAGGGAGGAAGTTGGGTCACTGGGTGCAAGACATCTGGAGGGGATCCTGGGACCCTGGGGGAGGTGTGCAGCAGTACTGTGAGAATCCATGGGAGTCAGGATGTCTTGTGTTGCTACTTCACCACCCTCAGTGCACTGTCTCAGGGCCAAAGTGACTATTAGGGTGATGGCAGCCATTTCCACATCCCAGCCTCTGGGGAGAATGGACTGCAACCAGGATCCTTTCTTGACATGGCACAACATTTTCAGTTCCACTCCACAGGGCAGCAGCATGATTCATACCCAACTCCAAGAGAAACATAAAAGTATCAGTTCAATTTTAACTAATAAAAAATAGTACTTCTAGCACAATGCAAGAATAAAGATAAATATGATTTGAAGGACATATAACATGTATCAAGAAGCTAAAGAAATATGACATTATCTCAGAATATAATCAGCAAGATACCATTATCATTCCCAGTATCAGATTTTAAGTGTTAAAAATGTAGCAGGATTAAATTAAGTTCAATTTAAAAGTGAGTTAAAAACTCAGCAGATACTTCTCCAAAAATATACAGATGCCAAATAACCATATCAAAATATGCTCAACATCATCTTTCCTTAAGGAAATGCAAATTAAATAAGAAAATATCACTACACTCCTATTTGAAAGGCTAATCTCTGAAAATAAAATGATTGCTAGAAAGGATGAGTAACAGCAGGAATGCTCATCCCTTGCTGATAAGAATCCAAAATGGTAGAGCCACTGTGGAAGAGTTTGGCAGTTTCTTACAAAGTTACTCATGGTCTTATAATATAATCCAAGAATCGTGCTCCTCAATTACTCAACTGATTTGAAGATGCATGTGCATACAACCTGTAAGTGAATGTTTATAGCTACTTTATTCATAATCACCATAACAGAAAACAACTAAATATTCTTCAGTAGGTTAATAGATAAAAAGTGTGGTGCATCCATAAAGTAAAATGCTGCTCGGGGTTACAGTGAATTAAATTATGAACCCATGCAATGATGGAGATTAATCTGAAGTGCAAAAGCCAGTCAAAAAAATCTACTTACTGTACAAATTCATAAAGAATAATGGAAAATTCAGAAATGGGAGATAGATAAGTGACTCCCAGTTATGCTAGGTGGGAAGGATTGGGTTTTAATAGGCAAAGCATTGTGAATTTTTTAGGGCAGTGAAACTATTCTGTATGATGCAGAAATTGTGGATGCAAGAAAGCAAATATTTGTCAAAAACCTACAGAAATGCACTGTACAAAGAGTGAATATTAATGGGCACAAATTTTAAATAATAAGAAGAGGAAGGAGAAGGAGAGAAAGAAGAAGGAGAAGGGGAAGGAGAAGTAGGGGAAGAAGAAGGAGAAGGAGGAGAAGACAGGAGAATCTCAATATAATATGAAGAACGTGGCACTATAACTGTATTATAAAGACCTAAAATGAAAGATTAAAAAGTGTTGATTGAAGCAATTTTGGAGTCTCTACCACTGTAAGTTAAAGGAGTAGTCTGTAAGCACTACACCAGTTGATCACATTTTCTAACAGATTAACAAAAACTAAACCACCATTCATGTGTAGTGGAATTGAAGTTTACTCAGTAATGTCAGTTGAAACTACCCAGGCTTCTCATTGTCAGAGGAGGAGGCTGCAGACATACAAGGAAAGAGGCTGGGATGATGCATGTGGTAAAGAGCAAGAGTTAGAAACATCACTATGAACTCATGCTTAGCCTAAAATAGATACAGATGGTTGCATATGGAAATATTTATAGATATGTGTGTATATACACATGTATTTATTTTCCTGCTTGTCAACTAAAGGAGCCGCACACCAATGAAACTCAGTACTAGTGAACACAACTTATACCCAATTCTTGAATTGTAATATTATTACACCCAAAATGGAGATAATGATTATTCTGGAACTGATAAAGAAATATAAAAGATAAGCCCATGACATCTCTTATGCCAATAAATGTGAGCAAAAATATGCAAAACTAATAAGAACAACAACACAAAAAATAAGGTAAGTAATAAAAGTATGTCAAATGGTTATTGAAAATGCTATCAGTGACCAACAATGCTCTAAAGAATTGAACACAAACCACCAGAACAAAATAAAATAGTATTATAACCCAAAGTATAATATAGGAGTCCATACAGATATAAATTAGTGGGAGAAATTGGACAAATCTCCCATGCGTAATTCTAAGCAACACGCAAGAAAGATTAGTGCAAATCTTTACTCCTATATTGCTCAGTGGATAATTTTTTTTTTTTTAAGCCCAGGGGAAAGTGCGAACACAGTCCCCCACTACCACAAATTACGCAGTCGAGTTTCCCACGTTTGGGGAAATCGCAGGGGTCAGCACATCCAGAGTGCCATGGAGGAGCCTCACCCTGGGAAAACCACCTTTGTGATCATGGTATCTCCCCTGCCAGGTAAGTATTCTCAGTGAATAAATTTGACCAGCATGGCCTCAGCAAGGTGATCAAGCTCAATATCAACAGAGATGTCAGGGATAATAGTGTAACATTAGTACCATATGATGAGAGTGCCAATTCACTCTGTATTCTTAGACAATTTCTATAATTAAATGATAGTGCCAGTGTGACATACCAGAACCTTTGGGACATGGCTAAAGCAGTCTTAAGAGGAAAGTTTATAGCAGTGAATCCATGCATCAGAAAAACAGGGTGAGTTACTAATGATCCACTCTAAGGACCGACAAAAAACAAAGCAAGTACAAAGAAGGAAATTTTAAGAATCAGAAATTAATGAAATTGAGACTAACAAAACAATAGAAAGAATCAATGAATCAAACAGTTGGTTATTTGAAACATTAAACAAAATAGACAAATCCCAAGCAATCTTACCAAAATAAGGAAAGACCCAAACTCACACAATTACAAATGAAAAAAGGCAAAATCACAATGGATTTTGCCAAAATCCAGGTGATTATCTGTAGCTACTTTGAGAACCTGTCCTCTAATAAATAAAGTGGAAAATGAAGAAGAAATGGATAATTCCCTACATACATATGAACTTCCAAATTTGAACCGAGAAGATATAAAAATCTTGAATAATTCAATAACAATGAATGAAATTGAAGAAGTAATTTAAAAAACCCACCAACTAATGTCCTGTCAGATTTGCTCCCAAATTATACATTAATTTTAGAGAACATCTAAGGCCAATGATACTCAAAATCTTTAATGAAATCAAAAGGAAGCAGTACTCCCAAAGTCATTCCTTGATGAAGCATTATCCTGATTCCAATATCAGAAAAGGATCTAACCAAAAAGAAATAGCACCAAAGAGAATGAAATACACAGAAATTAACCTAACCAAGGAAAGAAAGACCTCTATAATGAAAATTATACTACTCTAAAAAAGGAGATCAAAAAGGATATCAGAAAATGGAAAGAGATCCCCTGTTCCTGGATATGTAGAACCAATATAGTTAAAATAGCCATACTTGCAAAACAGATATATAGATTAAATACACTCTCAATCAAAATACAGGTAGCAATACTTACAAAACTAGAGAAAGAAAGCAATCCTAAAATTCATATGTAATCAAAAGAGACCTAGATTAGCAAAAACAGTTCTGGGCAATAAGGGAAAGGCAAGGGGCATCATGTTCCCAGACTTCAAGTTATACTACAAAGCTACAATGATAAAAACAGCATAGTATTGGCAAAAACAAAAAACAAACTCCCACTGACTTGTGGATCAATGAAACAGAATAGAGGATATCGAAACAGTCCCAGCCACACTCACCATGTTATGTTGACAGAGGCCAAATCCTTTCATCGGAGGAAAGATAGCCTCTTTAACAGATAGTGCTGGGAAAATTGGCCATCCATATGCCAAAGATTGACCCTAGACCTGTATCTTTCATTATGCACTAAACTAAAATCAAAATGGATCAAAGATCTAAACTTTAGAACAGAAACACTTAATTTCCTGGAAGACAAAATAGGTAAAACAGTTGAAGGCCCTAGTGTAGGTAAAAACTTTCAGAACAGAACCCCAATTGCACAAGAAATAATACCAAAAGTTAACAAATTAGACTACATCAAATTAAAAAGCTTCTGCACTGCAAAGGAAACCATGAAGTGACAACCTACAGAATGTGAACAATTTTTTGCCAGCTATTCTTCAGACAAAAGACTAATATGTAGAATATATAAATAACTAAAAAAAAATAGACTCCAGATTTGAAGAACAGTCAAGAAATACGGATCTGAAATGAATAGACATTTCTCAGATGAAGAAATACAAATGGCCAATAAATACATGAAAAAATGTTCATCACTGGCTATTCTAGAAATGAAAATTAAAACAACACTGAGATACCATCTCACTCCAGAAAGAATGACTATCATCAAGAAATCAACCAGTAGCAATTGCTGGCAAGACTACAGGGTAAAAGAAACACTTCCTCATTCTGGCTGAGAGTTTAAACTGGCACAAACACTATGGAAATCAGTATGAAGATTCCTCAGAAAACTAAAAATAGAAATTCCATTTGACCCAACTATTTCCCTTCTAAGCATCATACCACAGTCATGTATATATAACCATATTTAGAGCAGCATGATTCACAATAGCTAAATCTTGGAAGCAGCCCTATATATCTATCAATAGAATGATGAATAAAGAAAGTATAGAATTTGTACACAATGGAGTACTACTGTGTCTTTAAAAAGGATAAACTTGAATGATTTGTGGGAAAATATATCTACCCTGAGACCCAAATATTAAGTGAAGTAAATCAAACACACAAGTTTATATATCACATAGTTTCTCCTGCATGAGAAGCTCAATACTGTATTAAATAATGTGTGAAATAAAAGATAGATAAAAGGAAAAAAGAGAAAGAGAAGAAAAATTATTGTAGTCCATAATGGACAATATACCTAAAAGTGAACTTTGATTTAGTATAATTGTTTTATGTGTTTTATATGATTTTGACTATTAATCTGGTTGTTAATCTGTATGTATGCTAATTAAGTTTATAAGGACTTATTAGACAAATGAATGAATCTGTTCCTTACAAAAAAGGGAGAGTGAAGGGGAAGGGGGAAAAAGAATCAAGATGTGTTTATGTACATGTACCAATTCCCCACAATAAGTAAAATCATTATGTACTGCAAAGATGTACTAATAAAAATTCAAAAATTGAAAAAATAATGATAGAAGAGCTAAAATATAGACTATATGGGAAATTTCTGTGTAATCATTGTTAATTTTATGTAAAATTAAAACAATTTTACAATAAAAGTTTATTTTTAAAAAATATACCTGATAGTCATAAAAAATCTATAACCTAAAAATAATTTAAATTTTGCATTTTCTATATATTTATGCCTCTTATCAGAAACTCAAAAATATCTTGTATTTTTAATAAGCATTTATTTATTCTTTGATTAAATTTTATTCAAGAAACTGTTTAACACATGGAGTTACCAGTGACGGCACTGGCATAATATTGAAGGCATTTAGAGAATTTTGCCAAAGTACCCAAAGGTTTAGAATGAGCTTTAGGAATGGTTATGTGTATAGCTTATCACATGGTGTGTAATAGTTTCTATTATCACTGGTTGAGGTGCAAATGCTCATACAACCATAATGTACTAATTCTATTACAGCCCATAATGGAAACAATTTTTAATTGAGCCTTTTTTATGTGTTTGAGAATTCTATATAGTGAGGAACTGAATAATTCAAGAATACAGTGAAAATTCAGTTTAAGATATTCCAAGAGACCACACAATTGAAATGTTGAGAGGAAAGCATGCTGACTCGGAAAATGAATTGCCAGCTGCTTTTCTCCTGCTGGTCTCACAAGAGATACAGCAACCTGAGAAAATCCAGCTGTACTTTTGCCAAGGGATCTCATATGTCAGGAAAAAGATATTCTGTAGTACTCTGTTTCAGTGAAAGAGATGAAAACACACTTTGCTTATGAGCATGCCTGTGTACATGCAATACAAGGGGGCAAATGTTAAAACGAAAGCATAAATTCAGAACACTTTCATCTCATGATAGTTTTCTATATTAGGTTCCAAAATCAAATACTCTGATGTACAAGTACTGTGAAATTGAGATATTAGTGCACCTTCTTCTCTAATAATGGTTTATATTCTCCCACTGCTTGTGTGCCAGACAATCCACACTTTTATAAAAAATGAGTATAAGGCTATTTGAAATGTAAAAGTCTTATTATTAGACAACATATTTCAGGAATATTGATTAAAGATACAGGTTGAAGGGAGGGACGGGGACTAGGAGAAAAAGAGAAGTCAAGATACATCACGTGCAGGTACAAATTCCCTTTGATAGATGTGATAGTTGTGTATATTTAAATAAAATTAATTTTAAAAAACAAACCAAAAAAACCCAAAAAAATAAAGATGCAAAATTTCTCGAAGTTATCCACATTCTCTCATAAGTAAAATTTATAAAATTACATTTGAATTCTATGAAGACCTGCCCTCGATTGGTCTTCAGGACTCATCTATGCGGAGTTAGAAAATGGAAACCTGGGGTTAGAGGCAGTCATAAGACAGGCAAATTGTGGCTAACAGAACACCACGAAGAGTCGCTGAGGAGGAAAATCCATCTTCGGGGGATAAAAGAAAAAAATTATGAAAGTGGATTAACAAGTAATAATGGAAGGAAGAACCAGACGTCAGAGCTCAGCTCCATTATTTTCTGGGTATGAACATTAACACCTTGGTATTGTTTGCTCATCTATAAATAAAAGAAATTAATTTTCATCTCACTAGTTCAAAGAACACTCGTATGTTTGTAAAGTGCTTAGCTCTGCATGTTACACAAAATGCACACTCAGTAATTTTTAGTTTTTGTGCACATGAAGATTTATTTGCTCTGAAAGGAAAGTGAATCATGGAAACCAATACAGAATTTCCAAAAAATGTCATTGAACAATAGTAGAACTCAGGGAAGCAGCACTGATGCTTCAATAAAGAAAGGTATGGTATTTCCAAGGCACATTTCATGCACAGCCAACTTTACTCATAGCCAACAAATCTTGACTGCAGTCCAGTTCTGCTCAGAGCTAGCTTTGAACTCACGCCATATGACTTGTGTGTAGTGGGGGATGTATGACTGTAAACAGGGAGAAACTATAATACCTTAAACTCAGAATTTCCTCAGAGCCTTATCTATGTAGCCAGTTACTTCTTGCCATTTTTGGGGTCTCATTTGGAAATATTCATCCAAAACTAAAACTCAGACAAAACTTTAAAAACCCGAATATATTGAGAGGATCAAACTAAAGGAACTGGAAAAGAAATTAAGTAATTCAATATGTCTGTGTAAAGGATATAAAAATTCAGCCTCTCTTGGATTTGTTAAATTCCTGTTTTCCTTTTAAAATACTTTTGGGAATAGGCAAAACTCAAAAGGTGTTTTGCTAAGCACTTTTTCCGTTCATGTAGAAAGGTCCCAGAGGAAATTTAATCTCCATGTTTCTGATACTTTCACACTTAACATCAAAGAGTTGTTTTGTAAGGGTTATTTGATATATTAAGAGGGCTTGGAGCTTTTTTTCAAGGCTTTCAGAGTGTTTTTCTTGGGAAAGAAATGTGGTTACATATAACCAAGGGGAAACAAATTCATACACCACTAAGTTCAAATTCAGTTCAAACTTCGACTGCCAAACTGTCCCCCAAAATGGCTTTCCTGCTTAAAAAATACTTTCTCTGTTAGGAAATATTAACCAAACATCCCCAACTTCATAAAAGATGCATATAAAATTTTCTTTATTGCTGCACTAATTTCATATATATCATTATATAAAGAAGGAGCCCATTAAATAATGGGAATAAGAAAATTACACCTTCTATTATATTGCCTTCATGAACTGAATAGGCATGAATGACTTCATCAGAATTTCGCAAGTGAATTAAAAGAGTGAATGGAAGAGAATGGGAACTCCATTAGTCCTAGCTGGTTAAAAAAATGCAAAGTTGATGAAGTCCTTTCCACCAAGGGCAAAGGTATTTAATCTTCATTTTTAAAAATCATTACTGCCTTGGGCTCTTCTAATCTTTAGCCCAGAAATATCCAGATGCTATTTCCTGCTGCCTGGGCTACAAAAATAGACTACTAATTGGTTCACCATTTTTCTTCCCTCTCTTCCATCCATTTTTCATGAAACAACAAGCCCTCTGATCTGTTCTCAACCTTCAGCTCCTCCTTAGGCAGGTGAGAATTATTTCTTTAAAATTCAAATCTAATCATATCTTCCATCCACTTGAATATAATCAGTAACTGTACATTTTCTGGGAAAAACAAAAATCAACTGAACTCCTTAATGGAGTCTATCTATCAATTACAAATCTTGAGTTTGCAGACCATTAGGATTGCTGATCAGGAAAGCTACTGCCAGATTTCACTTTTCTGTGCACATTTTCCCTCTGCCTGGGTTGCCTGGGCTTCTGCAACTTGGCTTCTTGGGCCAGTTGAATCCTGCTTACTGTCTGAGGTTGTTTACCCGTCCTCGGTTCTGAGAAGCCTTCCTTTGCCATCACACACCCTGGTATACATGCATTGAGCTTCTCTTTACAATTCTTTAAAAACTTTATAAATCAAATGTGGAAGTATTTGAATGTTTCAATAACAGAATGGGTATTAGATCTGGAACCCCATTTTGAATTATTGCAAAGAATTTATTAGCTTTCAGCTGGCTGAAATTATTTCCAAACATTGCCTAATAGTAAGTAGATAAATGAAGTCATTCTTCCATCTTTCTAAATTCTCAGCACCTTCTATGCTTCTGTTGCTGTACATATGATCTCATTGCCAGTATGCTTATCTTACTTAAATTTTGAGGTGGACCATGTCTGCTCTACCTTCTTCATGACTAGCTCATAGCATTGGCCCTGTGTTCAGCAGTCGCTAGGCTCCTTGTATTTTCCACTTTTACCCACACATCTTAATAGTGCCCTTT
The DNA here is from genome assembly GCF_000247695.1 of Heterocephalus glaber. The sequence goes on along the minus strand of NW_004624756.1, from coordinate 3,262,162 downwards.
GATCACTGTGGTGGAATATCCAGGAAAGTCTCTCAGCTTCCTCATAGGACCTACTGTACCAGGATTCTTGCAGGAGAGGCAGGACAGCTCTCAGTGGGTTAATATCCAAAAAGGGTTTTGCCTTTTATACAATTTTTGACTTTGCCTCCCATAAATGGTAACATACTAACATACTACAGCCTGGTTGGGTACAGTCTATGTTACAGAGCAGTGCTAGAGACACACATGTGTATCTAGGAACTAACTGAGCCATGTTGTCTTTCTTGATTCTGAGAAGGCTCCCTGCCTCCACTGTATTCTTTCAGGAGGGCCCTGGCCACACTCTTGGGGAAGGGTCCTGCCACACTTCCATTAAAAACATGAAAAATTATAAATATTGCCAGTGTTATTGGATTATATCTGGATGTTTATGGGTCTGTGCATAAGAATACATGTGTATAAGGTGTATCTCACCTATGTGTTCAATAGTACAATGCAGCTATTCCTATTCTACATATTGTTACAGAGTGGAAGTAAATTTTCGTTGAAAGTTTCATCTTTCCTGGCCTTAAAGAACAATTAAGATACTCACTAATTAATATGAAATGCAATCTTTACCTCCCAAACTTAGGTTGTACACAGAGAAAGTTTTGATATAAGGATTCATGGCAAGGATTCAACTGCAGCTAAAGATTGTTCTCTAATCTTGCTTTTATTATCTCAAAGTTTGTTACTACATTTTAATGTTTTCATGCCTATGTTCTTAGTAAACTTTTACACTGCAGTTCCAGGATCTCTTCTCATCATCCTCCTCCCCCTAACATCACACTCAGCTAAAACCACCTCATGGTCCAGTCACCTTCCACAAAGCCCAGGCACTGAGTGCATGAGGCTCTGTGGGGGCGGGGGGACATTTAGAAATAAACCATAAAAATAAATATTTTAATATGCTAAATACAGACAATCACTCATGTATATATCATTAGGTTAATATTTAAGACTTTTTATTAAGGAAGACATAACAGTATCCCTGAAGTCTCTGTAAATATTCATTCATTGCCTGACTAGTGTGTGATAAACTTAATGTAAGCCCCAATTCTTTACTCCTTACAATTGTATTTTAAATTTAGATCATCGTCATACTCTACTGATTTGTAGAATATACTTCTTGTCCTTTGATTTGGGACTGGGACATCTGAGGTCCTTGGGCCAAACTCATGTTAAAATAAGGATACAAATAAAACTAAATGCATTTGGATTCCAGGTTTTGATAATTAACAGTCTCCTATTTGTTTAACCTTTTCACAGATAACTCTACATATTGGACAAAAATTAAAATATTCTACGAAATTTTATCCTTCTTTTCTTTTTTTTTCTTTTCCCTTCCTTCCTTTCTCTCTCCCCCCTCCCAAGTTCCCTTTCCCATTTGAACACTTTCTTCCAATTTCACAATATCTATTACATATTTTGCTCCTTGTTCACACTTTCAGTTTCTCACACCATAGAGACAATGTTATATTTACATGGGTTTGTCTGATTTATTTCACTTAAGAGTATGGTCTCAAAGTGCATCTATTTACCTAGAAATGCAAGTTTATCCTTTTTTATGTCTGAGTAGTATCAAAACTTTTGTAAAAAGGAGGAGAAGAGGGGTTGAAGGGAAAGGAGGGTAATGGGAAAAAAGAAGAATCAAGATATATCATGTACAGTACAAATTCCCTATGATGAATGTGATCATCATATATATCCAAATTGTACCAATAAACTTAATTAATAAAAAATATCTACAAAATAATTGAGCAGAACCTGTATCCATTCTCAGTATCTCCAATCTTAATAACATGAATATCCTTTCTGGGGATCTGGTCACTTCCTCACAGAAAACAACACATGCTTTTCTCTGGAGTCAGAAGTTGAAAAAGATCCGGCTGGCACTGAAATAGCTGTGGACCCAGGTGATGTTTCATGACAAGGTGAACTGACAACAAGCTCCAGTGCACATGAGCTACAAAAGTACCAGCTGACATTGCCTCAAGATTTCATTAGCAAACAGAACATTAATGTAGATTTCCTTCTGATCCCCAACATCTACACAAAATTATAACATCACTGTCTATACTTAGAGGCACACAAGGAAGAACAGCCTAAGGACTGGCTCAGGCAAGCTAGATAGACACATTGTAAGGCAACCACAGTCCTCTCCTTGTGGACTTATTCCCACCCCACATCTTTAGCCTCCATGTAATTTCCAAATATAGCCACATTTCTGTCTAGTATTAAACAACTATCCTATGTACAACAAAAAATTATGCTAATATTTTCCCCAAAAGAGAATGTGATGTATTTTTTTGGTTTTAAATGCATATCAGTTAATTATTCTCATTCATTCACACTTTGATAACCTGTAACTAAAATAGTGAGACCAAAAAAATATATTTTATTATATATTATAAGTGTATTATACATATTGTGTTATATAATATATATACTAATATATAATATAATATATAATAGAATTTATACTATTATATATTATATAATGATATATAATATATTATGTCAATAATATATAATAATATATAATATATTATATTTATATATATATATTACATGGTAAGAAAATCGGAAAAAGGAAAAAACCCAAAATATCTACTTAATATACATAATCAAACTTTTAAAATTAATTTTATTGGTACATTTTAGGTACACAACGTAATGACATTCATCATTGGAAATTTGTCCTTTACATAATCTCTCTTGGTTCTCAAACTTTTATATTCATAGCTACAGCAATCCTCTTTTTTTGCACACGGTTGTATTTACAAATATCTTTTCCTAATAATCATTCCATATTTTCTTTTCCTCTAGAGAGCACTTCAGCTGGTTGTGGTACCTTACCTGGTAGAGAGGTGTAAATTTTCATTCGAGAATAGTTGATACCTTTAGCAATCTTGACCAAATTACTTGGTTGCTATTTTCCATTGACATTCATCATAAAACAGGAGACCATAATTTGCATACCATGGATTCTCCCAGGTGCACTCTTCTCCCTGGGTTGACCAGTATATCTCAAAACTTCGTGTGCACTGAGAACTCATAAATGTGAATTGATGTGGCAATAATTTATTGGTACATACAAGCTAGTTGAGATGAAGTCATTGTGAATTAGGGTGAACCTTAAATTCAGTGTGACTCTTGCCCTTTGAAAATTATAGGAGGAAACTGGATACAGGGACAAAAAGGGAGAAGATCATGGGATAGTAGAGGTGGAGATTAAGGGATGCAGCTACATACAGAGAAATGACAAAGATTACCAGCCGCCACAGAAGTGAGGAAAAAATGAAACCTGTGCTTCAAAAAGGGTTCAGCCCTGCTGACACTTTGACTTGGACTTCTTACCTCCAGCGCTATGAGAGAATAAGTTCCCATCATTTTAAACCACTGAATTGTGCTATTTTGTTATGTTAACCCTAAAGAAATAATACATACCCAGTGGTTAGTAACAACACAATTTCTACTTGATATATAGGTACTTTTACCCCAGACAATGCAACAAATCATGTTTTATTTGCTGATTCACTCACATAAAGAGCGCAACATGGATAGGTGGCATTCCCAATGTTCAGTTCAATGAAATTATTATTGCTTCTTGTAGTGAAATTCTGTCTCCCTTTAGACCTAAGAACTCTAGAGCAGCAGATCTTATAGTCATGGGATCAGAAGCAACAATTGCAGAGTGAGAAAATAAGAATAAATTTTCATTCCTTGACTTTTGGACTCACAAATACTGACCCTGAGAGGAATAATACTTTACAGCATACACCCTATTCTGGATGGTTGTCCAGCCTAGAAGATTTAATCCTTCAAGAGTATTCCAGTCTTTCGAGAAGGCAGCTGGTTCAAGATGATGAAGGCTATGGAAAAAATTAATCCCATAAGCACAGCCTCCTTCTCTTACTTCATTTGCTTGAAATGAGTTCCTCAGTGAGAAGCAACACTTTATGGTACACCACGATGGTGGGCTAGGCATTTTGTAAGTTTACAAAGAATATTTTAACAGAAAATAGGCAAGAGAAGTCTATGTCTGGGATGAGTGGCTACTGTAGCGAAATCAAATCACTTCCATGAAAGATCTAGTACAAAGTAATCAACCTTCCACCTGACAACTTGCTGAATACCCTAGAAAATGATGCCTCATAATCTTTTATGTTTAAAAATCAATAATTACAGCCATATCAACCTTGCTGAATCTATATCCACACTACTGATCTATGCAAAAATCTCATCCTGCTTCCATGGCCAATCAGTCCGTGAGCCATCTGGGCACCGACAAGAGTGGATGGATAACCTTTTCTACCTGATTATGGGAATGATCATCAAGTGTCATCACCAACAGATAAACATCCACAGAGGACACAAATATCTTAACATTCTATGCTCATTTGGAAAAATCTAGCCACACAGTCAAACTTGTCACTGACTTCCCAATCATATTCTTTCCAAGTTCTCGAGCAATCTGCCAAACCACTAGACATGATCCATGAACCAAGTCTGTCTTTCTGACTTCTCTTCTTTCCACACAAAATAAGGAATCAGGTGCAATGCTTGAAGACATTGTGCTTTCACCAATGTCCTCCTAGGCCGCTTCAAAGTGGGAATAGATTGCTGCACATGCCCGTTATTGAAGAATGCCTGTACTTCATAAAGAACCACGTAAAAGTGAAGTGGATGCTTCTTGTTCTCTGTCAGTTTTTCATTGGACACTACACTGGGTTTGAGTAGAAAGAAAGAAGATAATGAAGCCCAGATTGCAGTCATTTTTATCTGAGCCATTTTGTTAATTAATTTAGGTATTCCTCCCTTGCCCTTTCCCAAGTCATCCCCTGTTTGAACCTAATATCACACATACCATTTCTCTTTGTTAAGAGAGTATTAGACGCACAATATTTTGTCTTGGTAAATCACATAGCATCCAGTTCATGATATGTGGCTCAGATTGCATAATAACTTGGTGACCCATAATAAAGCATTCAATTTCAGCTAAGGTTCTGTAGAAAGCCAGAATGGTTTATCAAAAGGAGACTATTTACCCATGAAGGATTGGCTCCAAATCCTAAGATTCTCCATTGTTATTCATACACAGGGTCCACATAATGTATTTGTAGGGCACCAGTTTCCTGCTAGTTCAAGCATGTCCAGAAAAGTTAGGTCATATGATACAAGTGTCATAACAACTTTCATAACAGTCTGGACCTCAGACCTAATTTTCTTTTCCTCTGTGCTCCAATCAAAACTTGCAACTTGTGTCATTTGTAAAACAAGTATGAATGACATGTTTGAAAGCAATATGTTGCCTCCAAAATCCAAAAGAACCTGCTAAAAATTATACTCAGGAAATGACAGGAAAGGTCAGGTATAGCAATGCAGGTTGCACCTTGGAAGGTATCATGACATTGTCAATATCATTGGACCTTTCAGAAATTTCAACACTGTGCTAAGCACCAGAGATGTTTTGGGGATTTACTTCCCACCCTCTAGCATGCAAAAATCTACTCATTAGCTACTCACAAGATTTTATAAGAAAATATCAGCAATACACTATAATGAGCCAATTTGACATGCTTTGGCATAGAAAAGTAATAATGGTCCCATGGACAAAATATTCATAGGAGGAAAGAATTGACAGCCCTGGAAGCATCTCTTTCTTATCATTTTTTTCCAACAGATATAAAGAGAAAAGTATCATACCAACAGTTGCATATAAGATGCAAGAAAATATGTTAATCTGATTTGATAATAAATCCATATCTGGAAAAGCAGCTATATTTTAAATTACCACTTGAAAAAGTTTATAACAACCCATTCTTATTGTCTAGCACCAGCCTGTCTTCTCGGTACCAGGGATTGAACTCAGGTCCTTGTGCTTGCGCAGCAGGCGGCGAAACCACTGAGCTAAATCCCTGGCCACCAGCCTGTCTTCTGCAGAGATCAAATGAGAGAGTTTAATGGAAATGTGGTAGAGATTGCTATTGCTGTTTTCTAATCTTTGCCATTCCTCTGGGAATGTTTTATCTTGGGATTTCTCTACTTGAAAATAGAGATAGTTCTACTTCCTTGTAATTGTCCTCTTGTACGCTAATTTTCCTCATTCTGTCTATCAGGGAACCAGTATGGGGGTTCTGTCAATAGCAGAATATGATTATTCCAATTTCACCTTCATCAGTGGGAGAAATATCCACAGGGGGGATTAGGGCACCCATTAGATTTACTTTGAAATGGGTGAATGACGACAACAGTGACCACTAGACCTCCATAAGCCACTGTTCTGACTGGCAGACCACAATGTTGTCCAATAATGACTGAAAAGTCAGATTCTTCTCCATTCACCCTGCCAAATGACAGGATCACTAGGCCGGGGATTTAGCTCAGTGGTTTAGTCACCTGCCACGCAAGCACAAGGACCCGAGTTCGATCCCCAGTACCAAAAAAAAAATGACAGGATCACTTGTTGAGAGATAGGAAGAAACAAAAACTTTGGCAGTATAGATGGGTCCTTCCTGCAAGAGGAGCAGGGCATGAACTAGCTCAAATAATTATAAATAAATGAATTTGCCAAAGTTTCAGGATGAAAGGATAATATATAAAAATCAATTGTATTAAATACATTATCCACAAAAACTGTTGAAAACAACTCTCTGTCTTTTAAGAGCCAGTCATACCCTCATTCTTCAAGAACAATTTTATCTTAAATAATTGTGCAAGCTGTTTAAGGAGCCTTGATAATTCTTTTCTTCAAATTTAAATCCACAAGAAAGATCATTAGGAAAGAAAAATAATGTAAAAGGAGAGAATGCGGGCTGGGAATTCAGCTCAGTGGCACTGTGCCTGCCTTGCAAGTGTGAGGTTCCGAGTTCAATCCCCAGTACCACAGACACAAAAAAGGAGAGAACAAGGCAGAATTAGACCTCATAATTAACCAAATCTGTGTTACTTATCACTATATATAAAATTATCCAACACCTATTGGCTTAAAACTTAGGGGATCATAGATATTTTATCTAGTTACTGTCGGTCAGAAATTCAGGGGCAGCTAGGCAAGCCAAGGCTTCAAGTGTAAATTGGGGCTGTTGTCATCTGAAAGCCTAACTGTGGATACAGTGGCCTCTTCTGAGATGGTTCACTTGTATGGGTCAGTCACTTGGTAAATGGAAAGAGAACTAATTTTCTCACCATATAACCTCTCATGGGGTGCCTGAATGTCCATAGGATGTGTCATCTAGCTTTCCTCCAGAGAGTTATTTAAGAGAAACCAAATTGAAAGTCATAGTGCCCTTTTCAGTGACTTAGTCTCTGAGGTCATATGTTATGGATTAAATATGTGTGTTCCTCCAAAATTCATATATTGGAATTCCAATGCCCGAGATTATGGCCCTAGGAGGCAGAGACCTTGGAAATAATTAGGTTGTGAGGATGGGGCCCTCATAAGTGAGACTGGTGTTCTTATAAAGGAGACCCCAAAGAGCTACCATGCTTTCCTTCTGCCATGTGAAGACATGGGAGAATGGCAGTCTGCCACTAGAAGGAAAAACTCATGAGAACTACATATTTTGGCTCCTTGATCTGTAACATTCAGCGTCCAGAAATAAAATTTTATAGTTAGCAATTTACCCAATCTAGGTCATTCTTTTTGTTTTCTTTCAGTATTAGGGTGTTTGTACTGATCTGCATCCCTAGCTCTTGTTTATATTTTATTCTGAGACAAATCCTCACTGAGTTACTAAATTGCCCAAGTTGAACTTGAATTCTGATTCTCCTGCTTCAGCCCTGAAAAGTGCTAGGATTACAGACATGTACTACCACAGCTAGCCTATGTACTACCTCTTTTTCCATATTGTACTTGTTAAAAGTAAGAATATACATCCTGCCCATACCTAAATGGAGTAGAATTGGCCTTTCTACAATTTGTGGAACTCTTTTAAACCATAATATTTTTATATATTTACTCAATTTGTAGAACATATACATTCACAAAAAGAGATCTATGAAAATAATAGTAGTAGCTTTTTTCCCCAAAAAAGAATTGTTATTAAAAAAACCTGGAATAGAGCTTAGGAATATATCATTTTGGTATATTCATACAATGTAGTACTACTGAACAATAAAAAGAAACTAGTGATTGTCCAAATGTGTAAGTACATTTAAAAGTATAAGGCTAAGTAAAATAAGCTTTACACATTTGATTTCCTATGTCTGAATCAATGTATACGAAGTTCTATATTGATTAAACTGCACTATATAAACAAAATCAAAACAGTGGTTCCCTCCTGGGGTTGAGAGATGAGGATACACTGTGAAACGGCATGAGAGACTTTTGTGTATGTATTACAATGCTCCATATGTAGCTGACAGGGTGTGTTACACTAGTATCTACTTTTATCAGAATTCATTAAATGTTGAATAGTTGTTCATTTTCTGTATATAAATTATACCTAGAATGTAAACAAATATTATACATTTGATAATACATTTTCAGATGCTTAAATGTGAAACATACAGCTATTTTCAACTTACACTGGCATATTCTAAAAAGATGGATTATTAAAGGGATGGAGAGCCACAAGGGTGGATATGTAGGAAGTAAAGTCAAATTAGAAAAATATAAATAGCATATGGGCCGAGGATTTAGCTCAATGGTTTCACCACCTGCTGCACAAGCACAAGGACCCGAGTTCGATCCCCAGTA
>NW_004624756.1:3222305-3238596 GCF_000247695.1 Heterocephalus glaber | reverse complement strand
GTGAAGGGAGGGCTAGGAATGGGGAAAAAATAAGAACCAAGATGCATTATGTACAGGTACAAACACCCAATGATAAATGTAAACCCATTGTACACCTAAAATGAACCAATAAAAGAACTTAAGAATAAAAAAAACATTTTCTTGGTCTACAGAAGATTGTTAATATTTTGTGATAATATAAGTTGTAAAGTGGACTGTTTTATATATAGGTATTATTGTTAAGTACAGGGACAGTTTCCAGGCACAAAATATGAATCGTAAGTTAGGATGGACTTTAAGTGCAATTATGATGATAAAGCAAAGATCTGCAGTCCTAGATCTACAAATGTGTGGTGAGAAATTAGAACAAACTGGATATAGGCCTTGACACATGGTCTCTGGCTAGACTGTTAGAAAAATACTTCAACTCCAAGCCTTAAAATACCCCATGGAGTCAGCACTCATCTCATTCACACAGAGAACTCCCTGGATACCGAGCCTCTAAAGGGAAAAGATCTCCCCTAGAGTGGGACCATAACATAGGTGAGCACAGGACTAGGCCAGGCCCTGGCAGCACCACTACTTGGGAGGAGCCACTTCACCTTTGCATCAGTTATTAAAATAGAATTCAGATCCCTTGGTCAGGTTCCCCCGAACCCTTTCCTGGGATGTCCATGTTCAACCACTTGAGCTTTGTTTTGACAACTCCTTGCCTGAAGTTGCTTATAGGCTGTTCTTCACCTTGTTTCCAAGGCTGGGGAACAGAAAGTAGCCTCTGTTTTGAGGAGGTGGAAGTTAAGTATACATTTAGTTTTTACTGTGACTTGTTCAGGACCACATTTTACAAAATGCCTTGTTTCCTTTATTATTGTTTCTGGAAAGGAAACTACTATTAAAATTGTTTTAGTTTGAACATAGAACAGTTTTTTTAATTACAGATTATTTTGAAAGATTCTCAGTTAAATTCAAATGTATGCCAATACCTTTCAAACTAAGGTAATACTCAGAGACAAAATGTTCTAACCAAATGGCTTAGAGAAATTTCTGGAATCTTCACTTTCGAAGATTCCTCATTAATGAATGTCTTTGACTTAAATCTAACCCAAAACTGCAACATCATTCTTTGTACATTTTCATTCTATAGTATTAACAAGCTTAGTTGCAAATAAATAAAATACTTAAGCTAAAAAAAATCCTCACTTATTGTTTGCTAAAGTTTGTTACAAGATTACAGATTCTATTTTAGGTAGGCACTTTCTTAAACAATGGTAGTCCCTTTCTAAAGAGAAAGGAAAATTCTTATGGAAATTAAATTTACTGTTTGAAAATTCCATTATTTCATTAATTTATTTAAAGTATAATCTTCTTAAAAACCACTCCGATGTCTTTTTTTTCTTAAGCCATTCTAACTGTCCAGTCTAGCACCATATTTTGCATCCAGTTAGTGCTCAAATAGTGAATAGAAGCAGTAGAGCAAGAAACTATTTTTTGGAAAGGAGCTTTCTAACCAGCCAGCAAAAGCAGATGCCTGCTTCTGGTCACATGCCAAGCTTTTTTCATTAAGAAAGGGTCCTTTTCTTTTCAACATCATTAAATTTTACTTTTTTAATCAAAATATCCACTCTAGATTTACTGAGATGAAATCGAAAAGCAAAAAGTATATAACTTTAAGGTATACAAATTGATTTTTTGTTTGTTTTTTAAGGCTGGGTCTCTCTATGTAGTTCTGACTGGTTTTGAACTCACTATGTAGTACAGACTGGCCTCAAACTCAAGGTGACCCTTCTGTCTCAGCTTCCCAAGTACTGGGATTACACCCCTGTGTCACCAGACCCAGCTCAAACTGATGTTTTGATATGTGTACAAATTGTGAAATGGTTGCCACAATCTAATCTAATCTAATACCAATCACTTACAATAACTATGTGTGTGTGAGAGAGACAGAGAGAGAGATCACTTGAAATCTACTCTCAACAAATTTCAAATATATAATCCTTGTTATTATTAAATATAATTATCATGCTGTGTAGATTTCCAGAATATACTAATCCTGCTTAGGTGAAACATTACACCCTTTGACCATTCCTATTTCCCCCTCACCATGTGTGGTAACCACCAATGTACTATGCTTTTTCGAGTCCACACATTTTAGACTCCACATATAAGTGAAGAAAATAAAGTACTGTACTTCCTACTGTATGTGTCTTACTTCAGTCAAAACACTCTCCAGATTCATCAGTGTTGCTGCAAATGTCAGGAATTCTTCGTTTTAAGGCTAAATAATATTCCATTAGATAGTAGAAGAAATACATATATCCCTATATGTGTGTATATATATATATATGTATCACATTTAAGAATATGTCATTTGCTTATTCATAAATTGATTAATGACCATTTAGGTGGTTTCCATATCCTGGCTATTGTGACTAATACTGCTATGAACACAGGGTAAAGATATCACTTCAAGATTAGATATAGAAACAGAGGTAGAATGTTTGGATCATATGGTAGGATCAAATATTAAACCATATTTAATTCTTTAATGGTTTTGAGAAAGCTCCATTTTGTTTTCCATAATAGCTGTATCAATTTACATTCCTACTAAAGTTATAAAGGTTTTAAGGTTTTTCCACTTCCTCTTCAACAGGTACTTCTTGTCTTTTTTATATTTATTTATTTTATTTATTTATTTTTGTACTGGGGATCAAACTCAGGTCCTTGCGCTTGCGAGGCAGGCTCCGGAACCACTGAGCTAAATCCCCGGCCCTCTTCTCTTTTTGATAATAACCATCCTAACTAGTGTGAGGTGATATATTATTATGGACTTGATTTGTATTTTACTAGAGATTTGTGAAATTGAGCACCTTTTTATGAACCTGGCCATTTGTATGACTTTGGAAAAACATCTCTTCAGGGCTTTTACCTATTTTAATTCAGATTTTTCTGTTTATATGTTTTCTTTTTCTTTGTCCTATTCATTTGTTTGAGTTCTTTATACATTTGGGATCATTAGTCCCTTATCCAATGTATACTTTGCAATTTTTTTCTCATTCTGTAGGTTGTCCCTGTACTCTTCAAAAAAGCTTTTTATTTGATGCAATCCCATTTGTGTAATTTTGCTTTTTTCAGCTTTTACTGTGCTGTGTGGTCATAGCCAAAAAATAAATACCCAGATCGATGTTGAAAGCATTTCATGTATTCTTCTAACATTTTTACAGTTTCAAGTCTTATGTTTAAGTCTTTACTATATTTGAGTTTACTTTTGTATGTTATGTGAGATAAGTCCAATTTCACTCTTTCTACTAGGATACACAATCTTTCCAATAGCAGTTCTTGGAAAGACAAACCTTTCTCTATTTTGAAATTTTTACCACCCTTGTCAAAGATCAGCTGACTATGAATGTGTGAGTTTTGCTGGTTTCTGCATCCTTTCTTCAGTCTACATGTCATTTTTACACCAGTGCCAACCTGATTAGATTACTATAGTTTTGTAATACACAGTTGACCCTTGAATAACACAGGAATTAGAGGCTCTGATCACACACAGTCCAAAATCCTCTTAGGACTTTTGAGTCCCCAGAAGTTTAACTACTAAGAGCCTGCTGTGAACCGAAACCTTACTGATAGCACTAATAGTCAATTAACACATAAAGAAAAAGGAAATCCTAAGAAATTCCTTTTTACTGTGATGTGCAATTTACTGAAGAGAGGAGACAGTAAGCATGACAGGGTGTCTTAAGCAGATAGTGATAACACTGAGCTCACCACAACAGCAACAGGATGTGGCTGTGAAATTATTATAACCATACACTTTGTACAGCACTGAATCTTATGCTGTTATGATTCAATATTGCATACTTATAATTGGGTACATTTCTCTCAACTCCAAATAGTTCTGCGTATAGTCTATAAGTGTCTGTATGCATATTTTGATAAATGCCAAATTTTTGTAACATATTTGTGTATTTTTATGGCAGTAAATAATGAAACAGACTATTGTCTAAATATAGTTTATGTATTCATGGCATAACTATGCTTTCCTATTTTTTTTAATTTCTGGGGTAAGTGGTTCATTTGGGAATTTTGCAAATTTTTGCAAATTTTAAAAAAGTCTGCCTCATATGGACCCACCCAGTTCAATTTCATGTTGTTCAAGGTTCAATTGTATATTGAAATCAGGAAATGAGATGCCTCCAGTTTTTTTCCTCTTACTCAGGGTTGATTTGGATATTCAGAGTCTTTTACCATTCCATGTGAGTTTTAGAACTGCTTTTTGTTTTCTTTAAAATATGTCTTTGTACCCTTATGATTTTGTTAGCGATTTCATTGACTATATACTGCTTTGGGTAGTATGGATATTTTAGCAATATTTTTTCTTCAGATTTGTGAACATGAGATATCTTTCCATTTATTTCTGTCTTCTTAAATTTATTGTATCAATATTTTAAAGTTCTCAGTGTATCTCTCTTACCTCTTTGGATAAATTTATTCCAAAGTATTTTATTCTTTTTTATGCTATTGTAAATGGGGTTGTTTGCTTAATATATTTTGGGGAATAACTTACTGTTAGTGTGTAAAAATGGAATTGATTTTTATATGTTGATTTTGTATTTTGCAACTTAACTGAATTTGTTAGTTGTATTATTTTGATTGCATCTTTAAGCTTTTCTCTATAAGATATTAAACTGTCTGCAAACAGATGACTTTATTTCATCCTTTCCTATTTGAATATCTTTTTATTTCTTTTCCTTAATTAATTTCTTTAGCTAGAACTTCCAGTGCTATGCTGAATAGAAATTATGCCAGTGGGCATCTTACTTTTGTTTCTTATCTTAAGAGGGAAAGATTTAAGCTTTTCACCATTGAGACTGAAGTTGGATATGGCCTTGACAAAACACTTGTGAGAGCCATAGAAAGAGTTTTTTCTTCCTTTTTTTTTTCTGATTTGTCCTAAAACTCAACATTTGAATGAGAAGATAATTTCAAAAGATGAAATTGTCTCATACAACTTATTTATATCCTTTCAATTTCACATATAAAAAACATGAATGGATATATTACATAGGCAGCTGTGTAAGTATACACACACAACTGCATGTTAAAAGTAGTAAAGAAACATTCTGCATCTCTGAGCTCTGGCACAACTATCTTGAGGAACTTGAATGGGAGGTTTAATAGACAGATTCAGTTTGTTAAAACAAGCAAATAAAAAAATACTTTATTTCAAAACATAGCATGAGAACAAGTAAAAGACCATCTTCAAGATGCAAATAATGGGAGGCCAAATAGAATTGTTCTAAAGAAGATAAAATACCACAGTCATAAAAAAAAATCTCAGTACCATTTTATAAATGTTTATATTGCCACAAAAGAACAAATTTTAATCTTTGATGTGCTTTGAAAATATTTTAATCTGGTATCATTTAGATTAAAAATGCATTAAAATCTGCTCAAAAGTATTTCTTCAAGTTCTATCTAAATTAATGGGCAATAAAATAAATGATAGGAGACCCTTCTTCATCTGTGTTGATTTCATAAGCACTACTAAATTAAAACTTCACTATCATTTTTGTCTTATGCTTTTTGAGGTCATAACAAATGGGCTATTATAAAGTGGAATTTAATTAAAGATGATAGTGAAACAAAGTATTTGAATAAATCAAATTTTAGATTTAAAACATAACAGATTGGAGGAATTAACCTAAAATGTATGTACTTACCATTCGGTGCCATCTGAAGAAAAAGGTGTGAACCAAAAAAAAGGAGTTTATTCTGTTTTAAGCTCATTGTCTTTCCTGACACTAATTATAGGACAGTAAGATAGGAATCATGCATAAATCTTCCTAGTTTTGAACAGAAATTAAATCTAACTGAATTTTCTGTCTCCATACAAAACTAATACTATAAGAAGCAAATTGGGAGAAAAACGTAATGAAAAATGAATATTTTTAATTCTCCTTTCTTTCTAGGTAAAGATACTTTACCTAGCATGCTGCACTTAAAAATTAGGAAAGTTAATATCGCATTTAATCTTGAGGAATGTTATATCATATGCAATTTTTGTCACTTTTAATATATTTAGGAAGGCATCTCTTCTTTTTCAGTTAGCTCTGATATCTTTCAGAAATATTTATCTAGTGTTATACACAATTCATAAATCAAACAATTACTTATTGTATTCTAGAAATGTTTCATTGTTTGTAATTAAGGAATAGATAATGTACAGAGTCAGACCATTCGGACAAAGCAAAGAATTTTAGCCAAATATCAAGAGAAGTTCCTTCACATGAATTCCTTCCTCCTTCTCTTCATAACCCAATATAATAAAGGAATGAAATATGCCTCAATTCTTAGAAATTTTTGGAGAATTCAATATGAACGACATTTTAGGTATGTGAGCTTAATTTGAAGTTAAAAAAATCAAATGTCTCTTTTCGGTAAGATATGTGTTAAACAAAAAGAAGTAAGAGGAGGAAGAAGGAGATATACATGCTTGCCCTTAGTACCTCAGTTCATGAATTTAATTCCTTCCATGACTCTGGTCATGAAGAGAATTGGTCTTGAACTGAATCAAATTTCCCCATAAGGTTTGATGTAAATAAGGCTGATTTGTACTGAACTATATGGGGTTTTTTTGTTGGTACCGGGGGTCAAACTCAGGACCTTGTGCTTGCGAGGCAGGCAGTGGAACCACTGAGCTAAATCCCTGGCCCTATGTATTTTTTAACTACAAAAATATGAAACAAAGTACAGTACAGTGCAGTATGAAGAGAGAACACTGACTTTGCTTAGGTGACTTCTGGTGTGGGTGAGGAAGAAGTTATTGCTTGGACGAAGAGTCCGCCTCCATAAGGACATTGAGGAGGTCTCCTTCAGGGGTTTCCTCTCTTCTTTGTCTCTTAGCTTCAGGGTCAATTTTGATGAAAAAAATCTATCTAATGTCACTTGTTTTTTCCTGTGTAACCCTCCTGAAATGAGAGGCCAAGTTATCATTCATCAGATTCATCACTCTGTTTGTTACAGTTATGCTGGGGTGGTGCTTCTCAAAGAAATCCTGGCACTCATTCTACATTTCCAGAATGGATTTTATCACATCCCTGCTAACCTCCTCTCCGTCTTCCTATCTCTCAGCTCAATGCTCCTCAACAAGCGTCTTCTGCTGCTACTCTGGAGTTCAGAAAGTTCTTCTGTAGTCAGCTCCTCCTTAGTCCTCCACAAGCTCCTCTATCTCTGCACCATCAAAGTCTAGACCCATACTTTTGCCCTAGACACAATCTCCCCACAGTCTGTGCATCATGTTCAGCGACACCTTCTGTCCACTCTTTCTTCCAGGGTGAGTTTAAGGCCTGTTCTCAGGCTTTGTTAGTGAGGTTGAAGCAGTGGAAGTCATTGAAATGTTTCTTCCAGAATTCTTTCAGAGTCAAGGACATCTCTTCAGTGACATTAAAACACCTGGTTAAGAGTGCCTTTGTGTACAGCTTCTTGAAGTTTCAGATCACTTGCTGGTCCATGGGCTGCAGAAGAGGTGTGCTGGTGGGGAGGAACTTGACCTTCATGAAGTCATACTCAGTATCCATGTCATTCACCAAGGCTAGAGGGTGTGCTGGGACATTGTCCAACAGAAGAAGGCACCTTTCCCACAGTTGGTTGTCCAACAGATAATGGTGGATGCAAATGCTTCATGCAGCCATTCCATGAACAATTGCCTTGTGACCCAGAGTTTCACACTGGCCTTCCATATAACAGACAGTCTGGCCTTGTTCACATTCTCTTCTTTGAATGCATGAAGGGTCTGGGAATGCTACACCAGTAGTGGCTTAATCTTGATATTGTACCTTGCATTTATACATATAAATGCCTTCATAGGCTTGTGCCTCAACAGTGCCTTTTCCTCCTTCATGATAAAGGTTCTGTTCAGCGTCTTTTTCCAGAAGAAGCCTGTCTCATCACAGTTGAACATTTCTGAGCAATGTAACTGCAGAGTACTGTAATATTGATTATGCCCAAGGCAGACTGTAAAGAGTTAACCCCACAATTGGCTTGTTTATAGAAGTGAGTCTGGCTGAAGCCTACATGCTAAGGTCAGAGTAACTCACACCCAAATTCCATTCCCACAACTAAAAAATTTTCAGACTAGAAGGACAATGTTCTAATTACAGTCATATATTCTGTCTATTCTATTCCTAATTTGAGAATGCTTTGTCTTGTCCTTTATGAGCCTTGTTTACATTAATTTCCATGGAAATCACATGTCGTTTTGACCCCAACTAATTGCCAATAAAAGTCACTAGCTGGGACTAGTCAGTGCCTTTGTCGGTGACACCGGCATTGGTTGTCCTGGCATCCAGTTTTCTCACTCTTAATTCTGTCTCTTAGTGTATTATTTTTTTCTTCTGAGGCCTGCGTTGCACACTAGGCAGGTGGGGACTGGAACCTGACTACAGGAGTTTCCAGCATGTAACATTCTGCCTTCTTGAATTCTGTGAATTCTTTCATGTAGGCTTCTACAGCAGCCTTGTCAGAACTAGAAGCCTCACCATGTGTTATCACACTGTGGATGCCACTTTTCTTGTGAAATTTATCAAACCATCCTCTACTGGCTTTAAATTCATCACTTGCTGCACTTGTAGAGGGGCTTTCTTGCAGTAAATCACTGTGCAATTTCATAGCTTCATTAACGCTATCATGTGCCAGCTGTATCTCATCCAACTGCACCAACAAAAGTTTTTCCACCTCGTCCAGCACTTACATCTTCTGTTTGGTTAACATCCTTACTCCTTTGCCATATCAGCTCCTTTAACAGCATCCTTATTCTTCAAAATAGTCGAGATTGTCACTTTCGCCATCTTGTATGTTGAAGCTAGATCAGTTACACAAGTACTATACTTATGCATTTCTACAATTCCTTCTTCAACTGAATGGTTATTTCCTTCAAAACCTTCTGCTTACTTTTCCTGCTTCACACTTTCTTTTTACCTTCAGTATTGCTCTGTATATTCTTATCACCTTCATTACCGCTTTGCACTTTTTACCACCATGCTTGCTCTCCACTCTCTTTAGTGCCATGCTGGATTGAATAATACTGTACAGTACTGTATGTGCTAAAAAGCACACAAAAATGCTTCACAGCATTTGTACACCAATCTACGACTGCCATCTGGACAGGAGGAAGGCCCTGTCATGTGCCAGAGTGGGGAAGGTAGCTGTGGTCATGTTCATCACCTGGTGTGGACTTGGTGAACAGAAGCAAAATTTTGCCAAATGCTTCTGTTCAAGAATGGAATTGTTCATGAATAGAAGTGGTCATGAACCAAGGTATTACTGCTTTCAGGTATGCATAAACACATATAAAGTAGAAAGCAGGCACAATCTATCCCAGATGCTCCACTGAACAATAGAAGATAAAGATGCTGCATAAATACAACTTTAGAGAGTAGAAGAGTTTACTCTTAGGAAGCTTTGTGTCTTTTTTAAAATTTTCACTCTTATGAGTACATGACTGCAGTACATAGTAGCATTCATCATGGCGATCTGGTCCATGTCCATGTATATAACACATCTTGGTTCACTTTACATCCCCTTTGCCTTTCCTCCTCCTTCTGTCTCTTGGTGCCCTTCCTCATTTTCAGCAGAGCTATCTCCCTGGCTTTTATCACCTACTTTTACTTTTCTCATTACTTTATTTATACTTTGAGTGTATCATATAAGAGAAACCATACAATATGTAAACTTGGATGTTTCTATTTTATTGGTGATGGAGGTGTTTTTGCTTTTAGAGTGGTTTTTAAAAGCATTATACAGTATTCTGGAAACAGTTGACTGGGGGAATCATTATGTCAATGAACATAACACACATTAAAGAACTGTAATCTTACAGACCACATACAGTAACAAAACTGACTGCCCATACACTAAATGGTTCACCAGCTGTGCTACTTAAACATTCTTGTATTTGGTTTGCCTATCTCTTCTTAGCATCCTATTCTGTCTGAAGTCTCTTTTTATATCAAACAATTCTATACATTTTCTTAACACACCATTTTTCATAAGCAATATGTAATAAATACAAGAATATATCTCACTAAGTTATAGTCTTGTTTCTACCTAAGCATAAGGCTTAATTGAGGCGGTTTATTTGTTTTCCGAGTATAAACTTCCTACCTACTCTAATCATTTCTGATGCAGACAATCGAAGGTGAGCAAAAACAATGTATTGTTTTTTTAAAAAGCTCTTTGGTAAATTTAGATAGCATACACAATTGAGAGTCACTGCTCTATTTTGTTTTTCAAAGGTAACATCTTTGAAATAATTATACAATATCTAGTTTTTAAAATAAGTTAGACTTTTGATAACTTTTAAATTGTTTTTCTCCAGCTCAAAATGATTTTACCTTGTCCAAAAACTCAGTAAGGGCATTTTCTTTTTAGGAGTCCTTGTTCATAGAATAGCAACCCCATCCTGTGGTATTTTGCTGAAATTGCTACTACAGTCATAGTAGTTTTGAGTGTATTTTTCATAATTAAAAAAACTTCAATGGGAATTCATTAATTTATTTATTCATTCAACATTTATTGAGCAGCTATTATATTTTAGGTGATTTTCTAGGTATCAAACAACAACAAGAAATGCAAAATCAATATTGTAATCTACTCATATCTCTGTTGAAATTTACACGGCAACAAAAAACAAATTCACTTGACTCTAAGAGACTGACTAATGCATCTTCTTCAAATTGTCAATCAGATATACTTTTAATTAAAATCCATGATTTGTAGTAGTTTGAACTCCCTACAAAGTTTGTTAAACTGGATCCAGGGCAAGGCTGGTTGATAGCTGTACCAAGATGACACATCACCCCAATAACGGAGGCCTCTTCCTCTCCTCTCTCACAGGATATATGGTCATTGGATTGGAATCCTAACAGAACCCAAAAGAGCAACATCCTTCAAAATTTATTGACCAACACTGAAGCCACCACCTTAAAAACTATATTAACTAACACTGAAACCAAACCGATACTGTTTTGACTGTTTTTTCTTAAATTTTTTCCCATTCTCCCAAACATTTTTTTCCAAAACTTTTTTTCAGATAAATGACTTTTTTATTTCCAAAAGCTTCAAATATGTAAAGAGCTAGATTCAGATGTACAGATTATATAAGCAAAAGAATTACTCCTCAGTGTACTGGAAGGTACAGTTCAGTAGTAGAAGGCGTGCTTAACATGTGCAAGATCCTGGATTCAATCTCTAGCACCAAAAAACAAAAAAACTTCAAAATTAGGCATGTGTGTTCTTTACTAACAAAATATTACCATGATTTTTGATGCTCAGTGAATATAAGCACAATGCTGTTTATAGATGAGAAACGAAGCTCATAAACATGATCATTATCCCAAGAAGAAACTTTTACACACTTTCAGATAAATATTCTCTGGTTTTCTTACTAAAACAAGATAATTCCATAAAAATTGAAATCATTCGTGTACTTTAAGAATTTCAAGAGGGCTTAAAATATTAGAAAACTAAGAATTTCCTTTTGTTGGTAAACCATAAATCAAAATCCAAATGATACTAGAATTTATGGAGATGTTAATTTTCCTTATTTTTCAGTGGTCTACATTAAGCAGTTGTATGAAAGAGATGATATGAAAAATTATACTTTACAATCTTAAAAACTTAGTGTTTTTGAGCCTCTCAATTTCATTCATGGAAAAAAAGAAATGTAGTCACTCTTCAGATATTTGTAAGCGTGAATTTTGCAAACTTAGAAGATGCAAGAATAAATGCTTGAGAACTAGATTTTTCAGCTGTAATGATATGGTATGGAAGTGTTTACAAATTATCTAGTATTGAAGATCAAGAATTCTTCCAAAAAGCCTTACATACTCTAAGAGTAAATGTACAAAATAAATAATGAATAGACTTTCTCACTGTGTTACAACAACCACTAAGCAAAAATAGATATTGAGTATTTTTAGTGATAGACTAAATTTTAAATTTTATTTCATTTCAATTTAAATAGCCACACATGGCCAATTGCTGCCGTCTGAGACCATGTATGACTAGAATTGTATACTATTACTGTGTTTGGTTGCTAGTATGTCTATAATGTTGCTTTGGTTTAAGTTTAAAATAACCCCCAAATGCTCATGTTATGGCAGGGAACTGGATCACAGGGCTAGAGGGGGCTTTACTCATCTGTGAATGAATCTCTTGGTGACTCCAGTAGCTGATTGTCCTGTTAGTAGGTAGGACCTGCTAGACTACTGGCAGCAGACCTGCAAGGGTTCAGTCTTGTCTCCAGCTCTACCCTCTACCCTCTACTTCCTGGTTGCCTTGGGTAGAACACTTTTTCCCTGCCATGTCCTTATCCCATCCTGTTTCTGCCTTGGACTAGCGCCGACCATGGACTAAAACTAAATCAAAATAAACCTCTCCTCCTTCAAGTTGCAGGTGTTGGGTACTATTTTCCAGCTACAAAAATGTGGCTGAGACAGGTATTAGTTTATTTTTAGTTTACAATATTAACTTTTTGGAGAAGGAACTGGAAAGGCCACTTTTGTGGAGCTCCTTGAGGTACCCAACAGGTTTATGTCTGCTTGAGTTCGCCTGGGAGGCAGAAGACTGCTAACTCTGAGGAGGAGTGGAAGGTCTTGAAGACAGGATGTTTTGCCATGGCAGGCAGAGATGACCCTTACAGGGAAAACAAAATAAGGAAGCTCCCAAGGAGACAATCAGATAAAAGTTAATTATTCAGCCAAACTCACTGTGCTTTGCTTGCCAATCTTGCTATGTAAAACAAACATCTGCACTCAGCAAAACTCCATTGCCTTTGTTGTTCCTCAATAAATCTGGGGTTTGAGTCAGTTTGGTGCTTCACTCCATTCCAGTGAAGACCACTGGCCCCTGACAAAGTTATTCTCTGTCTCTTGTGTCTTCATTCATTTCTCTAACAGGGTTTGCTGACCCAAACCCAGCATACTAGCTTCTTCTTTTTAAATAAGATTTCCACATGGCTAAGTTCACATTTGACTGTGTATGACATTAACCTATTTTTTGCTTTTATAAAACAGGGTGAAACTTCTTATGTTCCTCTACTGCCTACAGAGGAATCAATGTTAGTTTAGAAAAATCAAGTCCTGAAACAGGTAACAACATCCTAGACCCACAACCAGCAGAGAATGACTATTTATGTTTGTTCCTCAACTCATATTCTCAACCAATTACTTTGACATAGAGAAACGTCTGTCAGTGAACTCTCAGGAAATAATATAAGATAAATGTTCTAAAGCAATTGGTCCAAGAAAAAATTATAAACTGTAATGTAGTAAGTAGAAAATGATTTTAAAATTCCTAAAATTTGAACATTACTGACATACATCTCCAGCCTGTTTTATCTTTTACTGTGAGGCTGGGTCTTGCTAAGTTGCCAAGTGTAGCCTCAAACATGGCAGAGATGTGAGTGGGGAATAGCGTCCCTGTTCAAAGCTGACAGATCCTATACCACCTACATGAGGTCAAGAGCCCCAGGGTCAAATCCTAAACACAAGATTTCAAGGGCCTGGGTTGGAATACTAGGAGAGTGCAGGATACTTATCAGAGAACAGAGTCCCTTAATGCTCCTCAGCAGCCAGTTTCCCATTTCAGGAATCTGTAGGTCAGGTTTTCCACTGCTGTGCATTATCACTGGAGCACAGTAGAGCCTGTGAACACCTCTGAGAGGATGGCAGAGCTCCAGCTCTGTCCTCAGGGAGCAGACTGCTGTCTGGTGGGACACAGTCCACCTGAAGATCTGAGGTTCTGTGCCCTGCAACCATAGAGCCTGCTAGCTGATTTTATATATGTTTATGAAGTATAGAGACCCCTTTATTCATTGTGGAAAATCCTATCGATGGTAGATGTCTGTACTTAAGCCACAGAGTAAGGTGAGAATTGGGTCCCAGCTCCTCTTCCTCCTCATTATTATTATTAATTATTATCTTTCAGTGTCAATGCAAAGGCAAGTGCCTCTAAAGGCCTCTAAAGGTGGCAATAAGAAAGTGAAGTCTGGCTACTTCAATCTCAGGAGCTTCCAGAGCTCATCTTATACATCATCTCCATGAGGGGCTATGTTCACACACCTCTCCCCGAGGTGCTATGTATCCATGAGGATGCCTTTATTCCTCTTTGTTCTCAGTTCCTAAGTTAGGTTAAGATTTAGTTCCAAGGTCAACTTCAATACTCTTTACCTTCCCTATTGTCTTATTATATAACTCAAATTTGAGCAGTCGAGTGTTCTTGCTTATGTCCATAAATGAAGTACAACCTCCAATCTTGACTAAAATTCTCTGGCTGGAATGACAAAAGCAGCTTATCATAAAAGCAGTGTAAGGCTTGTGAGATTTACCCTCTGCATTCCAGAGATCACAAGGACCTTTTGTCACTCCTTTTCCAACATTGCTCAGCACAATGTCATGTCCCAAGCCTGTTTTTTCAGTGGAGATTTGCTTAAGATTGTTCTCTTAGCAATGAGCTCAGCTAAATAATAGAGAGTCCCATGCCCCTCTGCTAAAGTACAGTATAAGAAAGAGCTAAGGAAGATTGTATAGGAGAATCCAAGAAGCTTGCATTTGAAATTGTGAGCAAAGATCCGTTAGGAAATGTTCTAGGGACATGCTTGGGGCAGAGCCTAGAGAGGAACCCCATAAACTTAGCCAGGGAGGGTCTTGGAATCTCAGTCTTGGATGTACAGATGCTCCTTAACTCACAATAGAGTTAGTTCCAAGGAAATAACTATAAACTGTAATGTAGTAAGTAGAAAATGATTTAAAAATGCCTAACCAATTAAACATTACTGAGCTACATCTCCAGCCTTTTTTATCTATTATTATGAGGCTGGGTCTTGCTAAGTTGCCAAGGGTAGCCTCAATCTTCCTGCCTCAACCCTGGAGTAGCTAGGATTCTTTTTTATTCCAAGTACTTCACCAGTGCTAGAAGTTCATATTATGAGATCAAGTGAGAGATGCAGATCTGATCTCTCAAGACCCTTTAACCTTAAACAATTTGTGTCTTTAAATTGAGAAAGACTCAGTCGGGGCCACCTCTGAGGAAGCCAGGTTCTGGGCTGATTCCTTAGCCAGGAGTATCCAGCTTCCTGAAAGAAACCATTAGGCAAATTGAAGAAACTAGATGATTCCACTTACTCCACAATTTTGTCACCATCCTGGGTAGCTCTGTTTCTGGCCTCTTACCTATAGAGGAGAAAGTCCAGATGCCATGAGACCATTGCCTTGTGAAAGTGATCTTGAATTTCCACCTTGACTAGGTATGATGTCAAACCAACTTGTCAGCTGTTTCAATTGGCATCATGGAAATACCTGGTGAGAAAAACTGTGCTTGTGATTTGTGGAGGAATCTCAGAGGTGACCCATGAAACAATGGCAGAAAGTGAGTGAGCCAAAGGGTGAGAATAGGAGTGGAGCCCAAGACACTGGAACACGGACCTGGAATACACTGACAAAACAAAAAATGTGCCATGAGAATGTAAGAATTTCTCTAAATAGTACACTCCAGAGAGATGATCAGACTGAGGAACCCCCAGTCCTCAGTTCCCATCAAGAGACATCCTGAAACCCAGTGAGCAGGAAACTCCCCCATTTTGACATTTCTAAATCAGTTTTATAGTCTCAAATGCCAATAGACCCTAGTTTATGATGGCTGGACTTATGGATTTAGACTGTATGGTAATGTAAAATCACGTACTTGAAACTATTCTCTGTCTAATACTCAGTAAATTATATGAAATATTCAAAATGATTTTGCCCAACTGTGGGTTAACAAAAGCACCCTGAGCATATCTAAGGTAGACTAGCTTGAGTATGATGTTCAATTGGTTAGGCATTTTAAAAACATTTTCCACTTACTATGTAACCAGCTTATAATTGTTTTATTGGATCATAACTGCCTTGCAAGTTGAGAATCATCTGTACAATCAAGATGGCGACTCTAAGAATAGATCACCCTTCTAGGAATCCTTTGTCCAATAAGAAGTCCAATAGCGAGAGAAGGTGGGCCGGTCCCAGGACCCGGAAGGAAGCTCCCCCACCAGCATCCCAAGCTCCTAGGGCAGAGAAGGTGAGCCGCATGGGTACCAGAAGTACCCCCCACCCAGTGGAAATGAGAAGACAGGTAAACAAGCCTCAAAAACAGATTTCTGGATCACCTACAGCAACCCCAAAGGGAAACGAGATGGAACAATCTGATACTCAACCACCTGGACTCTCTGAACTGGCAACAAAAGAGGATCTGGGAAAAACGAAATCAGAAATAA
>NW_004624756.1:3195005-3219465 GCF_000247695.1 Heterocephalus glaber | reverse complement strand
AAATAGGGAAGGGTGGAGTGGGTGAAGAGAGGGCAAGGGAAGGGGAAACAAATAAGAAACAAGATACTCATGTAATGGTGCAAGATCCCAATGATGAATGTAACTGTATTTTATACCTAAAATGTACCAATAAAGTTAATGGGAAAAAAAGTCCCATAACCATTTGTGATAATTGAGAATTTCAAATTTACTCAGTATTAATTGAGATATGTTGCAAGTCTCAAATATACCGTAGATTTTGAAGATAGTATGAATGTTTTAAATTTCTCAACATTGATCACATGTTGAAAAGATAATTGTATTAAATGGACTACAAAAATTAACTTTCCATATATCTCTATACTCTTTTTAATGCAACTACAGTACTGTAAATTTTAAAATTAAATATGTGTTTTATTTTCATTTCTATCAGACATCATTGAAATAAGATATTTAAGAATAAAAATGACATCGCACACAAAACACTTATGTTCACAGTTAACCAAAGTAAGTAAAACTTGCATAACAATTAGGTTTCAAGTTAGCAAGATTAAAAAAAATTAATGACTATTATTAGCAAGGTCACACTTATATATTCCTAATGAGATTATTTATTGTTAAAATCTTTCTAGAAAAATTAGTCATACATTGAAATACCTGTAAAACATTTATTATTCTCTTTTTACCACATAACTTCGCTACTAAGAGGTGCCTTTAAGGAAATAATGAGTTTGCACAGACTGATGAACACAGATGTTGGTTACATGCTATTCATTTTTCAGACATTATTAGAGCAACCTGTGTATCAAAAATGAGGGAATATTTAAATAAATTTCATTCACATGATATTGTTCATATTTTGGTTATAGCACATTTGTTATGCTAATTTAGGAATAGATACAATAGATTTAAATACAGAAATATAATTGTGTTATGTTAGTGTGGTTAACATTTTTTTCTTTGACACTGGCTTTTTGTTGATGTTGCCATCATTGTTGTTATTACAGACTTTTGAAAATTAAGCATCCAGAAGATAAGAGTTTGAAAGTTCCAAACACAAAGTAGTGATAAGGAAATACAAATGTTAATGACCTCAATAAGATCAGTGTATAATATAGACATGTATTGAAATTATGACAGTGTACTTTATAATTACGTACAATTACATGTTAATCAAATATTTTTAAATGTTTAAGGAGATGTAAATGTTAACTACCTTGGCTTAATGATTCCACATTGTGTATATGTATCGAATTATCAAACTGTAACTAATAAATATGTCCAGTTAAATAATGTTAACTAATTAAAAATTGAGCATGAATTGAAGAAAAGAGACCAAAATGAGAGTGTTATCTGTTAGTTTCATTCAATGCATCTTCTACATGTTTTTCTTTCAATCTCCTAACATTGAACTTTTCTCAAATAAGTATGTGAATAATTTACCTCATTTCTTTTGAATTCATCTCATCTCACCACTTTTTTAATACAAAACCAAGTTATTATTGGAGAACATTTTAATCACATATAGTTCTTTGAAAACACTAATATTAATTCTAAAATAGATGTTTTGTCTCTTTTGTCCAGATGTTCACATTTTCTGTTTTTTTCTGATTGATAAAAAAGAATTGGTTTACTAGATTTACATATTTATTCCCAACTCTTATTATTTATAATCCATATTCATTTCGTTAATCACTATGTATCTGGTAAAATTTAATTAACAAATTTAGAAATGTCCTACTGTAGAAAAAAAATCCTGTGACTTTGCATAAGTATTTCAATATAATGACAGTAATGTAATTGCTCAAAAGTAAAACCTCAGGTTGATCAAACTTGACAATGACAAACACAGATCAAACTATTCTGACTAGTCTCTGCTGATGACCATGAATAAACGCATATTTCCAGTTCTTATTTTTAATTGATTCTTGTTTAAGAGTGGGAAGAAATATTAGTAATCATCCAGCTTATGCCTCACCTGCCCACGTTGGCTGGTTCTTGGTCACTCCTGGGGAAGAGCTATCAGAGCCAGTCATCCAGGCCAAGGCACACAAACTCAGACTTAAAACTGGCTTACTGGACTACAGGGCTTGTGAATTCAAACATCTTTGCTTGAAGACAGTGTCATGTCAAAACCAGCAAGTGAGATTCAAATTTTCTATATGGTATAACCTGAAGTGTATGTGCATATTCTGAGACTCTCCAAAGAAACAGCATGAATATAAACTGAGAAAGGCACAGATCGATGTGTATTTGCACACCTTTTGGATTGCTCTGTCAACAAGTACTTGCCCACCTCTCTGTGTACATTTCTGTTTATTAGTGACATTGTTACTGAGCAACACAGTTTGGATGTTGGTACCATCTAGCAGCATAAGGCTAAACACAACGCCAACCCTGAAAAAGGTGATGTCAGGCAGTAAGACAACAGAGCCCAGTCATGATCCTATTTGCATCCCTGACAATTGGCCTAGTTTTAATATAATACTCCCACTAGGTACTCAATTGTTGCTGCTTTTACTCTCTAATAGTTCATGAAATCTCTTATAGATAACCTTCAAAAGTGACCAACAGGAAAATGTTCTTAACCCCACAAGTTGGTAGAATGAGTTTTTCCACTATTCATTAATAGCTATGCTTTTTATTTAATTGAAGAATACATCACATAGAAATCAACTCACTTAAATCCATAGCTTAATGAGGTTTGATATATATATAATATAGAGATTAATATATATCCATGCTATACATTTTCTTTGATGCACTGCTTTTAAGTCATAATTATTTTGTAGTATTGTGACTTTATTCTATTCAGCTCAAAATATTTCCTAACTGACCTCATGATTTCCTTTTCAACCCATGGATTATTTAGAAGAGAGTTTTTCAATTTTCTGAATATTTTGTGATTTTCCAAGATAGCTTTCTGGTTTTCATTTCTGATTTAATTTTCCTGTGGAGAGATCACATACTCGGTGTGATTTAAGTTCTTGTAAATTTATTGAATTTGGTTTTATTGCCCTGAATAGAGTCAAATTTTCTTAATGCTCTATGTCACCTGGAAAGAATGTGTTTTGTGCTCTTGTTGTATTGTTCTGTAAATACCAATTAGGTCATGCTAGTAGTGCTGTTTTAAGTTTTCTATACCCCACGGGGTTGTCTGATGAATCAGAGCCTCAACTATTGAGGAAGAAGGTTAAGATCTCCAGTTTCAAAAATTGTGGTTTCATTTATTCCTCTTTTCATTTTTCTCAGCATGTTTTCACACATTTAGAATTTCTGTGACAGCTGCAAGCTTGTTCAGGATTATTGTGGGTTCATGAAGAATTGTTCAATTTATCATTTTTGTACATTACTCTTAATCCTCCATAATATTGTTTCTTCTGTACTATAATTTCTTAAAAGCAAACTTACTGTAGTTAATATCTGGAGATTATAGAATTTTCTATGCACTTACTTTTAAACTATTTGCATTCATATGCATCAGTTGCATTTCTTTTAGATAGCATGCAGTTGAGTTTTGTATTTTATCCAGTCTGACAATTTCTGTCTTTTATTTGGAGGATTTAGCCCATTTACTTTCAATGTAATTATTAATATGATTTTATTCCACTGTAACATGCTGCTCTATAAAATTTGTCTCATCTATCTTTTTTTAAATTTTATTTTATTGGAACATGTGTGTAATTCATGCAGTTTACAATCATCTTGGGGAGTGGTTACATGTACACATTACAGCTTGTTTCTCCCCCTTTCTCCTTCCCTCCCTTCTCCCCTACTCATCTAGTTCCCCAATCACTTTTATCATACCTGTTGATATTTGTCTTAGCACATATTATTTCTTTCAATGTTTACATTGATTAGGTTCCTATATATGGCATACCTTTATTCCTCTCATTTCCTCTTCTCCTCCTCCTTACCCATCTTCTTGTTCCCTTGGATCATTTCCCTATTGTACAAAATCTGTCCCTTGTCCCTTTCTATCCATCTTTTATCATTTTCTTTGTTTGTGCTTTGCCTCACTCAAATGAGGGATACCATACAATATTCAAACTTGTGTGATTTATTTCACTCAATATTATGTTTTCTAAGTGCATCCATTTTCTTGCAAATGCCTCAAATTTGTCATTCTTCATAGCCATGTATTCCATTATATATAGATACCACATTTTGTTTATCCAGTCATCTGCTGATGGGTATACAGGACATTTCCAGGATTTAACTGTTACAAATTGCACTTCTATAAACATTGATATGCAAATATTGCTGTAGTATGAGGACTTCAGCTCTTTGGGGATGATAACTAGCAGGTGGGTAACTATACTAAATTAAACTCAAAAGAGATCAAAAATCTAAACATTAAAGTAGAAGCATTAAACTTTCTGGAATACAAAATAGGTAAAACACTTGAAGATATAGGAGTAGGAAAAGATTTTCAAAACAGAAACTCAATTACATAGGAAATAGCAAGAATCAGCAAATAGGATTATATCAGATTACAAAGCTTCTGGACAGCAAGATTCAGTCAGTAAAGAGACAACCTACAGAATGAGAAAAAAAATTACCAGCTACTCATCAGACAGAGGACTAATATCTAGAATATGAAAGAACTCAGAAAATTAAACCTTCTAAAATTAAAGACCCATTCAAGAACTGGGCTAGAGTAATGAACAGACAATTAGTAGAGGAAGAAATACACATGGCCAACAAGATTCCATCTTACTCCAGAGAATGGCAGTCATTAGGAAATCAAACAATAACAGATACTGGGGTGGTTGTGGCGGAAAGGAACACTGCCATTCTGTTGGTCAGAATGCAACTAGTATAACCATTATGGAAATCTGTATGGAAATTTCTCTAAGAATTGAAATTAGAAATTTCAGCCAGCCTTTGTTTTTCATCAAGCACTCCCCTGCACTTATTTGACTTGAATATTTTTAACCTATCATTTTGACGTATTAGTATAATTTATTTTTATTTTTGCTGGCTGCTCTGGAATTGACAATAGATCTGCAGTATAACTCATTATAGTATATCTTCATGTAGTTGTCTTTTCATGTATAAAATAAAGCATTATAATGGTACTCTTCAATTTACCGTATTCCAGAATTTGTGCTCTTACTGAGACACGTTTTGCTTCCACATACGTTATATACATCAGGGTATATTACCTTTATTTCAAATAATCACTATTTTTAACTTTTTAAATTATCGTATGGGAGAATTGGCTTTAATTTTAGGGTATGGTTCTATAGTATTTAACACATATTTATATGAGTGTGACTTCTGCCTTAATCAGAATATGGAAATCTTCCAAACAAAAATTCCTTGTGCCAGCAATCTCTATATACATCTTGTGATTGTGTGAACTTGGGTCAAGTTGATGGGACCACAGGGTGTCAGTATATTTGGTTGAACATCATTCTGGATCTATCTGTGAGGAAGACTGTGAATGAGATTAACATTTGAACCAGGAGACTGTGTGAAGTAGATTGCCCTCTCTCATAAGGCTCTCTCAGACCCTTGGATTTGAACCACAACATAGCATCAGGTCTTTTGGATCTGCAGCTTGCTAAACCCAGCAGACTGTGGGACTTCTCAGCTCCCATCATCAAGAGAGCCAGTAGCTTATACTAGAGAGAGAGAGAAAGAGAGAGAGAGAGAGACAGAGATAGAGAGAGACAGAGAGAGAGACAGACAGAGAGACAGAGGCTACACATGTGTTAGCAGTACTGTGTTCAGTCCTCCACGTGGTTTCAATTTGCACTCTCACAATGGCTAATAATGTTGGACATCTTTCCATGTGTTAATTTGCCATCTTCATACTGTCTTTGGTGAAATGCCTATTAATGTTTTGCCTACTTCTATGTTGTATATTCTTTTATTTATAATTCTTTATGTATTTTGGATCCAAATGATTTGTCAGATATGTAATCTGAAAATAATTTATCCCATATTATCCCCTAAACATTGTCTTTCATAGAACAAAACATATTAAATATTGATGAAGGATAATTAATTTTTATTGGTTCTGGTTTTGATTTCACGTAAGAACTCTAACTCCAGGTCATACAAATATTTTGAAAGTCTTTTATAAAATAAAAATTAATTAATTAAAGAATACCATGAGAGAGGAAGAAAAGTCTTTCATATTTATTTTTTTATTTTTTATTTTTTATTTTTTTTGGTACTGGGGATCGAACTCGAGTCCTTGCGCTTGCACAGCAAGCAGCAAAACCACTGAGCTAAATCCCTGGCCTTTCATATTTATTTTTTGAACCCATTTAATTATTTTGTGTAGGTGTGGTTTTTATATATTATTATTTTCCTTGAACAAAAATAATTTCTTTAACATTTTCTGTAATGCACATTTGGGGGAGATAAATTTTCTCAGCTCTTGCCTGAAAAGTTTTAATTTAACCTTCAGTTTCAGATATTATTTCCATAGAAATAGAATTGCAGACTGACATTTTTCTAGAGTGCTAAAGATATTGTTCTACTATTTTCTGGCTTGTATCTTTTTGATGAGTTTACAGTCATATTTATAACCTTCTGCCTGTATATAATGTGTATTGTTTCTACTGCCTGCCTTTACGTTTTCTTGCTATTACTGTTTTCAGCATTTGATTATGATATGCCTTTGGCTTTCCCTGCGTTTATGTTGCTGGAGTTTGTTGAGCTCCATAGATGTGTGCTTCAATTATTTGTATTAAATTTAGAAAAATTTTCAGCCATTGTTTTTTAAAATTGTGATACTTCTTTCTCTGCTTCTGAATTATATGTATATCGCCCCTTCTCTGTTATTCCTCATATTGCTGTAGGCCTGTTTATTCGGCCTCACTCCAACTCTGCAGTGTGTGTATTTTCTCTTCCAATGTACTAGAAACTGGCTGAAATTTTCTTCTGCAGTGTCTAATGTATTAATAGCACCCATTTAAAGTTTTATTTTAAAAATCTGCATAAATTCCATTTGGGTGCTTTAAAAAAATTTTAATTTCTCTCCTCAATTTTTTTCTACTTTACTTTAAATATTTACTTTAAATTATATTTATTTATAAATATTTATTCTATTTACTTTAAATTATAATAGCTGTGGTGAGGCTAATTTCAGCCTCTCTGTCATTTCTAACATCTATTTCTATGAGCTGATTATTTTTCCAAAAAAAGTGAACTTTTTCTTTTTTGCTTCTTTGTATGTCTATGGATTTTTCTTGACTACTACAAATTGTGAACATTGTGTCATTACATATTTGTAATATGTTATCATCAAGCATTTTTTTAAGGCTTAATTACATGATGTATTTGGCCTGCTGTTGAGGTTTGCTAGGATGTAAGAAGCGTCACCTTTGTTATCCCTACTGGAAATACTGAATGTTCAGTGAGATCTTTCCACTTGTATTAGTTAAAACTTAGACATCTATCCTGATGTTAGTTGCAGAAGCATTTCAACCACACCCTTTCTAGTAGTGGTCTTTGCTTGGCTTTTTGTCTGTAGTGGCACGGCTTCAGTCTGTAGTTGTGCAGCTTGGTAGTGTGAGATAATTTCTCTACACAACTCTCTCCTCTTCAGCACTATGCCCCACTTCAACCTTCTCCAGTGGAACCACCTTTCAGTCAATATCTGACAATAGCTGGTTCATGTACTTAGCTCATTTTTTAGTTATTTATAGCAGGAAGATAAATCAAGATGACACTGGCTACTCCAACCTGGCTGTGAGTGGCTGCAACTAAGAACTATTCTCTTCTGCAAGAAAAATATACTAAATGTTTTAGTACTCCATGAAAATATGATAGAAATTTTGAAAGGAGAATTATCTATGGAAACAAAAATTTTTTACCACATAGTAGTAAAAAGATAGTGGTCACTAAAGGCTAGAAAAGATAAGGAAATGGTGGCCGAAGAGAGGAGGATTGAAGAGAACAGGGATGGTAAATAGTAGGGATGATTTGTAATATTCTATAGCACAGTACAGTGACTAAACAGACAAATTCATTTGTATATTTCAGAATAGCTATTAGGATTTTGAAAGTTTCAAAAAAAAATAATAATAAATGAGGTGATGGATATAAAATTTCCTAATCTGATCATTACATATTGTATACATGCATTAAAATATACACTTTACCCTATAAACGTGTATAATTATTATGTCCATTAAAAATTAAAAATATTAAAAGAGGAAATATCAATAACTTTATAATCCTGGCCAATTTTTTATTATCCTAAAAAATTAAAGCTAGGGAAGCATGTTGATATACGTGTACTCAGATTAAAGGAAACAAAATAATAATTTTAAAGGTTTTTTTTATAGAGCTTTATCTCTGAAATGTGATACTGCATCTAGTATCATGGAAAACAGAGTCTTTATCAAGCCCTATCAAATTCCAGGAAAAGTTTCCTTTCACTTGGAAAGTACATGGCTGAGAATTCCTCCTGTGAGTGGTTACTGGGTCAGGTAATAACCATGCACAAGCAGTCACGGGTCAAGGTTGCACAGGACCTGTGGTATGTGTTTACCCCCTACCTATCCCGGAACACAGTCAGCAATCACTTGCAAACGAAAGAGAATTTCTTCAAGTAGCAAGATGGACACCATATTTGTTTAGGGAACATGTTGGCGTCCTCTTTATTCTGCTACATGTTCTGAGCAGGAGAATAAACACATCCAATGGTTACATTCCATTCTCATTGGTATGAAGATTGGAAAGAGAAAATAAGGAATGTGCAGACCTTTAAACTTCTCAAATGAGTGTCATTACTGCCGCAAGCATAAAAGTATTACTTTTTCCAAATTCTTTCATTTTTTTAAATAACCTATACAAGCTGAGTGCCTCTAAACAGATTGTCTTTTCAAATAAAACTCTGAGACTGTATTTGACAATCTGCTTGCAAAACGCTAACTTATTTTTCACTGTGTTTGCTCCAATGTATTTGCAATGACTTTTCATTTTACCTGCTCTTAGTGTTAAATTATTAATATTCTTATAAAATAATTAATGCCTTCTAGACTCATAATATAACTTTTTGCATGGTTATTCTTTCCTCATATTTCAAAAATGCATTAAAGTTTAATTTTATATTTGCCAGGTCGTTGTTCAAGATGACAACCCACTAAGCACGGTTTTTATTTATTTGTATTATGGAACTTAAGCTGAATTTCCATTGTGAACAAAAAAGGAAACCTTATTTTTCTATTCCTTTAAAAAATATAATGTATTGTATAACTGTATTCAACTAAAGTATAGTACTTCTCTCAAATAAACCAATTGAATAAGAGTAACATTTTATCCTCAATATAATCTACAAAAACTTTGGAACAATTTTCCATTGTCTCCCATGCTACAGCAGGATGAGTCACAGTTGGGAACTTGGCTAAGTTAGAGCCACTTAATCGTCACCAGGTGAGCAGATTGAAACTCAGCACCTTGGAATGGTTCTGCCCACCACAAACAGGCAAGTGCCCAGGAAATGTTCTCAGCTGCAGACACTGAGAGAAATTCCACTCTGCAACTATCTATAGAATTTTGGATCCATTAGCTCTAATTTCAAAGGTTTCAAAACTGTGTAGAAAGGATGGTGAATGGAGCATCTGAGCGCTGCTCTCTAGCAGATAAGTATGTTCACCAGAGATTAAAAGGTAGTGGGCATCAGGACTTCTCAGGAAGGCCATGTAGTTACCAATACATCAGACATGCAGGAGTTCATGCACGCAGGCTAAAGGAAACAGATGCAGATCCTGCAGGACCACCACCACCCCTGTCAGACTACCTAGCACTTCCAAGAGAAACACAGCTGCATAGTTTGAAAAATAAAGCCTGTAATATGGTCTAGGGCTCCAAGTGAGCCTGGAGCTCATACTGGAAAAACAGGAGACATGTATATAAGGTACATTTATGTTAAGTTCTACTGTGGAGGGTAATAAAGTTGTGAAAATAGTCACCCTGCAAGTTTGTAATTAACTCTAGGGATTGGGACAATTCTAGGCTAAGTTGTATTGCTATCAGGAGAATAAATGAGCCAGAATAAATTCAGCCAGCATTCTGTTACCTGCTAATTCTCGTAAGCTAGGCATAAGATCTTTTATATAGACCCATATAATGAATTGCAAAGGGGACTTACTACCTAATGGGTCCCTTTTTATGCTGTCTTTTCCTAGGTCAGGTTTACAGGCTGCAGAGACTTTACCTGCTAAGTAGTTGCTACCAGTAAACCCAATATTCCACCTCTACTGCATAGACAAATAGTGACTTTTCCTAGGAATAAAAATTATATAATATAAAAACCATAACAGCTTTCATAAACATGGGGCACCTACTGTGAGCCACATACCCCATAATTTATATTATTATTATCATATTAATCCTTTCATCTATTGTTAAAATAGGCAGTACTTCTAATTTAGAGATACCATATGGGGCATGGGAAAGTTAAGAAATCTCACAATAGTCACAAAAATCAACAAAATTAACTTTATGTTTAAAGTCCAGAGTTGATATTCTTAAGCTCTATTTCCCAGTCCTCCAAAGCAAATGAGGAAGAATGAATAATATCTACCACATATTAAATGTCTACTGTTATGTACCTTTCATGATTTAAATGAGTGTCAAATTACAGCCAGAACAAATTAATGGTGCCTTGACTATAACCATTATAATAGCAAATATTAAATGGCCCCAAATTAAAAGCATTAAAAATACTCTGAACCATGAATAGTTCAATCCATAAACGGCAGCACTTTTTCCATTCTCACATTATCAAGGAGAACAGAGAGTCAACTCCGTACAGAATTTTGGATTCACCATCACTATTTCAAAGACAATGAAACTAAATTTAAAGGGCAAAGAATGGGGCAACCATGCTATCTTACCACAAAGATAGGAAGCTGGGATATCAGAAAGTAGATCGAAATACTCTTTATCCCACTCACTGTTATGCCCACCATAACATGAACCTCGGTCCCTGAAATACATGACCATTACTTCTGTGGCAGCCAAAGTAGAGTTTTCTCTTTACTCTGCATCTCTGTATTGATTCAGAAATATCAGGGCTGAAACAAACGTAGAAGAAATGTTGCAGGGCAACTGTGGTGTATCTCATTCTGAGAAGCCTCATCTCCCCAGGAGTGTTCTAATGAGAACAGAAAAATTAAAAGTTGTAGTAATATAGAACACTCAAAGTCACAGTTTTGCAAGCCCTTTCTTGCATCAGTGTCCCACTGATAGAATGGAATAATCCAGTTTAATATTTAGAGAGCTCTACTTGGTCGAAGACTTCTGGAATTAAGGATAAGAAGAAGCTACATAACTTAATCTGTTGCATGGATGTGACCCACAAAATGCCAAACTAAGCCTAACCACACACTGTGTACTGACAAACAGTAAGTTCCATGTACATTTAGATTGATCAAAAAAGTAATATTGCATGGCCTGTGAGAGAATACAAAACAGCAGAAAAACACATACATACATATACACACACACACATCAGAATTCTGAAAAAAATAGAAGAAAATATAGCGGATAAATTTCTTTCTTTCAAAAACTTATTTTCTGTCCTCTGTTAAATGAAAAATTAAGATAGTTAAAGACAGAGAAGTATACATAAATAGATATAGATAAACATATTCATAAATATATATGTTACAGATAGATAAACACATGTAGATAGATGGATAAAGAGAAAAGAAGCATGGATAAATCTGACTAAATGTTGTTCAGAAGCTTCTGGCATTATCTTTGCAACTTTTCAGGAAGCATGAAAGTACTTCCTTTCACCTACAAGTACTATTTGTTTTGTGTTTAAGTGTAAAATAACTTGTGGAAACATACTTAGCAAACATTTGTGGAAATAAGTAAAAATACATCCCCCAAAGTGAACATATTTTCAAAGATGTCTCAAAATAAAGCAAGAAAGGGAACAAAAATAAAAATTACAGCTGCCCCTCTGCTAAAAGCAATCCTGATTAAGTGCTGGAAAATGATTGAAGAGATAAGGACTTTTTATAAGGACCTGCTCCAGAATTTTATTCTATGTACCACAGATTTAAAAATAATAAATTTACTTACTTCAAAGACAAACAAGACAGATTCATGTAAAGCAAATAGATTATGAAAAAAAATATTTGGAGAAAGCTCATAAGGCTTAAAGAAAGAGATCCCCAAATTTAATTGTGTAATAAGAACTACAACGGATAGTGTCACCCCAGGTCAGACTAAAGATATACAGAGTTATATATGAGACAGTGGAATAAGCAGAAGCATATTGAAAACAGATGTGAAAGCCTAGTGTTGTCAGAGAAAGAATAACCATTATTTAAAATAACTGGAGAGAAAAAAAATAAAACTTGATACCCTGGGTCATCTAAGAGGCCAAGATTGCTGTTGTAATGGAATTTCCTTAATAGTCATTCTTCATTTAAATGTTCGATGATCTTGTCTTTGCTGAAATGATCAAAGGTTATCTATTCTCCACATTATCTCAAGTCAAATAAGAGCCTGTCACTATCTGAAGTGTTCTGCCTCACATGTATGTGACACAGCGGAGAATAACAGAGTACTATGCTTACTAAGCATTTTAATTTTGAGAAATCGTTTTCCTATTTGCCTCCTGGTCTTGTAAATGACAGCTCTTCCCACATTTACAGAAAGAATTAAAGATTAGTGAAATGAGGAATGAACACAGGGATTTCTATTTTCTGCTAAGTGTCATCTTCCACTTATAACATAGTCTTATAATATAGTCTTAGTTTTATAATATGTAGTTTATGCTTTTATAATATATAGTTTACAGTATATATAATACAGTATATTATAATATATATTTTAGAGTATATATAGTTTATAGTTCTATAATATAGTCTTAAAATGAAGAATACAGATCTACACAGATCTCAAGAGCACACGTAAGTCTTCAATTCTGATGACCAAATCATCAAAACAAATACCCACAGAAGATGTGATGAAGGATGTGAAGGGAGATTGCTTTTTTGCAGATATACGGCACAGACTTTAAGGACCAGGATCTCCAGCAACATTTGGAGGAGGACTTTGGATGACCCATATCTTCAGTTTGTAATGCAGCAGTTCTTTCTCTTAGGAATTTGGAATAGTAACAACTAGCTAGGGGAGTGAAACAGAATTAACTTTATTCTAAAGAAGTGGGTCTCGATGCTATTTTTTGTTATTTATTTTAGAATTTTGCTCATCTTTTGGAGGAAAATGAAATATGCCTGGAGTCAGGACAGGGATGGAAAAGTGAGTGAGCTTTGGAATCAGTAAAGACCCAGATTCTGAATCCCAGGTGTGAGGTTATTAACAGAAATCTTCTCACATGTTTTCTGAGCTTCAATTTTCCTTTCTGTAAAAGAGTGATGTAGTACTTTTCTGGCCCATAGTTATGATATTGGTTTTAAAAGAGATAACTTTTTAAACTGTCTAGGATAATGTTAAAACAAGAGTGCCAGATAAACAATGAACATTTTTTAAATGTTTCAATGAGTTTCTTTTATATATTTTCTTATCAGAAGATTGCATACAACTTGATGCCCTGTTTAATTGACATACTAAATCCAACAATCTTATTTCTTTTTTTTTTTTTTTTTGGTACTGGGGATTGAACTCGGGACCTTGCACTTGTGAGGCAGGCGCCAGAACCACTGAGCTAAATCCCCAGCCCACCATCAATCTTATTTCTGGTATAAGTTGATGCCTAAAAATATTTCTTTTTCCCCTTCACAGCCCTTAAAATTTAGGCTTGTAAATTCTTCCTATAAAGAACATTTAATGAGTGAAAAATTGAAAAACAATCCTTGACCCAAATTAAACAGGCATAAAGTAACAAGAGAGTCAATCACATTGATAATGGTGATAATTTTGTTACAAAACTATAAAACCTAAAGCTTAAATGAATGCATAGGACCTACCTTAATAAAAATATAGTTTAATTTATTATACCATGGTACTATAAAAGACATATGCTTATTTACCTAAAATCAACTTCAAAATCTAAAGTAGCTAAAATGTTAAATGAGTTTGGTAAGA
Organism: Heterocephalus glaber; assembly: GCF_000247695.1. Next base: position 3,205,449 of record NW_004624756.1, on the reverse strand, counting down.
AACATTCAATCACATACACATAAAGTTTCAATGTTTTTCATTCCTGAAGTCAATATTTAATTTTGAGATTGAAAGAATCGAGGAACTTTTCCCTTATTACTTTCTTGAGATAATCAATATAGTTGCAATGTCAGTCTTCCTATTTTTTTAAGCCTAGAAAATTCACCCAAATCCCAGGAAAGACATGCCTTCAAGAAATGAATAAAGCTCTACACACTCAGCAATAAAGACCTCACTGGAGCACCTAATATTCTCTCTCAAGATGGCTTGGATTTACTGGGAACTTCAATTTTTCAAGTTAGATGTTATAGTTCTCACAAGTAAAATCTTTAATGACTTGATCTTAGACAACTCAACAAAATTTGCACATCATGAAATTCTTTTCAACCAATTCTTAACAAAGTTTGGTTACTTGTCTTTTGTGTGCCAGACTCTGTTGTCAGATTTATACTACCCACACCCTCTTTGTTCAACAGTAATTATCAGGATTAGTTAAAATACTTTCCACAATGCACATAGCACAGAGTACTGTAACATGGGTTACTCCCTCACTGTCCTACTTTAACCACAGCCCAGATGCTGGGTACAAAATTATAAATAAAACAAAATTCTATCCATATATATTTATGTATACTGTGTTATTTGTGATTTTTTTGGCTGACAAGCCACAAGAAATATTATTGGACTTGTGGGAAAAGGAACAAATTTTTCACCCATGAAGAAGGTTTAAGTATCATCTCCCTGAAAATTGTGAAGAATGCAAATCTTCCCTGAGTCATTGTAGTAAAATGGGAAAGCAAAACATTTTCTAAGTTGGAAAATGATACTTCAAAGGTAATGTAATCTTATGGAAGGATAAACTTCCAAAGAGAAGTTTATTCTTCTCCGTCCTCTTCTGAAAGCCTATCTTGACCCTCATATCTACTCCTGAGTGCTTACCACTACAGCCCAAGAAAATCTCTGCATAGTCTGTGGCTGTAGATGAAGGAAGACAAAGGGAAGACACTTTTGGCTGGTGTAATACTAATCGTGCCCTGAATGAACTTCACATAGGTGCAACTGTAAGGAAGAACACTCTGCAGCTCCAACCAATGTCTATGGCTCAGGATCCCTTAGACATAGATGATGTGCTCTTGACCAGACAGTATGGAAAGAGTACAGGAGAACCAGATTTCTATCTTGTTTATGCAAGAAGCTTTCTGATATGAGTACACTACTAAAATAGCAAATTGTTGTGCCTGGAATCACAGTCTGTATATTTTCTTGACTAATCCAGTTGAATGAATTCCTTTCTCCCACAATAATATGAAGACATAACAACTTCTTGGAAATCCTCTCTCTACTGTCTCAAGCAAGATTCCAGAACAGCTGAAGTAAAAACCATTAGATGTAAGCAGAAAAATGCTTGTCCCAATGCGTCCTGGGTTGTCAGTCTGTTTCTCATAAACTAGCTCCTGAATTATATGCCACATTGTTTGGGAAAAAAAAATAATACATACAGGCTGTGTCTGCAAGCTAAACTGATGACCCCATTATGAAGGCCAAGTTCACTTAAAATAAGTCAAGTCAAAAGGGAAAACTTGACTATCATAAAGGTTGAACCAGATGTTTGTATAGATCCAGTCCAATCTTAAGGCAGAATGTGAAATTAGCTTATATGAAACAGATGGCCAAATCATGTCCTTGTATGCTCTGCATTTTCTGCTAATTTTCCTAAATCTGACTCAATTTTATATTTTATTTTTTGTTTTTCTGTTTTTATGAGTAGTTTTTTGTTGTCATTGCTACTGTTGTTGTTGTTAAAGTCATAATGATTTTAAAAGCCATGCCAGTTGTGTTTATGAATACACCCTTTAGAGATAAAGACAAATATAGGTGCTACATTTGACAAAAATAGGCAGCCTTTAGCTTTCTTCCTGTCTTTAGTTTCCAGAAGCCTAAAACTTCTAAATGACCATAGCGAAAATAAAATATTTAGAAACCTCTTGTGAGGCAGAAAAGAGGGTTCCTTGGCAATCACTGTAAATGCCCCCACAATGAAAGAGCACTCACTTAGAAAAAGAGAAAGACCTGGAAACCATCTTGGCTTTGTTTATATTTTTTCACTGCCTGAAATGCTCTACCCTCTATTCTGCCCTGATACACAGAAAAAGTCCTCCTCATTCTAAATTCCAACATGAGAGGGAACCTTTGATTGACTTACAAGGTCCTCTTTCCAATATCTTTTTCCCACACCATCTGACAAGACAACACAAGCCAGCTTTATGTTTTAAATCCCCACTCAAGAATTTCCTAATTCTGCAAAGTCCTGACATAAAATCTGTTAATTGTTGCTTCTCCATGCCTTTGCTGCCCCTAATACTCATGCTATATCTCAAGGCACACAGGCATTTAAGGGTTGGGAGATGGATTTTGTTTTCTATATTTCTATCTCTACTAGAGTGCTGAAAGCTGCTTCAGGGGAGAGATTTTTACTTATTAAACTTTGTGTCCTCATCCCCTTCTGCAGATCCTGCAAAAAATAAAAATAAAATGCACTCAAAGAGTTGAGCTTCTGGCAAAGTCAGGCTAATTTGTTTTATACCAAGAGTCCCTCTGAGAACAATTAGAAAATATGTACCCCCAAAAAATTTTTTTTAAGTTACAATGCATTAGAATCCCACAGCAGTGAGAATGTTTGGAGTCCAGGGTCCAGAACAGTAGGAAAGACCGGGAAGGTGCCTGTATTCTATCAGGGTTGTCACCACCGACAGCAGATGAGAGAACAGACATTTGAATTTATGGACAGTGAGGACAGATAAACATCCCCATGTTTGGGCTGGGAAGCAGCAGAACTCGATCCTTGGAGTAAGAGTGAATTGAAAATAAATGGCTCTCATAAACCCTGAAGCCCTGTTACAAATAATCTTATTCTGATTGAATTACAGTGATGCATAGACAGCAGTACTAAGGCAAAAGTAAATCATCTCTGGAGGAAGAAGCCTCAAATTATCTGCATGCATTTCCATAAACAATGCGTGGCCCTCATTGGAAAATAACCAGCCATATGCACATGAGAAAATAATAATTGATAGACAGATTAGGAGACAGACTGACTAAGGTAGACAACTAGGAAATATTGAGAAAAAGTTTTTAACATGCAAGATGATCAAGGTGGGACTTTCTGGGAGTGATATTGATTTGGTGGTAGTAGCATAGATTAAAATTCAATGAGATTTTCGCTTAAGATGTATCTATTTCACAGGACTCCTTGTAGTATAAACCCAAGAGAGATGCATATATATGTGTGCCAAACATACTGCACAAAAATGTTCAAAGTAACATTATTCTTAATATCGAAAAATGCAGATAACCACCACAGAGTGGTAAAATAAAGTAAGGTTTGTTTAGACAACAGAATAATGCAGACATAAAACCCCATGGCATAGTGCTTTGTACACATTGTATAAATCTCAAAAGATAATATTTGAGAGAGAATTCAGACAGAAAAGTACATCCAGAATGAGTCCATATATATAAAAGTCTGAAAGAGGTTACAGGTTGAGTGAGATAGACGTTACCTTGGGGAGAAGACAATGATCAAAAGCATGCGCAAAACCTACGCTGAACTGCTGAGAATTTTCTGTCTTCTGGGCTGTGTTGTATGGTCCATTGTGTTTATTCCATAGTAATTCACTGAGCTGTATACTTATGATTTGTGGATCCCTCTTTATGTAGGTTTTACTGCATTAAAACCTTATATAAAATTATAAATAAAAATAGGCATTCAATAAATGTTGTTGAAAGAATTAATGTATGAGTGAATAGATCAATGAATCTTGTTTCAAGAATTTACAACCACTAGAGAGAAAAGGTTAAGGGAACAGGTACTAAGAAATGAATAACCTAACAACCTCACCTGGATTTACTGGGATTTATGTCACTGTTAAAATGAGGTGACTATTGGGCACTTGAAATAAATGTCCTTTGGGATATTATCCAATATTTGACTTAGCAATAAATTCTTTCTGTTATTATGACCTAAATTATTCTTGCAGTTAACATTCTATTTATCTTCGGTCATATTTTACTTCTCTGTTTCTAAAGACTGCTCTCAAGATAGGCCATACTGACAAAATAGATCTCTGACTATCAGGTAAAGCAGGCCAGGTGACTACTAAAGTCACAGAAATCCAATCGACTGTACTGTGTTCTTATGCTTTCTGAATGAGTCCTGAAATTACCAGATACAAATATTCAATTAACTCCTTTCTAACTCTCTTAAAATCTAGTATATGAAAGTAGCAATTTACCATCAGGGTTCCTAAAATCTCTGAAAAGCCTAAGGGGTACTTTCTCAAAGAGTTAAATTATTCCTTGCTTAGAAACAATACAATCGAAGAATCTAGTTCTTTTGTTTCTTTGGTGGCATTGGACTTAATTTGGTTTGCCACCATCTTTTACCAAATATAGATTAATTTCTAGGCTTTCCCTTTAGCTCTTTCAAAAGCTATTTCTATTATTTGACATCTTATGCAAATATAAAGATTCTAATTGTTTTAGAGAATGTGTGGAAGTGCTCATGAAAAAGATTCTTGATTCAAGTACTTTAGGAGCAAAATAATACTGGAACATATACAAGATAGGTGTAAGTTAAAATTTAAGAAAAATCCCAGGGCAAACAACTATTAGCACCTAGATCAACAAGCCACACCTAGATCATTCTCTAAACAAACTTTGGAGGTGAGTTATCTTGGCCACATAAAGCCCAAAAATCTGGCCAAAGCCAGTGGACCAAGAAAGTGGCCAAAATGGCACCTGACGGAGAGGCAGTCTTGGTGTCTTCCTGTGACTTCACTGACAAATCTTGTCCTTTGTGAGCAGACAGAGGAAGGACCTCTTCATTCTGAAGGAGTGCATTTTTGAGACTGATGACTATGACAGTCCCTTGTCAAGGCCAAAGGAGACTATATAATCACTGAGACTAGCAGAGCATTAGCAAGGACTTCAGTTGGACACTGGGTGCCCAGTCTGCAAAGTGGCTTAGTAGCTCTGTCTCAAAGGGGAAAAGAGAAATTATTCACCCTCCCTTTGAGGGTAATGTCTTTTAAAAAATGACATAATTTCTTTATGGTATTTTAAAAATAAATTCAAACTAAAACAAATATTAGTGGGTTCATCCTAATTAATCTAGCTTTTTTTTGACCTTCCACCTTCAGAATGTTTGCCCTATCAGCGTACCTCTATTATTATTTATTACTTTTTTCTTTTAATTGACTCAACTTACTCTCCTTAAGGACATGAGTTTCATCATAAACAATAATGTTTTCAAAGCCATGAGCTTGTCATACTAATGACATTTTCTAACATGTTTAAAAGAAATACAGAATTATGAAAATTTAAAAACCTGTGTCAAACAACTTCCCTCTGAAATTTAGCTTATTTATTATTGATTTTCCATACTTTCGAAAACCTTAATGCATATCTCATCTTAGTTTTGTTGCCCTTTCCAAAACCCTCCTTATAAAAATATGAGGCAAGAAAGGAGTCATCTTCAAGGTCAGTTCTGGGTTTTGATGCCAGTTTGACCACCAAATAGCTGCACCATAGATGATTGACTTATTCTGTTTTGTCATCTGTCCAGCACAAGTAAAAAGACCTACTTTGCATTGATATGAAACATAAACGAGATTAGGTTGTCAGAATACTAAGTATACCCTGTAAGATAACAGGGCCTTATAAATGCAAATCTTTCTTTCATTTCCTCTTTTTTGCAAAAAAACAAACTCTGGATTCTCTCCAGCTTTCAATTTACTTTGAGCTTTTTAGTGCTTAGACAAGAGGCATTAAGGGGTTTTATACAAATGAACAACACACATATTGTATTGATCACATTATTTGTGCTTACATTGTTTAGGATTACATTGATTCTCACTTGAACATATTACATTACTTCATAACTAATTGTTCAGACAACCAGTGTCCCATTACATTAAAGATATCTTGAGGTCAAAGTCTGAGGTTTTAATTCTACTATCCAAGTATCTCTGGAATCTGTTACTTCTTTCCAATCATACTATCACTACAGAATCCAATCCACTGGTATTTCTGCTGTTGAAGGCTGTCATAGTTTCCTGTTTCACCTCTCACTTGCTCTGCTCAATTTGTCCTTTCGCAGTGCAATCAACATTTTAAGATATAAATCATATCCTCTCATTTAAAACCTTTCAATTACTTAATATTATTCTCCAATATAAAATCCTTCAGCCTAAACCCCAAACATTAAATAATCTGTCCCCCACCTATGTACAAGGCTTCCAACAACAGAACTGTCATTTCCATTCGAATGTAACTTTTAACATTTCACACATCATAACACTCTTAGTCACTTTGAGACCCTTGAACTTGGTATGATGTTTGTCCAGGATGTTTTCCCTGGTACAACTGAATGTTATTATCTGGTACCAAAACAAGCATTATCTTTTAGGACTCCTCTTGACATCTGAGACTCTTGTAGTCAGTCCTAAACATCTTGTAATTTGACATTTTCACACCATGAGGACAGAGACCTTTTTTTTTTATTGCTGTGCCTGCAATAACTAAAGCAGCCTTGGCGCACCTGTATACACTTAATGTCTACATAAACATACTCGAATGAACTCTATATTAGTTTTATAGAAACGCAGTGATCTAAACAGTAGGGAGAATATAATCCTGAAAACTCTTTTCACAATCCTCAAATGTTAATATACCTCTTCATACCATGTGTTCTTCCTCAGCTGAAGGTGAATCTACTGCTACAATGTCTATGCATATTTCTGTATTAAATGTTCACAATGGAGGCAGAGGACCCTGGGATGAGCAGAGTACCACACCCCACGAGTGTCCACCCACTGACCACCCCAGATGGCCCCCACTCCTAGCTTTCCTTTCTGGTGAGTGAGTCTCCTGAAATGTGAAATGGATAAATCTGCCTGTCTGCGACTCAGAGGGGGCTGAGACGTCAGTTCCAAACCCACTGATAAGGAAATTCTCTAATGATAACAGCAGGCTTGACATTGATGAAGCCTCCCATCTGGCATGTTTAGGGGAGCAGTCATGGGTTTGCAATCAAGGGGTTGCAAAATGTGTTTTTCTGGCTCCGGGCCACCACCATATTGTGATGAGTCTTCTCCTCTGCCACTGCCCGGCCACCCCCATCTCCATGTGACTTAACAGGTTTGTTCTGGAAATTTTGAGCTACTTCTCAAAGCTTCCCTTTCACTAGATCTGGCTCTTTTATTTGATATGGGAAAATACCTTCCCTTTGGATGTTTGCAAAGTTCTTTTACAGAGAAGAAGGTTTCATATGCAGTTTGTGTCACATTAACATCTCCTCAGAGGCCAATGTGGTGTCTAATGGAGTTGCTAGAGATGTTTTAACAGTCAGCAACATTCTTAAACGACCATTGATGCTCTGTTCTGTGCTTGTTCGACACTCTCCTTCCACTTGGATGTGCTGGACGGGTGGTGGCACATTTAGGCACTCAAGTTAATCGGATGTGCTCATGTATTTTCAGGTGTCTTCTTTCTCCATAAACATGATGTGTAGACTCCCTGATTCATCACTGTGAATAGAAGCACATATATATTGTGTTCTACATATAAAGACTTCACCATGGGTACAAAACAATCGTAGGCTAATTAGCTACTTGATCCCAACAGTGTGGACTGATATGAAACATAATATTAAAAAAAAATTTCACTGATGTTGTCATCTGCATATCCCTTAGTGGGAAAAAAATGGAGATATCTTCCTACTAATATGCAAACTTTGCCTGGTATTAATACATATAAATTTTCCTACAAATGTACCTGGAATTGTATAGAGCAATGAACTTGCCGTGTACATAAGCTACCTGAAAATTTAATCATAAAATTTTAAAATTTGAGAGCTTTGGCTGAGATCAGAGAAATAAATAACCTAGTCAAGGGTATAAAAGGATTAAAGAACCTGAAATAGAACCTTAGTGTCCTAACTATTAGTTAGTCCTATTAAACCAAAACAATAGAATTTTTATGGAATTAATCAGTGAATCAAGTAATTTATTCTTTAACAAAATAAGCAGGATTGGAAAAATCAGTCAAAATAAGGTCCTTAAAGACATTCTTTACCACTACCTTTATTACTTTTGAGTGTTCTGATTCTGATCATATTCTGATTGATTTTATTGTAATATGATCTAAACCTATAAATGTAATTTTTACTTTTACCATTATGCCATGTCCCACACGGTGTAGGGTCTGAAGCCCGGGCAAGTGTTGGGAGATGAAGAAGAAACGAAGAAACCACAACTATTCTTGAACTTTGGGACCAGGTGGAACCATAGTTTGTCGGGGGCTAATAGCCACCTGGAGCACCATTCATCCTTTATTTATAGTGGAAGGCAAACAGGGAAAGAAGGTGGGGCAAAAAGGGCTATGTGTCCTAGGAAGAACATAGTATAATTGTTTCGTGATCAGAGCATGTGCAGGAAGGGAACAGGGAAGAATACACAATATAACTGTCTCCTGGGGGTGTGTCATCCAGGGTCTACAATATTAGATTATCTCTAATCTATGGAGGAGAAAGGGAGTAGGGAGGAGGTGAAGGCCCATCTTCAGGCTCAGCCCGTAGCACCTTTACAATGATATATTTTACTGTTTTTATAAGACATATAAAATGCATAAAATTCTGTGATTGTATGTATTTGTATAGTATTAACTTTCTATGAACTGCATGATGATTATAGGTTTGAGAATTACTCATAACTAACTTTTAGTCCCAGATTGATAGTCTCCTGTCACCATAAGAACTCCTCAGCTGCTATAATTTAGATTATGTATATGTAGATAAAAGTCTTTTTAACATATTGCAAGCAAAATATATTTTTGCCCTCCATTTGGTGTGCCTTCCCTAGTGATATAGCACTTTCAATAAAAGATAAACCCTACTCCATAATTAACTTCCATTTTCCCCTTCCTCTGGACTACTTCTTCTACTACCTCTTTCCAACAACAGAACACAATGTTACAATTCCTGCTGGAATACATACTGCTTACAGAGATATGTGTAAGTGTTTGTTATTAAGGACGCAGATATGATAGGACATTTTAAAAATTCTGTCTGTACATCAAAAATTGGTTTTGTGGTTTATTTTTGACAAACCTACAAAGCCTGGCTCTCATGTCTCTACCCAAATGGATGTACTGCCCCCTTGGATAACGAAATCAGAAGAGGCTCTTTGGTCTGAAGTAGATCTAATGGCACAGAATCAGAACTATGTCAGCACCTTGATTGCTTTCCAGCTTTTCCATCTACCAGATATGTGGCATTAAACAAAGTCAGTAAGTAATATTAAGAAATTACTTAGAATTAAGCAATTCTAAACTGTGGGCAATATTAATGGATTCCATTTGATTGAGATTTATATATTTAGAATAGTTAGAACATAGTACTCAAGAAATCATAGCTGTTATTATTGGAAGAAAGTTCATAATCAATCAACTTCATCTCCTATCAATGAAGGAATTTGATCTGTAATCCCCTCAGTAGACACTGCAGTAATCCAGCTTCCATAAAAACGCTTCCAGTATCAGCAGACTTATTGTTCATAAAATTTTCTCTTCATTGCTTCACAATATTAACTGCATACAGTCTATCACTGCATCACATTAATATCTGTTTCCCCATAACCACCACCTTATTTTAGTCATAAACTATCGGAATGAACATCAGTCCAATAGCCACACTTGAAACAGCAAGAGCATTTATCTTATACCTTATCTACATTTATCCTCTATGCTAATCTGAACCTCTTGTTATTCATACTGTGATTAAACTGGTAGTGAGGTCAATCATAAACAATTTTAAACTGAGAGCCATTTTAATTATATTTTTTAAACAGCAAAATATAATGAATTGAAAAACTTCTGTGTTTACACAGAACACATTTCCACTGAGTATATGGTGAGGAAAACTAGTTTGGGGATAGCATCACTGGACCCATACTTTCTCACACTTTGTTCTGAACTTATTTTGTTTTAAACGAAGTGAGCCTACTATGAGATACACTTGAAGGCAGTCACAGAATTGTAAGATGTGTTGCCTAGGTATACCAATTTATTTCTCTGAATTTTTACATATACTACTTATGAGTTTGTATGTTTTCTATTTTTGTTATTTATTTATTTATTTATTTATTTATTTAATGTATTGGGGGTTGAACTCAGAGCCTCTGTAATGAGCTACATCCCCAGTTCTTTTTAAAATATTGTTATTTTGTCAGACTCAAATTTGGAAACTTCCGGGCCGGAAATTTATCTCAGTGGTGTGACTGCCTGCTTCTCAAGCAGAAGGTCCTGAGTTCAATCCCCATTACCAAAAAAGAAGAAAAAGAAAGAAAGAAAGAAAGAAAGAAAGAAAGAAAGAAAGAAAGAAAGAAAG
>NW_004624756.1:3182870-3194905 GCF_000247695.1 Heterocephalus glaber | reverse complement strand
AGAAAGAAAGAAAGAAAGAAAGAAAGAAAGAAAGAAAGAAAGAAAGAAAGAAAGAAAGAAAGAAAGAAAGAAAGAGAAACAAATTTGGAAACTTCCTCCATCAGCCTCTCAGAGAACTGGAATTACAGGGATGAGACACCACATCCATCTTATTTTTGATAATTCTAATCAAAACTCTTTCATGCTTTTTTGTTAATCTTGCAGAAAGTTTTATGCAACAGCTTAAGAACATTCTCTTCACAACATATTTTCCCTTCAATATTTTGGTAAAAATAACATCCATTCTTGAAGATAAAGGAAAATACTTTCTATGTCATAGATCGGGCAATGATGTGCATATATTTTATCTTTACTTTCATACTCTTTTATTTTCAACACACTTTTATTTTTGCTGCTCTTATTTTCCTACACATATCAAGTGAGGTACTTACTCAATAGTTAATATTTATTGTTTTCCTACTATTCCTTCTTTAAGTTTTTCCTAAGCTGTAAATCTTTTAAGATTCTTATGGGAGAACCTATTAGATATTTCTCTTTATATTCTGTGTTCTCAAAGACATTCAGTGGTCTGAACTTTCTGCAGCATATCCCTAAAGACAAACTTTTAGACCCATGAGATTTAACACATTTTCTCCAGCACATCATAATCTCTACATTTCTTTGTTCACACAGATTTGAAATATACAGTTCTGCAGTGCAGAGAACCACTGGCCCATTATTTTTGTTGTACTCTTTAACTAGCTCATACTTATCAAAGCCAAACTTGATTTTTCTTTCCTTGAGGAAAATAATAGCCATCCCCTATAAAAACACCAAAGCTATTTACATTACACTAAAGTTCTTTTTATTCCCTTGCTAGTAATGTATTGCTGAAGTGCTTTTCTGACAGATTGCTATAAGCTGCAATTTACAACAACCAACACAAAATGTTGGATTATTGTTGTTTTGCAAGTATTTTAGTGGTTTGTAGAATATTGAGCTTTTAACTATTGTGCAGTAAGTATGTAATTTGCCCAAAGAAGAGTTACAAAGGTGAAGATGTTACATTCTAGATAAATTCTAACATCTATCTGAAACTTATGAACATCTAAAATTCTGAAAGCCCAAGATAAAAATGAAGTCATATATTGATAAAATGTTACTGGGATCAGAATTGGAAACTGCATATATTTCTTACCTTAACTAAATATTTGCATCTCTGTGCCCTGAAAATAGATCAAGTATCCCCCAAATCAATCAAAGAAATAGCCTAAGACAAGATACCATGCTTTAAACTTTTCTGCAGTACAAGATACAGGCAATCTGGGAACAAAGTAGATTAATATCTCAGAAAAATAAACTTTAAAGTCAAGTATTACGTGTTTGCATCAATGTATGACAAAAGAGACTGTTTATGGCAGTCTGTCGATGATTGTACACAAATTACCTTTGTTATCTTCATCGTCACACATTGACTATCCAGTTTAAGTCTACACTAAGAAAACTAAGACTCAGAAAGGCTAACAAATGTGTCCAAGCGTTGTAAATAGCAAGTTGTATTTAATAAAGAATTTAAATCAAATTCAGACAAATGATTTAAGATCATGATCGCCGTCACCATTCACATCATAAACCACCCTGTCCCCCACTGTTGGACATTCAGCCTTACTACATCAATGAGCCCTGCTCATTTCTTCTCTCTGATGGGGAATTTGCTCTTCCTCTGACATCGGCATCACAAAACGTTGACTGGTTGGTTTGCGCCATTTTTACATAATATTTGAGGGCTCCTCGAGGTTTGACCTTGAATGTGAATGCTGTTTAATAATTCACTCTTTTTAGTCTGAGATGAGTGCAGGCATTTTCAGCTGTCTGAGGAAGTCAGATTTATCACATCTGCTGTTGTCCTGGGACCTGCCTCCTTGGCTATCAGGGGCTGTGCCAGTTAGCTCCTGTAATCAGTCATGGATTGTGTATGCTGAGCTTCCTTCTTACTGTTGGGCCTGGCCATATTTTCCACAGTCGGAAATTTATTCACGTCTGCTTGCACCGCAGCAGCAAATAGTTTGTCTCTTTGATATGTTATTGGCTTCTAGAAGCCTGACAGTTTTCTCTGTGCAATTTTAATACATACTGATGAGTTTCCTGAACTATTATTACTCTCAAAATCCCTTGCAGTACTCCAAATGCATTTCATCTTAATTACCAGTTCTCAATATGTGGTCGCTGGACTACTGGAGGTTTTTCAGGGTTCCCAAATGGCTTTGGGGGATTTTTAAAAAATTAATATGGCTTAGTAGTGAAAACAGTATTTTTAACAGTGATCAAGGTAATAATATCTCTATACAGAATTAAATTTACTTGATTGGATTAAGATGTGATAATTTACTCTGATGAGCTAGTTAAATTAATACTTATTGAAATTGCTAGTTATGAATAGCACTGAATTTAAAATTTGAAAAATTTACTAAATTATTATGCAGAAGCCTAAATTTTAGAGTCCAGAGAAAAGGGTAATTCAATGGTTCCTTGAAGTTGATCAGGTTCAGATCACTCTTTTATACATGACAATAATTATGATTATTAATATATCATAATCGTGTAATAATAATAACCTACTGTAAATCATGTAATACACTACTTTTACAAACTTCTACTTGCGCAAAATATAGAACACTGCCATCTTTTTATAGATAGTAAAATTAGTTTAAAAAAGGACTAACCCAGTTTCAGCCCTGGTCAAACTTCCTTTTCTGGTTTTATTATTAGTATATCTTTGCAATACAAAATGTTGACATCCCTTGTGTGTCACTGCTACATGTACATAACACATCTTAATTCTTATTTCATTCTCTTTCCCTCCCTCCCTCTCTGTCTCTTGATCCCCTTCCTGTTTGAGAAAGATCTACTTCCTTATTTCCTCTTGTCTATTTTTTTTCTTTGTACAAACTGACAAAGGCATCCACACTAAAAAGAAACAATTACTTATATAGGTGTAGACAGTCAAAATTTAAAAACTGATCTTAGGAAATTATGATGACTTTCTCTAATTAAGTCAGCTTACATGCTAGATTTTCTAGTGATATGATAAAGTCGAGCAGGCAATTGTCATTCACTACTCTGTGATGTAGACCTGAAAAGCAAGTATAAACAAATCAGCATTTTCTGTCTATATTCATAGCTACTTTCTGTATTATTTTTGTTGTATTGAGCAACAAGCATATGAGGACACTTCTTTCTGATCAACAGCATGCAAATGAAGCCACAGCCTCACTGATTTAGGAGGCCACGCTGGATCCAAGGCCCATGACTATACAGTAACTATCCATGAAATATTAGAAGACTTCCATTTCCCTAATTACAGATTGCATACCCCATCAGCCCAATCTTCATGCATTGTGTTACTCCAGTACTCAGCAAATGAGACATGTTGTTTCTTAATTTTCTTCTTTTTAATCCACCTATCTGACTTCTAGAGTATTTGTATAGGTGTCTTTTGTGCCCTTAATGTTACTCTCTAGTAGTCTTCCAATCCTGAAACATGGATTTTTATGGACACTGATTTTAATCTTACTCACTGAACACATTATGATCTAGGAAATGACTTCCATCATTTTCCTAATGACATTACAATTGCAGAGAATCCTTTCCTTTTGCATTTTTTCTAATTATTTTTCTATTAGTTTAGTTTTGAAGTCTTATTTCAGTTTTTCCCATTTGAAATCATCTGCTAATCAGCCTGTCAAATAATTCATAGTCTGTGAACAAGTGCCTCAGAGCTGGTAGTTACATAAGAGTTACAGATGGATTTCACATTGAGATGCTATAAATAAGTTTGTCATGCAAGTAATTACTCCTTAATGCATGTGTTTTATAATTAGACTTGATAATCCAAACTGTTTTTTGTAAAATCTGAATCCAATTTGGAGAAAATGAACAAAAACTATCACCAAGGTGATGGAAGGTTATTTTACAAACTTCCCTGTGAAATACAGGAGTCCAAATAACACTGCTGACATTCAATGTCCCCCTCCAAGTCAAGGATATCTTGCTTAGGTTTTAGAATAAAACACTGGGTTTGGGTTGGCTCTGCTTCGGTGTTCCACATCCAAATTTTCAGCATTTCCATCTATATTAGTTAAATTCATTGAGGACAGATGATGAAATAGGATTACCCAAAATGTAGTACTGAAAACCCAATCATTCCTCATACCTAGTGCAATGTTCTTTTCATAAAACATAGTTCACCAGACCTGGACAAGAGAGGAGAATAAATAAGAGTAATATCTATTCCAAGAAGTCTGATATGAGAAGACAGCACAAAGAGGCCTGAGTCACAAAGCTCTCTGCAGCTCTTAGGGAAAAACATGGCAAATTCTGGTGCTCTGTTACCAGGAATGAGGTTTTTCCATTTGAAGAAATACTTCTGACAGCCTGTAAGACAGTGAATAGTTTACTCATGAGGCAGGCAAGAGCATCTACAGCAGCAAACATAAATGATTTTTCAGAAGATGTTTGTGAAATATCTACTATAACTCACAGTATAACCACCATGCATCAGATATCCTGGCAGCAGGATCCAGTAGAAATTAGGTGAGTTGGGGCCAGCCCTGGTCCTGCCATATGTTAGTTACTTTTGTTTTCTGATTTTTTTAATTAGAAAATAAGATTTAACTAAGCAATCTCCATGGTCCTTTTACTCTATGATTCTAGCAACTCTGTAACAAATATATACATATATACACACACATGAATATGGAAAAGATTGAACAAAACCCTAGCTATTAGAGAAGCAATCCTCAACATGAAAATCCCAAATTGCAGATGTTTCATAAACTAATCAACAATGAGTTATAATAATGTAAGTTTTTATAGTGACTATTTGAGTCTACAAATTAATCAATAAAACCATCTAATAATCTTAATATAATTTTTGGCAGTTACTCAAGCAAAGGTTTAACAAATTTTCTTGCAGTAGAGCAGAAGCAGATTGATTTGGAAGTTGGCAGGGTTTGTAATGTAGATATCCTAGTCCATGAATCAAATGAATTCATAAGATCCCTCTGCTCATGTAAAAGATTATACATCCCTCCTAGTTACTGAAAAAATTAACGAAGGTCCCTTAACTATGACATGCAATTCTTTGCAGTGCTATCAGCCTCTAAGTAGAGATAGGTACACATTAAGTAACAATCCACATTTATTTTTTAATCGCTTTTTCTGTTCATGTGTGAGGTACTTAGAGTTGAAAATCTTCATCTCAAAAACATTTCTCCAAGGTCCCTGGGATTTTCTACCCAAATTTACATCTTTATTTAGTTTCAACCTCCCATTTTTTCCTTTACACCCTTTCTCAATGCCCCATAAATCCTTAAATTCCTAGATCTTTATACATTTTGGCATGCACTGTCTTATCTCTCACTCATATTCTCTACAAACTAAAGAATGATTGCATATATTTAGCTTTGACTGTCTTTCTAATAAATCAAGATCTTAATCACCCTCTGTACTCTTTGCCAAGTTGCTTCCATTTATCACCTCCTTAAGTTTGGAAGTGCAAATCTCAAATACAGCTACAGAAGTTGAACTTTATTTGACTGAGAGTGAATGGAGAAAAATTGATATCTCCAGAAATGAAACTTAGATCAAATGCTCATTGTTTGAAATGAATTCCCTAGAATTGGGTAGGTACAACAGTTAGCTTTACCACTTGAACATAAAACACCAAATTAAAAATAAAATAGCCTTTAAGTTAATTCCATGATGGACCTTCGATGAGATAATTTTATACCTCAAAGAATGCTGTAGAACAGTGGTGATCAGTTGATGCTGAAAATATTCAAAGGCATGGGGGGGGGTACTGAGGATTGAACTCAGGGCCTTGTGTTTGTGCTGCTGGCGGTGAAACCACTGAGCTAAATCCCAGCCCCATCAAAGGCACTTGGAGAAGGTTATTGATCTCTTCTTCCCAGTACCAATAAACATGCAATTAAGTCCCAAAAGAGAGTTGACACAGAGTCCAATTATTGTATTTATGGCCACCAATCATTTTTGATTTACCTTTTTATATTGGTAAAACTCCACATTATGAGATCTGCTTCCTCAAATTAGAATTCAGAATTCAAATATTCTGTCTTGCTTTGGGAAAAGAAACTAAAAAACAAAAATAGCTCCCCCAATCAAAATCTTCCACAAGAGTCTTCTACTTGAATGTAAATACTGTTGCAATAGGCTTGATGTAGAGAATTAATCTTGTTAATATAAGTGGCAAAGACAGACCTACGTTTTGAGAGCAATTATAGAGTTAATTCCTGATTCTTGGCAGCAATAGTGGGAAAAAAATGAGTTGCTTCCATTTGATAATTTTTGGTGGCAGTAAAAATAGTGGGTTTTTTTTCAGATTTGGAACATTTTTTCCTGGATCCTTGGTCATAAATCAACTTCTTCATCCCTGACATTGATTTTGGGATCAACCTAATATCTTTCAATAAGTAATAGCTCCACTCACAGTAGGCCAAGCAGTTCCTGTGGTTTACTACTGAGATAACAGACCTAAAACCTGATCAAACCAAAATAATTTTTAGGAGATAAAGAACAATGCAAATATTGTTTCTGTGGAGGAAGACAAAAAGGGTAAAATGTTTGAACCAGCAATAGTAGTTCTAATAAGTTCATAAAACTATCAGAAAAGCAGATTACAAGACCTACTAGATAGTAGGCTCACACTATTTGCTACCTCAAAATAATAAATATGCATCAAGATGAACATTAAGCACAAAGCAAAATAACAAAAAGCAGATAATTGAAAATTACATATACTAATGTTAAGGGGTTGAATCTTTGTGTTACTATTAATCTTACCTATATACATGAGCTTCCATTTGCCTAGACAAGTCCGAATTACTAAATGAAGTCATCTCCAAATCTATGCTTTTGTCAAGACAGTCTGAATTTTTTAATAAAAACTTCCATTTTATATGTTGTTTTGTTTACATTAACTTATACTTTTAAGTTAAGTAATCACATTAGTGTACTTTATGCTTAATGGCTAATGAAAAGCTTGAACTGATTGATAATTCAATCCATTCCACTTTGATATATCACTTTATGGATAATTTTATCAAAAGATGGTTGGAAAAATGTACATCAGAAAAGAGATGGGTCTTGAAGAATAAACTGGGACCATTAAGTGCCCACATCTAAACACATTGTTTTCAGTAGTATGTCTAAGATTGTTTTGGGTTTTAAGCAGCCAAACAAATAATATTAATGATCAGCTAGTTCATAGTACATAAAAGCTTGATTTAAATATCAATTTTCTGAAATGTTTAAAGTCTTCTCTGAGTTGATAAGACAGGTTTAAGAGGTTAAAAAGGCTGAAGCAGATAGAATTTTCAATATGAACTGCCAACACTAAAGCTCATGGAGAAAGAGTTACAGGAAACAAAGCTGACTTCCCAGCTGGAGATTTAGCTCAGTGGCACCGGGCCTGCCTTGCAAACGCAAGGTCCTCAGTTCAATCCTGGGTACTGAAAAAAAAAAAAAGGTTCTCAGAAATAGTAACAGAAACAGCTGAGAACCTGGTATGCAAAGCTGACTTCCCCATGAATCAATTGCTGAAAAGTAAACACGGTATGCATGTGTTCAGAGTAAAACTCCCAAAAGGCCATGAAGGGCCGGTAAGCTATGAGCACAGCAGTTCCCAGAGACATGTCTCAATTCTAACAAGTCAGAATGGACAATCCATCTCCAACACCCAGAGCATTCAATGCAGTCAACTAAAAAGTCATGCCTTGGCAATAGGAATCCACTAGCCTAGACCAAAGGCCCCTTCAAATCTGTGCTGATTAAAATTACGCCTGAAAATAGTCAGTCTGATCCTATAGTAACTTAAGTATATGAGTTAGCAAGACCAATAATCTTTAATAGTTAGCTTGTTAGGTCTGCTCTAACAAAGAACTACAAATTAATCATGGTAGCTGCACAACAGAAATTAATTGTTTCATAGTTTTGGAGTTAGAGTTTGGAGAACAAGGTGTTGGCCCTCCTTGTAGGAGTTATAAGGAAAGGCTCTGCTTCGGGCCTCTCTCCTGGGGCTATAGATGCCCATCTTCATCTCCCATGGTGTCGCTTCTGTATGCCTATTCCTGGACAAATATCCACCTTTTTTAAGGACATGAACTATATTAGATTAACAGCCCAACTACTCCAGTATGAGCTCATTTTATGTAATTATATTTAGAGTGACCCTATTTACAATTAAGGCACATGCTGAGGTACTAAGGGAGTGAGGAAGATATGTATGCAGTGAATCAAAAATAAGAATGACTACAGGCTGTAAATCTGTACATATGCAAACCAGAGGAAAATAGAATGGGATGTATAGAGTGCTAAATGAAGGGTTGAGAACCTTGTTCACCCACCATTTGATACATGGCAAAAATTTCTCTCAAGAATGAAGGGCAAATTAAAATGTAATCACTTGAGGATTTATTACCAGAACAACTTGCATGAGAAGAATTTTAAACAGTCTATTAGGCCAAAGAATAATATCAGATAATAGCATGAATATATGTAAATAAATGTAGGTATCCAAAAATAGTACACAGAAAGGTAAATATAGCATAATTTTTTCTTTAACTTCCTTGAAACATAACTGAGTGAAAAATAATGCTAAATATATTATACATGTTTAAAATTACAATGAATGAAAAAATGGGACAAAGTACAATAGAGAATGGAATTGTAATATTCTAAGGCTCTTTCATCAATAGAAAATGGTATTATTATTTGTAGACAGACTGTAATAAGTTAGAGAGACACTTTATAAACTTTAGAGCTACAACTAGAATTACAAACACAGAGGCAACTAATAAACCAATGGTGTAGATAAAAAGGAATACTTTAAAATAGTTACTATAAGTGAAAACAAGAAAAGATAGGAAAAAGACCAAGCAATAGATGGGACAATGAGAAAACAAACAGCAAAGTGGTGAGTGTAATATAATGATATTGATAATAAAGTTAAATATAAATGCCTAATCACCCAATGCAAAAATATAGTGTATTAGATTTAATTATTTTTAAAGTGCTGTCTAAAATAAACCATTTTAAATATAAAGACAGAAATAGGTGTGACCATTAATCATGACTGTCAACATCATTGCATTAAGAAATGCCTAAGAAATTAGTAAAGTACATTTCTGGGTGTGTCTAGATGGGTCACAGTGATGTTACCTCCACTGTACCTAGCCCTTGGCTTCTTCCTCTCTGGCACTGTCCAAATGTGTTCTGCCTCCCAGCTGCCATGAAATGAGCAGCTTTTCTCCACCATACCCTTGCACCGTGAGTCGCTGTCTTGGAGCCAGTTGTCCATGAACTGAAAGAAACCTCTGTAAAATCAAGAACCAAAATAAACCTCTGCTTCAAGCTGTGGGTGTCACATATTTTGTTCCAGCAGTGGAAAAGCTAACCGATACAACAGGGTAATACTAAAAGGATAATGCAAGCACTAACCACAACACTG
Organism: Heterocephalus glaber; assembly: GCF_000247695.1. Next base: position 3,185,400 of record NW_004624756.1, on the reverse strand, counting down.
GTCATTACTGTGCAAACACTAGTCACACAGAGCTAAATGGCAATGTTAATAATAACAAAGAGAATTTCCACATGTGACTATTACCAGAAATAAAGAGATATTTATAATGACCATAGGATAATTCATCAAAAAGATTTAACAAGCTTGCCAGTGCATGTGTTTAAAAATAGAGTAATAAAATAATCAACGTAATAATACAAAGCTGATAAAATGGACTGTAAATAGAGAAATCCATAATTACGATCAGAAATTTCAACACTTCTTTCTGATTAATTAACAGAAAATGTGGGAAGGAAATGGGTAAAGCTTTGGAAGACCCAAATAATACTAATAATTTACCTAGACAGTAAAGAACCATAACCACAAGTCATAAATTGCTTTCATATGCACACATTATACTTACCAAAGTATATAATGCTCTGGGATCATAAAACAAATACTAATAAATACATAAAGAATGAATTCATATAAAACATTCTATTTGAAAAAGTTGGAATTGAATGGAATTTAGAATTTAGAATATTCTAAGAATACTGTTTCATCTATAAAGAGGGGAAAGGAAGCAATAAACATTTTAATTTAATAATCAATGAGTAACTCGACTTGCAGATTGAAAGGACACAACTTATTTTAGGTAAATGAGGTATATCAATGAGCTTGTGTAATTTGAAGATAAAACATTTGATGATTAAAAAATAGTAGCAAATAATAAATAGAAGGGGTAAGAAGCATATCTCAGAATTTTATGTCTGAATATCAGAAGAGAACAAAATATATTTTTGCAGCATTCTGAGAGAGAATGCCAACTGAGAATCTATTCTGTTACAAACAGATAAGATAACGAAATAATATTTTTAAAGGCACAAAGATTCAATAGCTGTATCACCAAAAATAAACCCATCTTTCAAAAGTACATAAAAACCACATATTACCTACAACAGATAACTCAAACAAAGAAGGAAATCATAACAGAAAGTCAGTGGCCAGTATACCATCTCATCAGGGGCACTCATGTAGAGGTTATAGAGAGAATATATAGGCATGGAAATGTCAAAATATAGCTTGCAAAAACAAGTTATACTAAGTTATAAGTTATATGAGGTGGAAAGAGAAAGGCAAAATGAAAGAAAAACAGCACAAAATTCTGAGAGAGGGTAGTATGGGAGAATAAAGTATCATGTAATGGAAAAGTGAGTGCTTACTTTACAATGTAAAATATTATATGCAACAAAACAGTTGCTATGAACCCTCATGTGCCAATAACACAATATCAAAATATACAAGGTAACAAACTGAATTTTACATAGAAAAGAAAATTTATTATGAAATTTTTATTTTAGTGTCTCTGAGTTCAGGAAACAGCTTAAGAATGTTGAATGAACAGCATGCATTTTATGTGCATTATCAATTTGTGACTGAGAAAAAATAGGTGTTTGTGTGGCATGTATACCAATATATCTACACATGTGTCACAGTGAAACTTGAAAATAGAGAGCTTAGCTTCCTGACAGCACCCAAGGGTCTTTTTATTTCTTAGGAGTTGGACACATCTGAGAAATTTTTCTATAAACTTATGTGTAGAAGTATATGGAGCACATTTTTTTACTATTTTTTTAAAAGTAAAAACCAAAAAATAACAGATAGAAAAATAAAACCCCATTCAGTAGGCAACTTTAAAAGTCACATCAGAAACCATGCACGAAAAGACAAATGCCGCATGTTCTTCTCCCTCGTGGACACTCACAAGTCAGCCTGGCAGAAGAACCTAATGGAATAGTGGTAACAGAGCCTGGGCAGGTAGGGGAGGGAAGGGAAAAAGTTCAATAAGGAGCAGGAAACACAGAATTGGGAATCACTTCTGGCCTTTTGTAGCATAGTAGAATAACCACGGGTTAAAATAGCCTAGGATATACTCAAAATGACTAGAAGAGTATGAAATTGTCACTACATAAAAATGATTATTGAAGCATGGAAATGCTTATTATTCTGATTTGATTATTACACAATGTGTACATGTATAGAATTACCATAGTGTACTCCATAAGGATGTACAAGTACATTATTATGTCTCAATAAGAAAAAAAAACAGTTTTCTCTCCAGTGCCAGGGATTGAACCCAGGGCTCCACTCCAGCAGAATGTTAGGAAAGCCTGCCTCTGCACTGTACCTCAGCCCCCAAGTAAAAAACATTTTTAAAATCATATCATAGAATATTTAGTAAATAAGAATAATAAAAGCTATATGTGTCAAACACTAATAGAAATTTCTAAGATTGTTTTTCAAGAAAAATTACTAGTTTTAAAAACTTAAATTATAGCAAAAATGGAAATAAAGTCTTTGTAAATAGGAAGGGGAGGAGGGGTTTAAGGGAGGGCAGAGGAAGGGGGAAAAAAAACAAGAACAAAGATAGATTGATAAAGGTACAAATTTCCAGTAATGAATGTCATTATATTGTATACCTATAATGTACCAATAAAATTAATTTAAAAATTTAAAAAATGAAATGAAATGACTAATACGTTCAACTCAA
>NW_004624756.1:3129042-3157711 GCF_000247695.1 Heterocephalus glaber | reverse complement strand
TTTTCTTCATTATATTTCAAGTATTTTTAACTGTGTCAGAAATTCATATTCATTCAGAAGTACCTATTCCATCTCCCTCAACATTGAGCCCTATGTTTATCTATTGATATATTATACACATGAAATATGCAGGTATAAGTATACATAATTTTCATAAGCAAAAAGTTGTGTTTTACTGATGTATTAATTTTATAGACAAACTTACAAGTGAGTTTCTGTTTACATCTCCTGTAAACTGGTAATGATGGTTTCAGTGTTTGAATAATTGTAAGAAAATTTTATATTTTATTGTTATAAACCCTTTCATATAAAGCTTCCTTGCAAATAAATTCCCAGTTTATTTGCCATCTGTTTGTTATTTGATTTATAAATGTTTTTGTATTAAGTAGTTAACTCTCTATCTTTTCTTTTGAAATTCACATTCTTCTCAATCCAAGAGTAGTACCCTGACTGCTCTAAAAACAGCTAATAGAGCTATGTAAGTCCAGAAAAATAAGACAGGTAGTTTTATACCTTTTTCATGACATTTATCCTTCTGGCATTTTATCCTTGTATGCCCACATCTTATCTTCATTAGAAGCCTGAAAGTCTTGAGGGTAGAGCTTCTGATTTATTCATTTCTAAATATCCTCAAAATATATAGAAAGAGCCCAATAAATATTGTGTTAAGTGAAAAATATGAATTAATAAACATACTTTACCAGCTTTGCAAAGGATATTCAAAAGGGCTTAAGGCATTGCACATTTATTAATTCTAATGTTATTTTTGCTTGTTTACATTTGATAAAGAAATTCTGTTTCATGTGCATATAACATTAAAATAATTTTAAGATAAGAAGTGACATTATACCCATTTATTACAAAAATAAATTTAATCAACCCAGAAATTTTCTTGCAAAACATGTCTACTATAATTTATCATCTCATGAATTTTTTCTTCTACTTATTTATTTACAATATGCAAGATGTCTCATAAGCATTCCATAAGTAAATTCTATTCTGTGTACCTGCCATATGTTTTTGAATTATTCTACAAATAAATCAAGAGAATCTCAAAACTGCAGATTAAGCAATACTTATAGAATCAGCAAGTTATTGGAGCTCTTTTCTTCTTTTGGAAATCTGCCTTGGATTAGGTTATTCAAAGCCATTCAGAAGCTGACTTCTAAACTAAAATTAATGCACTCAATTCAAAAGAACATAGGATATCTTGCTGGCATCAAAGAGGAAATTAAAACCACAAATACATAATTGTCCCTTTCAGGAAAAAAGTAATAAAATTTCATATGTTCTGCATAAACAAAATATTTTTCGAAAGAAAGAAAATCTAACACTGTAGAATCACAATGATTGCAATCTTCAAGTTTGTAGTTTTGACCTTTTGGGAATATAGAAAAATTGCTTTTGTATGAATCTCATTGTACCCGAGATCATGGCTATTAATACTCTCCTTAAGAAACTATAATCTCACATTCAGGGGCAAATAGCTTTGTGAGTGAGAGTCCATAGTGGAACAAGACTCACCCTGAGTGCAAATCACTGACCCCAGCTGTATAGATAGAGGTAGAGATAGAGATAGGGATAAAGAGAGAGAGAGAGATAAAGAGAGAGAGATAGACAGACCTAGATACAGAGATGATGTAGATATGGATGATACAGATATGAATATATTGATATGCAAGAGAGAGTGGGAGATTAAAAAGTACAATAAGGGAGGGATTGTAGGAAACAAAGGCAGACATTTTGGAGATAGGGAAGGTAATGAGAGGAAGGGAGTAGAGGAAAGAGGAATAGAGAGGGAAGGTGATCAAAAATGATCAAGATGTGATATATATGCTCCAATTTCCCAAAACAAATGTAAATGGTATGTACTGCAAACATACATTAATAAAAAACATATACACATGTGTTTTATTTAAAGATATAAAAGATAAAGAAAAAAATGAAATAAGTGCTACCTCTACCAGCAAACAGATTTGAGATAGATTAAATAATTCATATGGTCATTTTCATCTGTATCTTCCCATATATCCCAATCACATGTCTCAGAGTATCACAGCAATCAATGCCCTAAGATTTAAAAAATCAGACATAGGCCTCATGCTTCCTGACTGACTTTTCTTTATGGTCACTATGGTTATTTTTCCTCTACATTTGTCTTGAGTTAAGATTTCAAGCTCTTAAGGCATCATTTTTATTCTTTGCTTCTCCAATACCATCTAAATCATCCACTGTGTACCATAACTATCATTAAATGGCATTCCAACAGTTTGTCCTCCGTCCAACACCCTTGGTTCTCCTTGGTTTAATAAGTTCTTCTGCAAGCAAAGTTCACACTCATTCTCTTTCATCCATGGTGACCTAGTCTTTGTCAACAAATCATCTTTTTACAGAGACTTTGTTCCAAGAACTTCTTCCAGAGAAAAAAGAACAGAACTAGCCAATCTGAGCTATCTTGTTCTTTATTAACAATTGTTGCAACCAAAAGATGTATGTTTCTTGTTAAAACATATGGCTAAGAACTATAGGATCACTGTCTAAATAGAAAAGGTCTTTAATTCTTGTTCTTATCCTTCTGAGATAAGAAAAACATTGTAAAGAAGGCTTTAATATCACTGATTTATTGTTTCCCTCTGCCTGGCAATTAGGTTTATATTTCCAGCCAATTTCCTTATACAATGTTTCATCCAGAAATCTTTACTTATGTGGACAGATATTGCAAATCACAGCAAAAAAACACAATCATGACAATGAATTTCCATATGATCTTTATAAAGCTACTTTCATATCCCCCCAGATCTGAGATTGGTATGAAAAAATAAAACAAAAATAATTATTCATAAAGTTAAAGAAATATTTCATATCGTAAAGGAGATATAGACTAGCTCTGCAAAAATATGACCTTTAATCGATTTAAAAGAAGAAATAAAAGTATATTATAAATTTTATATATTTCAAGATTAATCCCCCAGATAAAATGTTATGCTTTAATCTGTCTTGTAAAGATATAAAAACAAGTTATTTGCTGTTTCATTACTTGCATACGACAAATCTTCGAGTTAGCTACTTATCCAATTTAGAACTAAAATTTATTCTGTTTAATGTTGGACAGTACTTTAGTAAGCAAAATGCAATAATGAGATACTACTCACTTAGTAGATATTTCTGGGATGTCTCTTATACATCAAGCATTCTTTTAGCTGCTAGAGCAATCACATCTAACAAGACAGACAAAAATCTCAAAAATCATGGAGATGGGTTTACAGGGCACTCCTGCGGAAAAGACAGACAATCTTCGGAGAGAAAGAAACAAATGAGATTAATTCAGATAGCAGCATGGGTTAAAATGGCAATAAGCCAGAATGTTATGATAAAAGAATGATAAAAAATGAAATTATGGCTAGAGTTATGGCAATAGGTAAGCCCAAACTTAAAGAAAGTCTTTCAAAATAGTTGATATGGACATGAAATGCTAGAAACAACAATGAAAATTGGGCAGTTTGGAGGAGGAAGAGCAAAATAATATTTGAGTAAGCTCCCCTAGCAATCATCTCCCAACAGACACACCAGTGTGAACAGCTGCTCACACCCCAAAAAACCTTCAAGAACTAAGCAAGCCACGTGAGAGACCATAGCACCTGATTTTAATCTAATAAAAAGAAAATATACATTTAAGAAGGCAGGAGGTGTTGGCTACATTACACCTATTCCTAGTCTAAGCAGTGTGGAGAGAGATATCTCCTGCTTGGGGGAAGGAGAGGAAATTAAATCCAGGTGTTATACTTAGAATCCAGTGCCAGGCATACTGTGGTGAAAGCCATTGCTGGGCAGAACCCTACTGTCCTATCTCCAGGGCAATATTCACAAACTGAGCCACTGGAACTGTCAACCAGGTGGTTGACTGCCTCCACCCCCAACCTTTAGGAGCAGAAGGTAGAACAGGACTCTACCTGTTGCAGAGGAGGACACAAATGCTAACACAGGACTTAGAGCTTAGTGTTGGACCCTTGCAATGAACTCAATACCAGGCAGAGACCAAAGGCCCCACACCTAGGTTAGTGCTCACAGATGGTGTGTCTGGACCTGCCTGGCCATCAGGCACAGGCCTATGCACTGTTGTGACAGACTTGAGGTTTGGCCTGCATTCTTGTTAACCTTAGATTAGACCCACAACAGCTCACTCTAAACCAGAGGAGGAAAACCTATGGCATGTGTGCCACAGCCAACTGTTCGTTACCATTGAAAGTTCTAAAAGGTTCACCATCACTGCTCTAGACTGTGCAGGTCCCCGTGGCTTCAAGACTCAAGTGTGACCCAGCTTAGTGTTGGGTTTGGCTGACAAGGGACTTTCTCCATTATCTGTCTGGCAACCTTGGTTATCACAGTTACACCCCTAGTCTATTCTTCATAGTCTTAGGGAAAGGCTTAGGGAATTAACATTAGAGATGTTCTCCTTGTTCTTCCTGAACAACACACCAGAAAATGATTTGGGACAAACCTAGGGTTGGTTTGCCCTCTCTTGCTGAAATAATGGCAATAGATCAACAGCAGATTTATGCCAAACCTGCCCTTAGGCACCATCTAATTCTGAAAGAATGATAGTGGCTATAGATTTAAGAGTTTTCAGGAAACCATTAACTATTTAAGCAAGCAACTGAGGTGCCAGAAACTACCAGGATAATAACCAGTGTGGGTGAATTCTTGAATAGAGATTTAGAACAATTGTTTTAAGAAATCTCAATGAACTTTCAGAAAAGAGAAACAATTAAGAAACTTAACAGAGACATGAAAGCAATTTTTTAAAAAACAGATCCTTGAGCTAAAAAAATATTTACTAAAATGAGAAATGAAAGGAAGACAACAATAGCAGGATAGATCAAATGGAAGAAAGAATCTATGGGTTTGAAGATTATTTGAAAACAGTCAAAAGAAAATAACAATGAAGAAGTTCTACAAGAACTTTGCAACACCATTAAAAGAGCACGTCAGGCAGTTGGGTCCTAACAGGGACTTGAGAGAGTTAAAGTGGTACAAAACTTTTCAAAGAGATCATAACAAAAAGTTTTCCAGGTCTAGAAAAAGATACAAATACCCAAATATAGGAAGGTCAAAGATTACCAGTCAGATTTAACTCAACTAGTCTATCCCAAAAAAATTATGATCAAGCTTCAAAAGATGAAAAGTTAAAAAAAGGATTCTCAGGGCTGCAAGCAAAAGAAAGAAAGGCCATATAAAGTGTCTTAATTCTGACAGAAAACTTCTGTGCAAAAATATTACAGGCCAGGAGAGAATGACATGAATTTTTCACAGTAATAAAGATAGATTTTAAAACTATTCTCTGAGAATATTGTACCCAATAAAGCTAACCTTTATAAATGAAGGAGAAATTCCTAGACATTCGCCCCAAATTGAGAGAATATATCTCCACCACACCTGTTCTTCAAGAAACGTTAAAAGGAATTCTTCAAGCTGAAAGAAACTTTAAAGAGTAAGGAGAAACACTGAGAGTTATAAAACTCATTTGGAAGAGTAATGTACAGGATAATTCATAATGCTTCAATATTGTAAACGTGATACATAAACTATTTGTACATTTAGCATATTTTGTTTATTTCTTATTGTTTCTTTGCTTATCTTTACAACTAAGGTTTTTATGATTTCAAAATCATTTTTTATAATTAAAATATTTTTGTGACCACAAAGCAAAATTCTATAATAGACAAATCAAAAATAATAATGAATTGAAAAACATTAATAGAGTAAATCACTTAACAACAAAGAAAGAATATAAGACTCGAATAAAATTAGAAAGCAAGTTCCAAATGGTTGTAGTAAAATTTTAACCATCAATTATTACCTCAAATATAAATGGATCAAATTCCCCAATTAAAAGGCATACAGTTACTAAATGGATAAGAAAAAAACATTAGACCGAAGTATCTGTTGTGTATAAGAGACTCATTTTGCCTCTAACAACACACATAGACTAAAAGTGAAGGCATAGAATAAGATATTCCGTGCAAATATAATCCAAAAGAAATCAAGAGTAGCCATACTTCTATCACATAGACTTTAAGTTGAAATCAATAAAAAAAATACAAGGAAAGTCATTAGATAATGATGAGGGGATCAATTCAACAAAATAACATCTATGTATACATAAGCATTCAATATTGCAGCACCCCCAAAATATAAACCAAACATTAATTGACCTAAAGGGAGAGATTAATTTCAAATCAATAACAGTAAGTGACTCTTAGCACCATACTTAGAGAAATCAATTATAATATAGACAGAAAATCAACAAAGAAATAGGAGAGTTACATTGTTGCCTTGACCAAATGGACCAAATAGACATTTAAAGCACATTTCATCCAAAAGTTTCAGAATATACATTCTTCTCACCAGCACATGGAACATTCTCCAGGATATATCATATGATGGGCCATAAAACAATCTCAATGAATTTATGTAATTGGAATCACATCAAATATCTTTTCTGACCACTATTCAATAAACTTAGAAAATCAATGTAAAGGAAAACTTAGGTAACTATACAAATACAGAACCTATGGATACAGAAAAAATGGTACTAAGGAATTTAAAGGTATCAAACTTACACCAAAAAAACCAGAAAGATTTTCAACAACTGATCTCCTTATCATAGCATAATGACCTTTGTTGTATCTTTTTTATTGATTTCAATTTAAAGTCTATCTGATATAAGCATTGCTATTCTTGCTTTCCTTTGGATTCTATCTGCATGGACTATCTTACTCCATACCTTCACTTTTAGTCTATGTGTATTGATAGAGGTAAAGTAAGTCTCTTATATCCAACAATTGAAATACCAACTGATTAGAAGGCTGGGGTGATAAGACTATGAATTTGAGGCCAACCTGGCCAACATAGCAAGACTCTTGTCTCAAACAAAATTAACAAACGAAAAGACACAAACTCACAATTTTGCTGTCAGAGATACCAGGCACTTCTGGATCATATGCTTTAATGGGTTAGGAATGTAGCTTAGAGGTAGAATGCCCACCTAGCAAGGGCAAAGCCCTGGGTTCTATCTCCAACATGGCAAACATGTATGTATTATCAAAATACCTGTCACTACACCTCTAAGAAATAGAGACACAAAAACACACTCAAATGAAAATTACTAGAAGGAAAAAAATATATAATGTTCAGAGTAGAAATAAATGGAACAAACACTAAAAAGCAATACAAAATATCAACAAAATGAAGACTTGTTTCTTCCAAAAGGTAACAGAGTTGAGAAATTTTGCAATAGGTAAGAAAAAAAGAGAAAAGACTGAAATAAGATCAGAGATACAAAGGGAGACGTTACAACTGACCCCACATAAATATAATAATGGTTATTATGAACAACTACATGCCAACAAATTTGGTAGCCAAGAAAAAAATAAACAAACTTCTGGATATATATACATTTTCAAAATAGAATCAAGAATACAAAATGTGAACCCACAATTACAAGTAATGAGACTTAATCAGTAATAAAAATCTATTATCAAAGAAAAGTTCAGGACCAGACAACATCACTACTGAGTGCCACCAAACATTCAAAATGTACTAATACCATTTCCTCTTAAATGATTCCAAAGAATTAGAGGAGGATATTCTTCCAGAAACACTACAAGGCCAGCATTATGCTGAAAACAATACCACACAAAGACACAGGAAAAAAAGAAGAGAGAAAAAGAAACATAGGCAAGAAGGAAGGAAGAAGGTAGGGAAGGAAAGAAGGAGGAAAGGAAAGGAGAATATTATAGGCAAATATCCTATGCAAAAATCCTCAAAAAACACTCGCGAACCAAATCCAGTAGCTATTAATAAAATTTTTCACCATGATCAAGTGAGGTTAATACTAAGGATGCAAAGACTGCTCAACAAACACAAATCAATAAATGTGATGCATCACATCAACAGAATGAAGGATAAAAAAGTATATAATCATCTCAATAGATGTGGAAAGACATTTGATGAAATGCAACACCCATCACTATAAAAACACCAAACACATAGGTATGGAAGGAACATAGCTCAGCATAAGAAAAACCATATCTAATTAGCCAACATCTAACACTATACTACATAGGGAAAAGCTAAATCTTTATTTCCAAAATCGGAACAATGCAAAGATGCTCACTTTCATCACTTTTATTCAACATTCTACTGCAAGTCTTAGTGAGAGAAATTAGTCAGGAGAAAGAAATAAAAAGCATAAAACACATAAAGTGCATTCAAGTTGGAAAAGAAGTCTGGCACTGTTTCAAATTTCATGATCTTTCCTACAGAAAATTTCAAAGTCCACCAAAAAATTCTTAAAATTGATAAACAAATGAATCAGTCATAGGATACAAAATCAACATGCAAAAATCATCACCATTATCATCCATCAATAATGAATTATCTCAAATAGTAATCATAAAAATCATCCCACTTAGTAGAGCTATAAAAAATAATAAAATACCTAGAAATAAATTTAATCAAGAAGGTGAAAGAGCTTTATGATGAAAACTGTGAGATGGTGATGAAAGAAATTAAAGAAAAATAGGAAAAAAAGGAAAGATATTCCATGTTCAAAGATTGGAAGAACTAATTTTATTAAAATGCCCATATTATCTATAGTGACTTACAAATTCAATCCAATCCCTATCCAAATTCCAATGACATTTTTCTAATTATCTCACTACTTACAAAAATCAACTTAAAATGATTAATGAATTAAATGTAAAATCTGAAACTTTGAAACTCCTAGAAGAAATGGAAAAAGTTTTAGGACATTGTAAAAGGCACAGTTTCTGGAGAAGACACTAAAAACAGAGAAAAAAATAGACAAATTGGATTTCATCAAACAGAAAAGATTCTGAAGAGGAAAATCAATGAGTAGGAAGAAGAAATGGCACTTTTGTTGAGAATCTCTTGGGTGTATATGTATGGATTTACTTTGTCTGTATTTGATTTTATTGTTCAATGTGTCTGCTTTTATACCATTACTATGTCTTCAAAAGAAGACATAAAAATGGCAAACAGCTATATGAAAAAATAATGTCACTAATCATTAGGGAAATGTAAATTAAAAGAAAGGAGATCCCCAAAATGCATGAATGTAAATGAGCTATCACTTCACTCCAACAGAATGGCTAGTGCCAAAAGTACACAAGATAAGTGATAGTGAATGTACGGAGAAAAGGAAACACTTGCACACTGGTGGTGGGAATGTAAATTCATGCAGTCATTATGGAGGTCACTTATAAAACTAAACTTCTGATCCAGCATTCCTACTACTGGGTAAGTATCCAATGCAAATAAAATTGATATGTTGATAATACATCTACACTTCCTTGCTTATTGCAACAACATTCAAGATAGCTATGAAATGGGAACAACCTAAGTGTCCATCAACTGATTAATAGATGAATAAAATGAGGTATATTTACACCATGAAATATGATCCAGCTATCAAAAGGATGAAATCCTGTCATTAAAAAAACATGGCTAGAACTGTAAATCATTATTTTAAGTGAAATAAGTCAGCCATTGAAAGATATATACTTCATGATTTCACTCATGTGGAACTAAAAATAGTTGGCAGGAGATCAGTTGGAAGGAGGTAGGGAGGGGAAATGATAGATCAGGAGGTATTATTGCAATTTTTTTTTTCTGGTAGCAGGGATCTAACTCAGGACCTTGCACTTGCGAGGCAGGTGCAGCTCCACTGAGCTAAATCCTCAGCCTTATCAGGAGGTATTATTTATAGATAGGAGAAAGTAGTTCTGGATTGCTATAGCACAACAATTTATTGATAACAATTACACACTGTGTACATCTTGAAAAGCAAGAAAGGACTTTGAATCTTTCCATTAAAAATGACCAATAATTGAAGATTTAGATATAATTAACCTGATTTACTTTGTATTATTTTTACTATAGTATATATTATATTTATATAATTATACATTAATTTATAACAAACACTATATGATACTTCATTAATTTGTAAGTTTATGTCTGTATCTGTCATTAAAAATAAATGTGTTTTAGTTTGTAATAGCTAAAACTTGGAAACAGCCCAATTGCCCATCAACTGGAAACTGGATAAAGATGTGGGGTTTTTTTATAAAATGGAGTACTACTCAGCCATAAAGAATAAGAAACTAGAGACATTTATAGCTAAATGGATGCATATTGAGGCTATACTCGTAAACGAAATAAATAGGACACACATGTGTAAATACTGAATAGTTTCTCTAGTATGAGAAACTGAAAGTGTAAATAAGGACTAAAAGGTATAATAGATAATGTGAAATAGGAAGAAAAGGTCCAAAGGGGAAGGGAAATTTGGAAGGATAGGGGAAAGGAAAGAAGGGAATGGAATTAATATGAGAAAAGGAAAAAATGGAAACAAAGTCTTTGTAAATAGGGAAGGTGGAGGGGTTGAAGGAAGGGCAGGGGAATGGGGAAAAAATAAGAACCAAGAGAGATTATGTAAAGGTGCAAATTTCCAATGATGAATGTCATTATATTGTATACCTAAAATGTACCAACAAAACGAATTAAAAAAAAAAAAAGCACATAGGCCCCACCAACACGTGGCACCCTCTGATGCTAACGCATGACCAACACCAGCTCCAAGCCACCATACATTTTGTTCCCGCAGGCATTTTGCTCCCCTCTGGCAGGAGAGGTGAAGACTAATCAATCCAGTGGATCCTGTTCAAGAACAATACCAAGAGGAGGGAGCAGCCAGACCCCACTATGTACTTCTTTCCAAATGTCTTTTTCAGGGGGTTCCGTATTAGTATGAAAGGATGCTGTTGATTTCTGCATGTTGATTTTGTATCCTGCTACGTTACTGAATTTGGTTATTAATTCTAAGTCTTCAGGTGGATTTTTTTTTTGGTTCTTCTATGCAGAGGATCATGTCTTCTGAAAATAATGATAAGTTGACTTCTTTCCTTCCTATACACACCCTTTTATTTCTTTTCCTTCCCTAATTGGTCTTGCTAGTGTTTTGGATACTATGTTGAACAGGACTTTTTTTATAAAGGGATTGATTCAGTTGATGAGGGCAGAACTAATTGGCTCTAAAGGCCTCACCATTAATATTATTGCATTATGGATTAGGTTTCAACTTAAGAATTTGGGAAGGACAGAAACATTCAGAATATAGCATGCCATATTGTACCATAATTTTGTGTGACTTTTACAATACAAGTAAGTATAAAATGAAATTAATCCAGGTAATGAGTTTAATATTTTGAAATTTAAGTATGAATATTTTAAAAAGGTAATGTATAGAAAACAAGAGTTTGCAGGCATTGAGCAAGCTTGTGATCCTTAAAACAATGATGATCTACAAACCTTATTTGCTCTGCTTTTTTCCTTGAGGAAATAAGTGTACTCATTCAATGAAAGAAACAGAAAATTTATGTCACTTGGAGGAAAATGGATGCATCTTGAGCCCATATTGTTAAGTAAAATATGTCAGACACAGAAAGTTAAATGTTGCATACTTTCTCTTATAAGGGAAACCAAAAATGTAAACAAATTAAAAAGTAAAATAAGGGAGACAGAATAGGAAACAGGGAGGCAGGCTTTTTGGAGATGGGGAAAGAGGTAGATTAGGGAAAGGATGAAAGGAGATTCCCAAAATGAATGTAAATGTTATGTATGCAAACATACACCAATTAAAAAGAAAAGAAAGACATAGATTAGAGTAAGAGACTGCCTTGCAGCTGAGATTTGAGGGATGAGGTATCAAAGAAAAAAAATGCTGAAAAGGACCCATTAGCACTTCCGTTGGGTCTTTGCCCGCCATCTAAGCTCAGCATGAGGAGCACAGACTAACAGAACAGCCGGGAGCTTGGAAAGCTGGGCAGAGACACCTAGCCCCCTATAGCCGTGGAAGCTGGGCTTCAGGGTCAGGGTCAGGCAGCTGCACGGGTGTGAGCTCCAGGGCTTTGGGTTGGGAGTTCTGAAGGACCATGTCCTAGCAGTCAGGAATAATTCCAGGAGTAAAGGCACAAATTTTCACTTATGTGAGAGTAGTGGTTCTACAAGATTCTTTTATCGTTTTGGTCATTAGTATAAATTTAAAGAAGTTGCTCCTTAGTTGGTATTATAAATATTCAACTCTTTTTCTCCATTTAGAAAAAAATGTCATCTTTTCAACATTTAAATGTTTAGATCTTTTAAGAAATTTTATTAACAAAAAGTAAAATATTATTATCCGTTGGAGGTTAATAAGAAATACAGTTTTTTTTTAACTTTTAATGGTTTCTAAAAGTTTTTCAGTCTCTGGTAGAAATACCTCATCCTTAAAAGCTAATTGGGTTGATGCAGATGTGGAAACCATAGTGCCTGAGATAATCATGAATAGAGGAAAAATACACATTCAGGATATATGAAGGGTAGAGGGATGAACCAATTGTATAACAATTCTTTTACATTTTGTGGGGCTCACTCTATAGCTTACGGTAGTATACTTACCTTAAAACCTGATGAAAACACGATCTTTGATTTGAAAAGACAACATCTTGAGATAAGAAAATGTGGCGATTTTCATTTGTTTGACCTGATTGCCTTTCTCTTCAGAGGTCACTCATATTCAGTTCTTTATAGGCTTCAGATTTAAACCATCCCATCCTCCTATAGTCTCTCATAGAGCCTCATCCAAAATCACACTGAAATGCTTTGAGACACACAAGAAACAGGAGAATTTATAACATCACTGAAAATAAAGATTAGTAAATATCATGGTTCCAAACCATTGAGAATAAGTACAAAGAAACCTACCCAAGATAGTTACAAGGCCAACATATGTAGCTCTTCCACAAAATGTGACTGAAGACTTTCAGACTGCTGAGATTTGTATAAAGTAGAAAGCCTCACTAAACTTAGAAAATACCTATAAATACAGATTGGAAATTCTCACTCCAATAATCAGCTCTTAGCTGCATGTTTGCAATTACCTGGACAGGAGAAAAGAACTACAAGCAGCCAACCAAATAAAAATAAAAGCGCCTACAAATGCTCGAAACATTTCTATAGTTTTCAAAGGAAGGATTGGGACTAATAAACCATACATCCAAGAAATATGAAAAGGCAAAGAAAGATATTTCCAAGATCAAAAAATATTCACCTATAAAACTTATACAACTGAATAAGCATGTTGATCTTGGAATGAAGAAAACATTGTGTTCAAGAAGGGAAGTTAGAATATGAAACCACAGGGACACTGTAGTTGGTCAAGTCACGATAATTATTCTCATCTGGTGGCTAAATGGAATGAAGATGTCTAAAATGAAATTTTAAAAAGGAAAATTAGGGCTGGAGATTTAGCTCAGTGGTTCTGGCGCCTGCCTTGCAAGAGCAAGGTCCCGAGTTTGATCCTTGGTACCAAAAAATAAAAATAAAAATAAAAAAAGGAAAAAGGAAAATTAAGCAAAATATTTAACCTAAAAGTAATCATTTCAATTTTAAAACCCAGATTATAATTCAAACCAAAAAATAACAATGAAGAAAGGGAAGAAAAACATACCAATTCCTTGCTCTAAAAGTGAAGATACAAAAGTATATATTTTTACTTTTGTCCAGAAATAATAAAAATGTAGATTAGTAAAGGCTTTTAAGAATACCATACAGACATTCTTGGGCCAGGGGTTTAGCTCAGTGGTTCTGCCACCTGCACCAAGCACAAGGTCTTGAGTTCAATCCCTAGTATTAAAAAAATAAGAATAATAATAATACCATATGGACATTCTAAAATATTCAAAAAAGGAAGAGTTGAAGAAAACATGCCTTTTAAAAATTAATTTAAGGAATCAAGGAAATGCTACAGAATAATAAAATTAATTGATATGAATAAGGCCAGTTATAGGAAAAATATAAAGTTATATATACATGAAACGATAAATGTAAATCGACCTAAAGATGAAAATTTTAAATGAATATTCAATCTGGAAATATTCTGAAAAAAATAAACTTAAAAGAAAAACTCCTATATATAATTCAAAACAATGAAATTCAACATTGTGGGCCAGGGATTTAGCTCAGTGGTTCTGCCACCTGCCTCACAGGTGCAAGGTCCCAAGTTCAATCCCCCAAAAAACAAATTCATTTTTGTGGAGTCCCTCTTTGCTTTGCTACCCTCTGCCCAACATGAACTGTTCTCCTCCTCCATGCCATCCTGCCTTGCAGCCAGCTGCTTGTGGACTGAAACCTCTACAAATTGTGAGTGAAATAAACCTTTCCAGTCTGGAGATTTCTGGATTAAAATTCAAACAAGAAGTTAAGATAATTGTTCACAAATGTACAAAAAAAGTAATATCAATAAACATGCTTTTACATATAGTTTTTTGAAATTTTAAATGAATTTGAAGAGTACCATGAGAAATGAAACCGCTTAGTTAGAACTTTTCGTCAGGCTGAGCACTCTAACAGTGGAAGAAATGACACTTGAGTTAGACAAATGTTAAAAGGCTTTTCCCAGAATGACAAATGACAGGGTGAGTCTAAACTGCTCACAAAGCCAAAAACCTCCACTAACTGAATATTCTCCAAAGAAAAGAAAACTAGAAATTTTCCATAAAAATAATAATCTTCCACATCTTTACTAATTGATCACTTGAAGTAAAGCATAGTAGATAGTAGTAGTAAACGGATATGGATGCCTGTTCTTGTCAAAGCTTAGATGGTTTAGTGACAAAGCTATGATGTCAGCCTTTATAGTTGTCAACCCGATATTTTCACAAAAGATAAATATTGTTTACCCAATGGCTGTCTTTTGAAAATACTATTATGTTCTTTTTCCAAAAGGAGAAAGCAATTCTGAATGTTGTCATTCAATCAATTGTACTTAGACTTGTTGGGCTCAGCTAGAACATTACAGAGACAATAGTTCTTATTATACGAATCACAACTACATGTGCCATCCATCAATAACAATTATACTGACATCATCCTTGTAACACATGCTCCATAACTGTCCATGTGACACCCGCAAGCACATTTTGAAAGGAACTGAGAGGCACTGCAGTTGCTGGCATCATGATTGCTGTGGCCATATGCACCTGGAAAGTACAAAAGTAACTGATCCCTTTGTGGAAATAATTTTGATTTACATAATGAAGGAAAGTTCTTTAGGCTCTCTAGTTAATGTTCATTAAGATCATGGAGAGGATTGTCACTACATTTTATTTCTGATTGATGTGTCTTAATTAGTCCTCCCTAGCCTAAGAGATACACATTATCTTCATTTTTACTAAAGATTAGAAAATTAAATTTTCCAAAGTCATACAGCTTACAAAGCAGCCAGTCACAAAAAAAAAGAAATCTCAAGTCTTCCTGACCCCAAAAACTGTAACCTCAATAAGAATCCTAGTCTTTCTTCCTCCCTCTACTAGGAAAGAAAATTTAAGATTTTTTTTTTCAGAGTATGTTGTTCTAAAGTGAACTTTTGAAAATAGATTTGGTATCGCTTCTAGGCCTTTTGGCTAAGATCAAGTGAAAACAGATTTGGTGCTGCTGTACCAGTTTTTAATAAATATTTAAAATCATCTTTTACCTGGAATTTTAGCATAAGAATGGACTTTCAAAACTATTAAACTATCCCTCATTTTATGAAAGAGAAAAATGGGACCATAAAATATGACTTCTCCATGGCCACACACGTGATCCATGATAGAACAGGAGCTCTGTTCTCACAAGTCCTGCGTGGCCCTTTTTCCATGAGAGTTAATGAGAAACGGTTATTTAAAAATGCTGCTGTCACTCACACACATTCTAAATATTTGCTATCCATGCACCACCACTCATTTTGCCATCCAACATGTGTTTTTATAGAAGTGGTGATGAACAGTTATCCTTTCTTTTCTTTTTGCTTTCTATCCAAATGAGCAATGAAGAACTCAGCTGCCCATTAAGGAAATGTCTTCAGGCACCAGTAAAATTAACATCTTTGCTGTGATTCCTAATTCAATTTTTTAAAAATTAATTTTATTGGTACACTTAAGGTATACAATATAATGACATTCATCACTGGAAATTTGCACCTTTACATAATCCATCTTGGTTCTTATTTTTTCCCCCTTCCTCTGCCCTCCCTTCAACCCCTCCACCCCTCCCTATCTACAAAAACTTTGTTTCCATTTTTTCTTTTTCTCATATTAATTCCATTCCCTTCTTTCTTCTCTGCTACCTCTCTGACTTCCCCTTCCTCTTTGCACTTTTTCTTCTGATTTCACATTAAACTTTTAAGTATGAGGAAGTTTCTTCTGCACAAAAAATATAAACCCAAAACCTATACAACAAAGAAATTTGTGAAGTATTTCCATACAAGAAACTTTCCCTTATTAGCACACTGGAGTAGCTGAAATGACTTATTAATATGAGAAGGCAGATTGAATTACATAGAGAGTCAGTTTTTGAAAATCACAAAAACAGTTTTTGATAATAGTATATATATAAATTATATGTGTGTTTATTTAGCAAGTGGCTCTCTAATGCAAAATTTTAACATCCCTATAATAGGAAAAATTTACAAGGATTACATTCTGAAAGTCTTTATAGTGAAGTACAGACTCTCAGAACCACTAGGGAATTGTAAAAGTTCTATAAAGATCATTACATGTTAATAGAAATACCAAAAGGAGTTAAAAATGTGTTCTCAGCCTCTGGTTTATGTGTTAGGCTGAGAGGAGGTCTCAAGACAAAATTATCAATGTTAAAAAAGTGATCGAGCCCATGTAGGCACGCACTTGACAGTAAATCCAGAGCAAGGATGCCATTGTCAAAGTCCTACATGAAATAAGACTTTCCTACTATGGAACTTCGGGCCCTAAAGAAGATTTATAGAAAATCCTAATGCCTCCCTAGTGTCTCATGAAGTATGAGAAACTTGGTTACAGTTTTGTCTCTGCCTCTGTGGACAAGACATTTAACTTCAGGTTTATTTTTATTACTTTTTAAAAGTTCTTTGTCTGTAGTATGGAAAAAATATTGCTAATATTTTTCAAAGGCATTTATGGGAATAAAATTTGATAATAGCTATGAAAGTACAATATAACATACAGAATATAAAAGTATTTGCTTTTATGCTCGAAATATCAATGGCAGAAATATTAACTGGTAAAACTTACTGGAAAAAGTGATTTTTAATACGAAGCAAC
Source organism: Heterocephalus glaber (assembly GCF_000247695.1). The sequence continues at coordinate 3,140,510 of NW_004624756.1, read as the reverse complement.
AGTTTTCAACATATGTCGTATTTGCTACTTTGGCACCTTCACTTGTAAAAATCTAATGAAATGACTATGATCACAAATATAGTATACATAAGGTCCTTAACAGTATATTTGCTAAAAATAAAAAGCAAAATAAATAAAAAAGCAAATGGATAAAGCTAGAAACCACCTAAATTATCAAAAAGATCATTGAAATATTAATTAAAAATAAAATACATTAAATGAATCTAGTTATAATATGTTTAAACATCATAGCTTTGAAAATTATTATACTATCAAATGTACATAATACAACAGCTAGTGGAAAAAAGCAAGAAATTGTATTTATGTCATTATAAATATAGGGGGTGTGTGTGTGTGTGTATGTGTGTGTGTGAAGGAAGCATAAAAATGATGACAAAGACCACCTGGTTACCTCTGGGTATTGGAATTATGGGTAATTTGTGTCTGCTTTATGCTTTTCCATCTTTTCTAAATTTTTCTATAATAAATTTGTTTCATTTTTATAGCCATAGTCACTAATAAAATTCAATGATGAAAAGTCATAAGTATTATATGCATTCACAAGAACACTCTGAAACATTGACTGCACAGTTAGAATTACCATTAGCAGAGGACCCCCAATTAACTGCCAGGCACTGTGCCAACTGTTTTCTGGACATATGTTATTTTGCAAAGTCTATGGCTACGTATCATCATTTCCATTACCAAACTGAAAAAACTGTCGCAGCTTAAAGATTTTGCCCAAGAACATAAGATTATTCAAAGGTAAACACTTCCTTGAAACTCTGGTCTGTATGATTCCAAAGAATATTTGTTTAACCTCCATATTTTCTCAAATAGCAAATTATAATTGGCATGTTCCTCTCAATAACTTACTCAGCAAAGAGGAAAAAGAATATAGGAAAAAGAAATTACACAATGGCTACCTTCAATGACCTCAGGCTTAGTATAGGCAAAAACCCACACGTAAGAAACATATACTATATGTATACTTATAAATTAATATATATTCAATGTATATTTGTCTTCTATGTACTATATAATATGTATATATGTATATATTAAATGTATATGTATATATTAAATATATATATTAAAGATATATTAAATATAAAATATATCGTGTATTATATATTAAATACACTACCTAATATACTGTAGTACAGCTATATTTCTATAATGTTTAGAAAGGGGAGACAATGTAGCATTACGACATTGAAAGGGTGAGTTTTGGAATCAGGCAGGCATAGATGTGGTGCTGGCTCTGTCATTTAGTGAGCAACTTGAGTGACTGCTTAATCTTTCTCTGAAAGCTTCACAGTCTCCTAAGAGAATGATGATGGCAATAATAATGCTTAATTCTTACAGATATGGGAACATTCAGTGAGATGATGGATATAAAATGATTAGTCTCAGAACCGGAGCAACTGGGGAATTCTATTTAAATTTAGGGTTAAGATTTTATTTTATTTTTATTTAAGTTTAGGATTCTATAATAAAGTTGAGTAATTTCTGTTTGTTTCCCCTTTGTTACTGGATACTATTGCTACTGTTCTCACCATGTCCGAAGTGCTGTCAGGTACCATAACAGTGACCCATCTTCTCCCCACACTCCAAAACACAGGGATGGGACAGTAGGTGTGGCCTTAAGCTACCCAAGTCCATTAGATCTATAAACAATGCTGTTGAGTCAAGAAAGACAAAATGACAAGGTGGATTGGGTTGGTGCTAATATTTAGGAGCAGGCAGCAGTTGTGAAGAGGCAGGTGTGCATCTGTAGGTGGTGAGGAGGCGGGACAAGTCTCCAATGTTGGCCCTGTGATGCTTGGAAATCCAGGGGAGGGCTGGGCAGTGCGTGCTGGCTCCCGTGGTTGTCCCGCCAGAGCTGTGGATGATAGGACCGACCTGGTCTCAGTACACATGGGCTCTCCGCCTGGAAAGACTGACGCAGCCACCGCTGATTTCCACAGACTCATGGCCGCAGCTCTGGGCAGGGGAAAGTGACAAAAAGGCACAGAAAGAGAGAAACAGAATCCAAATGTTTAGGCCTCCTTTAGGCTCACTATCATTTCCCAAACACTAGTGTAGGAGTCATGAGTACGGTGAATCTGGCATCTTAAAAAACATGGAAAATGGATCTCATTACTTAGGGAGTAGCGTGGAGAGGGAGCTTACATATCACACCTCACAGATATACTCTCCTATTTCTGGGTAAGAAACTTACACCTTAGGTAGCCAGCTCAAGTGGGTAAATAAACAATACAGTAAAAGCAAATGTTTTCATATGAATAAGGTTTATCTCTGTGTATTTTTAAAAACTGATATCAATGGAATTTTTATAGGCTGCATATATTTATCTGTTTAAATTTTTAAAGTGAATTGAATAAACATAAGTAACATATGGTATGTTTCACACAGAATAAGTATAATTTTTTTCCTTAATTCAAAATTACAATTACAAAGTTGATTTGCCTCTCAGTTGTCCTGTGCTTCGAATAGCAATGTTCTCAGTGTCATACTCTTCCTAGGTCTTTGCACCATACAGCCTTGAACTTCTCCGGTGGGTAATTCCTTGTGTTTATTTCCAGTAACTTTTCTTTATTCTTTCATTATTTAGATAACAGTTCTTTGTAGTACCTGCTTTGCTCCTCATTTCTACCTTGCTTCTAACTCCTCTGCTTCTTATTGCAAATGACTGAGCACTTAGTTTCTAAGAAAACACGGAGAGTAGAAAGCAAACACAGAGAGTACGCAAGCAAAATCTTGAAGGCTTTGCTTGCATAATGTCCATTATTTCCATACTTTAAAAAAATCTTCTTCATGGATTCTCATTTATTTTCCATGTGGTTGAAATTACTAGTGATGATGAGGAAAAAGAAGAAAATAGTCATGAATAGTGGTGTGTATATTAGGAACTGAAAACCCTTCCAAGCAAGCATGAAGAACATAGAAATACCAGGCCCATGAGCTGCACTGCTAATGACTGTATAATGATCAAAAGGAGAAATGGTGAGCTGGTCCAAGCATTAGAGTCCATTTCTATGGATAGGTGGTTCAGTCCTTTTGTGACCCTTTACTATCATCCTATCATTCAGCTGATATCCAAGCCCATGACCTAAAAGAGAGATAAGGTCAGGCCTTTCCAAATATGTTTACTTTATACATTAATCAGCACCTACCACTCAACCTGTCTTCAGGTTACAAGGAATATTCTTAGGTTGAATCCTGGTTATATGAGAAACAGAAATTTTTGAAATGATCAATTTTGATGAACCAAATGCGAATCTTTTGATGCTGAGGATATGGGGAAACTTCTTAAAATTCTAGAATCAGGAAAGAGTAAAATGATATGCATGCTTCCGGTATCCCAGAATTCAACAGAGCAAATGAAACCTTTCCCAATAACTAGAATGTTAGCGTTACCTCTAGATACTAGTTTCTGATTTATTTTGTTGTTGGTTTTGTATCGGAGATCGAAATCAGGACCTTGGGCTTTCAAGGCAGGCGCAGTGCCACTGGGCTAAATCCCTGGCCCCTAGTCTCTTACTTTAAAGAATTGTCAAAGCATTTCTTGCTTTCTGGCTTCTAAAAACTCAACAAAAAGAATTTGCCTACAGGGCTGGGAATTTAGCTCAGTGGTTCTGCCACCTGCCTTGAAAGCGCAAGGTCCTGAGTTCAATATCCGGTACCAAAAAATATATATATATATAAGAATTTGCCTACAAATAAAGTATCTTTCATATTTGATAAGCTAAGTTTTCTAAAAAATAAAAAAAAAGACACGAGGAAACTCTATCTCCCTAATGTGACTTCTATGTATATCTAAATGTATTTTGCAAAGAGAAGACACGTGCTCATCCTGAATTCCCAAAGACCCTTTTTGCCTGCTTCTGCCTCACAGTTCTCTCCACTGTGCCAGGTGAGAAGACTCAGAGCAGCTCTGGGGAGTGTTTGGTGGAGACAGACTGCAGATCACAGCCCACACAAGAGCTCAGAGGCCAAGACTTGATGGTCATGTTCCATGTCTCCCCACAGAGGGTCCAACCTGCTTCCCACTGCAGATACCAAACTGAATCACAGCCAGATTTTAAATTGTACCCAAGTGCTAATCTAAGAGGGGTACTATGAAGAAGTCCGAAAGGGGTCCCAGATCACAGTTGAGCATTGTAATTGGCCCTGTCCCAAGATGTTGCGCTAAGTGTAAAATAAACAATAGACTTTAAATATTTTATATGAAAAATGTATAATTTCTGCATAATAATTTTTATATTAGTTACATCTCAAGATGATAATACTTTGGGTCTATTGGGCTAAAAAGAATATAGAATTAAGATTTTTTTACAGGTGGTAGTTTTCTGACTAGCGTGACAGGGTGGGAAATACTAGATTAAATCTCTAATGACACATAAATAAGAAACTAAGCAGATACTTGATGGGATGAAAATTTAAAGGGCTCCCAGTTTTCAGAAGTTTAAATTTCACTAACACTTTAAAGACTTCAGCATCCAAGAGGGAACACAAGGCACACACAGTTAAAGATTTTTTTAGTAGTTAAAAGAAGCTTAATCTTCCCCTGCGAAGAGTTCCCTTCCTTGGACTCTTATTAGTTGACTTTAAAGCAACCAAGCAATTTGCAAGAAAAAATAAATTTAGCACTAAAGAAACTAACTACAGCTCTCCTTTCCTCACAGCATGCTCTCCCTACCAGAAGTTTATTGCTGGTATTATTCTGGAATTCTATCTTAGATAATATCTGATTAATGTAGTTCTTTTTATTGAAATACAGAACGCTGATTATAATATACAGATTTTCAAAACCACCTAGGTAATTATAGGCCTACATAGCAAACTCAGTTCTTTATCCTCTCCAAAGGAAGTTTCATTATCCCTGTATTATCTTGCAAACAGAAAGAATTTCCTGAAGGTGACCTTTTATAGGTGGTAACCATAGTAACAGGTTTCCAGCCGCTAACACTCTGACACTACTTGTGCACTGCAAATGTTACAGGGATGCTGAGGATTGATGTTTGGGGTTGCACTCCAGAGACAGAAGCTGCATAAATACTTATCAATTTGAGTCCAAGATTCTAAAAGAAATTTAAAGCCATATTCCCTGCCCCCTTGCTTAACAGAAAGGGATCTTTTCCCCCCAAGAGCCTGGTAATGCACTCAGAGACAATCAAAGTGAAAATAAAAGATGTGCATCTTTAAGAGATGCATGAAAAAAGAAAATTTATTCCTTACATTATTTTTAAATAGAGCATTCAATGGATCAGGGAGCGAGGAATACACAGCCCTTTGGGAGTCTAATCTATGAGTTAAGTACCTCTGGAGTCCCCAAGAGCTGTCACAGGCATTATATGCCCTCATCAGTGAAGAACTGGCTTTGCTTTGTAACTCTAGGAAACTGTAGCCTCAGCACTTCACTCAGAAAGAGTTAGAAAACTTTTGAGGAGTAGGAAAGTGGGAAGGAAGACCATCTATCTAAAAGTCACGCCAAGAAATTACCAAAAAGGAGAATGGAAGTAGCTGTTCTTTAAACCAAAGGAAAATTCAAGCACTCTTGATCCATGAGTGATGAAAACACATTTTTAATATTTTTACTTGTGAAATAGTGCACAGAGACTCTGCTTGCCCTTAAAAATGGGGTGCACTTTCACAGTTTGCTTCTCTATTTTTTTCAGAGACTCATTCATATATTTTCAATAAATAAGATCATCTCCTTGCTTGGGTTATACGATACAAGAAAACTGAAACTCTTCATTTCTTTTATATAAACACTTATTGATTATGGTAAATAAGTTTTAAATTTAACGAATGTCTTTTCTTAAAAATTTATTAATTTCATTTTTGATACTTTCATATTTTCTGCCTGGGTCTTATTTGAGTTTATTTGTTTTGTTCTGTCTGATTTTAACTAACATATTTGTATATTGTCATTTCTTTCCTTAAAAAATAATTTTACATGATTCAGATTTTCCCACCATGTCATTTATGAAGCTACAACTTGCTCCTTAATCACTGATCACAACTGAGTCATGAAGCCTGTCTCAGTTCTATCTCCCTCTTCAGTTTGGCTATCAACTCAGCAAGATTTCTTAAAATTTGAGTCATGAAGAGATTCATCTAAAAGGGAAAAAAAAGAAGAAAGAAAAAGAAAAAAAATCCATGCACTCCAGATTGTAAAATGTTAAAGGACATTAGGCCATACTATAGGACAATGCCTTTTAAAATATTGAAGGAACTCAGCAAAAATCTCAACAATTGCATTTTGAAATGGCAAAATAATTTTGTAACATTACCACCACAATGGAGCACCAATTTTTAAATTAGCTTTAAAATTATCAACTCAAAAACAAACAGACATCCTTGCTTTGGGGACCTTTTAGTGGGCAAGACTAAATCAAGGTTAGCAGAATGGTAGGACTGACATCACAAAGAAGACCGGTAACTTCGAGGTGAGGTTGAGGTGGAAAGGAGCTAGAAGCCAAAAGGAAAGCAGAGAAGATAGCAGAGAATGGGAAGGTCCGCTTTTGCGATCTGCTTTGTCAGTCGGGTATGCCTGGATTTTTACATTTGTGTTTCAAATCATCTTTTCATCTTTCATCATTCTCATTAAAGGCTTTCAGTGTCTACTCACTCCTTATTTCAGTAAGAATGTTTCTTTAATCAGACATGCATTCAACCATCTAATTAGTTTTTAAGGAGGGCCAGCTCTGTGCGCAGCTGGGAATGAGGAGCAGAGAAACAACAGGCAAAAAGCAAAGCAGACCCAGTGTTTGCTATGGACCAAATAGGGGTCCAACAGATACTAGATAATAAAGCATACTCAAGTGCTAGAAAAAGAAAAGAAAAGGCACTCTGAGCATCTGTGTGAAAAAGCACAAGCCTCCCCTTGACAGAGGTCAGGGCAAGCGTTCCTGAAAAGGTGACTTTTAAGCCCACAAGGGAAGAGGGTGAAAAAGAGAGTTGTGGGATTAGAAAATGAGGAAAGTTGCCCCTGACATTTAAGAAACACAGAGAAAGCCAGTTGGGTCAGAACTTAATGAGTGGAAAGAGAACCGCAGAGGTGAATTTGAAGAGGCCACAGAGGTAAGATGCGGGCGCTCTGAGTCACAGCGGAGTTTTCACATTATCTTAACTGCAATGAGGAAACTGGCCCACACATTTACTGGGCAAGGATCAGATTAAATTTGTGTTTTATGAAGATCACTTTGCTGCTGTGTAGGGAAATGGCCCTCAAGGGCAACCACTGCATGAACAGTAAATTCCTTATATTTCCCTCCAACCAAGATCCTAATGGATTAATCATCCCTGCCTAAATATCTCTCATGCCCATCCCTATGCCTTTGCCCATACTTGCTCCATACCTGTAATGCCTCTTCCCCATTCCCTCTACTTCCCAATTAAAAGTTTTACCGCCCATCCTGAAAGTGCCCATCTTTCTGAATTCCTTCCAACTGGATTAGATATTTCATGTCCTCGAATTCTGTCTCCCCTTATTCTTTTTACAGTAGCTTCATATTCTGCTGTTTTATAGTTATTATGTTCATATCTCATTACATGAGTCCTTGAGGAGGAAACTATAACATCTTTGAATCATGTCAAGTATCTCACATGTACATATGAAAAGGTAACTCACGGAGTGACTCAAGTACAAACTACCACAACTTACTCAATATGGAATAATTCCCGTGAGTTGCTCTATAATTATCAAGAAAATGTAGTTCATAATTATAAAACTCTCCAAAATAAAACTTCAGACCCAGATGGCCCAGATGGTTTACTAGGAGGATTATTTGTAAAGAAAAATTAACACTAACCTTACACAATCTCTTCTGTATAATAGGAGAGAATACTCTCCACTTCATTTTTTGAACATAGCATTGCTCTAGAACAAAATCAGACAAATTGGGTACAAAAAAAGAATAATATAGATCAATACTCTTCATGAATCCAGACACACTAGTCCTTAACAATAATCCTTAACAACAAAAATTAGCAAGAAGAATCCAACAATCTATATAGAGAAATATACATCTTGCTAAGCAGGCTTTAATCCACAGCTTCTTAACAAAATGCAAATATTTTTGTAACTATAGAAAAAATTATTAAAATCTATATGGGAAAGCAGTGGAACTAGGACAGCTAAAACAATTAGAAAACAACAAAGTAGAAAAACATCAATATATCCAATACAAGATGTACCAGTATAGCGTTGAAAGATTAGGTGAGCTAGATGTGGCGGTGCATGCTGGTAATCCCAATACTCTGGTAGGAAGATATCAAGGTTGACTCTAGCCGGGCAACTCAGTGACGTAGCAAGACTCTGTCTCAAAATAAAGAATAAAAAAGAAGAGGGGATGAAGCTAAGTATAAAGGTCCTGAATTAAATTCAGTGAAGGAAGGAAGGAAGGAAGGAAGGAAGGAAGGAAGGAAGGAAGGAAGGAAGGAAGGGAAGAGAGAGAGGGAGAAAGGGGATTGATTTTGAGTTTATGTGACACTGACAGAGGCATATGAACCCAGAAAAGCGTCCCCTTAATGTGTACAACTAATTTTTAACAGCTACACAACAGTAATTCACAGAAGGAAAGGCAGCTTCTCAACAAATAATGACGTAGCACTTGAATATCCATCGACAAAAATCATACTTGCATCCAAGTCTTATGCCTCTTAAAAATTAACTCAAAATGGGTCACAGATTTAAATGCAAAACTACGAAACTTTTTAAAACAACAAAATAAAACCTTTAGAATATAAAGTAAGGAAAGAGTTCTTAATTAGCAGGAGGATGACCCGTCAAAAGAAAAATTATATATTGGACTTTATCAAAATGAACAACTTTTTCTCCAAAAAAAAAAATCTTGTTAGAGAATTTAAAAATAAATCACAGATTAGGAGAAACTACTTGCAAACTATATATCTGACAAAAATTGATACAGTATAGTATCTTCAGTATGTATGGAAAAAAACTTTTTTAACCTCAGTGATTAAAAAATCCATTTAGAAGCCAAATAAAGGACAAGAAAGGACTTTTCATTGTAGAATATTCCCAGATAGAAAATAATACACTAATGGCTATTCAGCATTATTAGCTTTTATGGAAATGTGAATTAAAATCATAATGTGATACCACTGTATAAGATCAGGGCTAAATTGAAAAACAATGACAATACTAAATGCTGGCAAGGATATAGAGAAACTCTCACATTGTTATTGGAAATGTAAAATAGGGCAGTTGGTCAGTTTTTTGTTCTAAAAATTAAATATGCAGTTATGATCCAATCTAGCAATTTCAGTCCTAGACATTTCTGCCTCAGAAATGGAGGACTGACTTCTGAATTCTCACAAAAATCTGAATATGAATGTTTATATCAGCTTTATTCAAAATAATCCAAAACTGAAGAAAACCCAGATGATCTCCACTAGGTGAAGTGTTAAATCATCACACATCTTTATCATGGAGTAAGACTCACCAATTAAAAAAAGAACAAATTGCAAATATGTGAAATAATCTAGATTAATCTCCAGAGAAGTATGCTGAGTGAAAAAAAAAAAGCCAAGGCAAAAAGGTTGTATTCTGCATGATTCTTGAACCACATATAAGGTGTATAAAATATTCTTAAAACGAAAAATTATAGAAATGAACAATAGTTGTGTGTTTACCAGTGGTTACAGAAAAGGTATGAGTAGGAAGTTGATGTGTGTAACAGATGACGTGAATGGCCCTGTGAAGAAGGAAACATTTGTATCTTGATTGTATCAATATCAATATCTGGCTGTAATACTGAACAATGCTTTACACGACTAAGATGAATTAGGAGAAACTAAGAAAGGGCACATGGCTTTCTACTATTACAAATGCATGTGAGTTTACAGTTATCTAAAATTTTTTCAGTATTTATCGGTAATGTTTGCAGTTTATAATGATTGCGTTCCCTGTGGGGAGTTGGTCCGTGTCCGTAACACATCTCTGTTTTTTCATCCCCACCCCTTCTTCTTCTTCTGACGTCCCTGCATCTCTAGGTCCCCTTCCCATTTGCAAAGCATCCATCTCCGCATTTCCTACTGTCTATCTAAAACTTTTCAATTAAAAATTTGGCGGGCCGGGGGTTTAACTCAGTGGTTCCGCCGCCCGCCTTGCAGTGCAAGGTCCCGAGTTCAATTCGGGGTACCTAAATAAATAAATACCCTTAATATTGGAAAAAACAACAACAACAACAACAACAGCTTGGCTATGCCAAACTAAATAGTTTCTACTCAAAAGGGTAAATTTAGTTCTGCACTAAATAAATATATCAAGCATACATTGCTTCAGATTCCGGAGCTCAGTTTATATAAACATTCCTACTATAATTCAAATGTCCATAACAAAAGACCCAACCTAGGAAAAGTACCTTTGCTGTAGAAAGGTAAGTGCAAGTTTCAGTGATTTAAAGACAAGAAATTTACAACAAGTACATTTTGTAACCCCTTGACTACTTTAAGTAAAGCTATTCCTTACTAATTCCCATGTTGAACAATTCTATAGAGTTTTGATTTGTTGCTTTTTTGAGAGAAATGTGTGCGGTCTTACCTGGAATATCAGTTCAATTAAAAAGACATTTTAAAGATGTTTCTTTTTTCATACTTGGTAAAATGAAATTTTTAACGCACCTGTAAATATAATATTTAAGCTTTTAGAGCAATGTTCTTATTTTGCGGTTGATGCAAAGATAAAAGTCTGCACAAAGCAACACAAAACACTACGCTGTTATGTAACTCTCCAAAAACATCTCATCATTTTGTTTTTCATTATCTGTTGGTTTTTCCCTTTTAACACCTCAGTGAGAAATACTTATCTAGACCCATTTGCTGGTTTATATGGAGATTTTAAGAAGAAAGGGGCCTTTTAAAAAAGGTCGAAGTAAACGCAGTATCATACTTTCAATCCCTGAACATCATCTTCTTTTAGAAATCTGATTAGCTTATTATTTTTCATTAAAGCTGAAAGCATATTCAGGAGCTCTCTATTGTCAGTCAAGCAATCCCCACTACATTTTGACTTAGTAGGCCCTAAAGTTGCCATAGTTACTAATTATCTCCTGAGTCCTGAATGCATTAAACTCCAGAGCAGAGAGACTATTTACATTACCTGAAATACTTGTGTTCTAAATAAATTAAGAGAATATGCTAGGTGCATTAAATCTTATTGCAAAATAAAATTTACTCAACCTCTTATTAAATTCTTTATGAAGACTTTGAATCTATGCCCCACAGCACAATCTTCACTTTCAGCTTTAACTTCCAAAACCTAACCTATAGCTAAAACATGGCCTCTACTTTCTTTCTTTCTAAAATATGTCACATTGTCACACTTATAAATACAATCTATATTTTTCAGAAACAAGAGTCATATTCCTAGGTGATTAAATATCTGTGCACTTAATATTAAAATATTAAAGAGTAACTATAATTTCTTAATTGTT
>NW_004624756.1:3082999-3120902 GCF_000247695.1 Heterocephalus glaber | reverse complement strand
CCAGTCAGCTTCTGTGAAGAACATAAATGCCTGGAGGAAGAACAGAGCTCATTTCTTCCTGCCTGCATGATGCCTCTGAAGCTGCTGGCCCAGAGCTCTGGTACAGCTGAAGTGCATAGGATCGCTGGGTCCTTGATCTTCAGGAATGGAGCAAAAGAACATAGTGAGAAACAATGAAGAGTAAGTCAGAACAGAAGGTTACAAGCATCCCTTGCTGTGTGGCTTGGGGCTATTCACTCACCTTCTCTGTTAGAGTTTCCCCATGCATGCAATAAAAGAAACATTCTTGCTTAATGCTTTTCCAAATCAGTAGGATATTAGGTCAAATAGCAGATTCCATTGTGTGAAACCCTTTGAGGTCTTTCAGAAGGTGAATCTCCATGTAAGGAGCATTAGGAAAGGTGGAAAGGCTGGGGAGGTACAGAAAGAAGAAGAGTGTGGTTTTCTTTCTCTGAGAATGTTCTGTGAACTGTGGCTTTTAAAAAGGCTGAAAGAGATGGTTTTTCAGGGAGGAAATCAAAGGTGAAGCTGATGGATTTTAATTTTCCTAATCAAACACTGGATCAGTCACTGACATAGGAGCAGGGAGTTTTCTTACCTAAGCTTTTGAGCTCTAAGAATTTTTTTAATTGAAGAAAATATTTATCCATGGGCAAAAGCTTACTTATTTCTATTAACCTAACACGCATGTACGCATGCTTGTGCACATACACACACACACATACACACACACCAACTTACACTTTCCTTCCTGTGCGTGATACAGCTCATGTTTCATCCTAGAGATATCTACTGCTGACTATTAAATATGTGTTCAGGGTCACAGTCTTGTGTGGATCAGAAATGACAATTTCTCACCAGTGGCAACTGCTTCCTCTTCCAGCACCCAATCAGAGAAAGCAGGGTCAGTCAGCAACCAGGATTGGTCCAGATTGGTACCCAGTTGAAACCCACTACTGATTCCTATTGAAGAAAAGAACACTAGGGTTCTTCCATCCCTAGATCTGATTTTATTGTGCTTGGGCAAACCACAAAACTTTTCCATGCCTTGGCATTTCATGCACAAAAAAAAAAAAAAAAGACTGCTCCAATGACTTGTGATTCTAATATATACAGAATTTTTTAGTCACTTACCAGAAAATCTACCATCAGTACCAATACGTACATTCACATTAATGCTCAGTAGTTTACAATCATAGTTTCAGGAACTTAATCCCATGTAATACTACTCTGCCCCAAAATGGAACACTTTCAGTCGGGTAATATACTAAAATTCATTGTTTATTCCCCATTTGAACAAGTTTGTCAGCTTCTTTCTAACTAAAGAACTTATCTATTCTTTTCCTTTGAACTTTCTCTCTTTATTTTTCCTTACTAACTAAAAAAATAATCAGACCAATTAATTGTTTTGACTATGTATTATTTATAGTAATGTTTTATATAAATACTTATGACTAGTTTCCCTCCACAATCCTGTATTTATTCCCGCTTCCCTATAAATAATGATATGTAGCAGGAAAGGGGACACGAGTCAAACTCCAATAGCCGGCACAATTCATTTACCATTTCAATGGTAGAATATCCCATTTTTAATATTGCTCTTTATTTCCATGAATCATATTTTGTATTACATAAGAAATAAAATATAACAATTGAGAGATGACAATTTCATGTTTTAAAGTACAATTATCTAAGGAAAAATATTAAGAAAAACACAGTATCAACTCCACCTTCAAGGAGAAAAGAATGAAACAAGAAGATGATATCATAGACCTCATTACTCAGTCTCACCTTCAGTAGAGAATCAGCCTAGAAAAGAACTCATATTCTTTCTGGTGTGGTGTTGGGCAAATTTCTTCATCTCTGAAAACTGCTGTGTGCATTTCATAATGATGAGAGGAGGATATTTTCACATTATCTATAAGGCCTGTAATAGAGTATGCAGATATGTAATATGACACTTTATATTGACAGAGTAACATCTGTATATTGCCACATATTAAGGACATTGATCTCGCTCTCAGTGTAGGAAAAGTAAATGATTTTACAGCTTACATATACGCACTCTGGGATACACCACCCATTTATATCAACTAAAAGAATTGATTAATTCTTCTATTATTTATAAATGTAAAAGAATGACTGCCTTTGTTTTCTAGGACTGTCGTAACAAACTTTCTACTTACAGCAACAGAAAGCTATTCATGTATAGTTATGGAGGACAAAAGTCTGAAATTAAGATGTCAAGGGTTGTTTCCTTTGGGGGCCTCAAAGAAAGAATCTGTCCCAAACTACTCTCCCAGCTTCTGGTGTTTCTTAACAATATTTGGTAGTCCTTGGTGTCTTAGTTATTTTCTCATTACTGAGACACAGTACCCTATATGAACAATGTAAAGGAAGGGAGGTTTATTTTGGTTCGTGGTTTCAGTGGCTCCAAGGCAGAAAGGGCCTGGCTGCAAGGTCTGGCAGAGGACAGATGTTCAAGCTCACTTTATGGAAAGCAGAAAGCCGACAAAGAAGGGAGGAGTCTGGAGGGAGATGCACCTTTCCAGTGCCTAGTGATGCACCTCTTCTGACCAGGCCCTACCTGGCAAGAGCACATTCAGCTCTGAAACACAGCCACAGACAGCCCCAGTGACTTGTGATCCTAATATACACACTCCAACTCCATGAATGAGTACAGTACCCCAGGGATTGAGTCACCTTCCACAAGCCTGCCTCTGAGTGCATGAGACTTTGGGGGAACATTGCAGATCCAACCCACTATAGCTCCCATCTCTGACTCTATTGTCAGCAATGTTCTTCCTGTGTGTCTGTGAGTCTATCTCAATCTTTAGTTTAGCCTGTCCACAATAACAAAAATCTGTCAAACAATTGGCTTATTCACATAATTAATCTGTGATTATATAAGTTAAAATTATATGAATTAAAAATTGGGGGAGGTTGGATTCAAGACCAAATCTGTCTACTTGCTAAGTTTGTGTTTGTAATTCCTACTCTACTAGTTTTGTATTCATCCAATCATTCATAATTTCAAGGGGAGCCACAAAAAAGAGAAGGAATAGAACACACTAGAATTGGAAACAATGGCAATTTCACCACTAGAATAGTAATTATTTTGCATCAATGTGGATCACATTAAAATACATATATTTAAAGTGCTCCCATTTTTAAACATTTAAAATCAGAAAATGGGCTATGAGTTATTATTTGCATAAGTAAAACTTACACTTCGCAATTAGATATCATGAAAACTGCCCAGGAACAGACTTTAAGTGATGTTTAGTTAGTTTACCACTTTAGCTTCAGGTACTGGCACTGTGTCTGTGGCTCTATCACATACCCACTCAATAGCTACCATTTCACCATCTTACTAGGAAACAGATATTATAATGAAGGCTCTCCACACATTATTTCCTTTCATCTTTATATAAGTGCTATGACAGCTATTACCCCCCCCATTAATTCATTAGAAACTGAGAGTTGGGAAAAAGATAAGTCATGTCCAAGGTTATAAAATTTATGACTGGTACCATGAGAATATCAAATGTACTTTAATAAATTATTAACTTTTACACTTTGGATAACATAAAGGCAATACGCTTTCATCAACTATCCAGACGTATCACTAGCATGTATATAATTAAGTCCTCCCAGAATACTTAGAAATCTTGGATATAACTAACCCATTGACAGCTACCTAGTTTCATCAGGGAGAATGACAGTAAGTACAAGGCTTATGACTTTGGACCCAGACTTTTCTTTCCTCAGAGGCATCTGCCCTTCGAGGATCCCAGGAAGGATAGGTACTATTGGCAAAAGCATTTTGAATTCCTAACAGAATTATCAACCTAGAAAACATAACTAAAATGTAGACTGTGCTACATTAATGAGAACATTTTTGAGAATTACTAAGTAAACTGTTAAATTCTTCAGTTTAGGTTAAGTATAAAGCTTTCACAGTAAACTATTTCTGCACATTCAGGAAGCATGCATTGAAGAAGATTGCTTAAAACAAAGATAAAAGAACAAATGGTGACATCAGTAATCTAGATGATCACAGAACAGATAGTAGTAGCCTCTTACTAAACATAGACAAAAACCACAACACATGTTCTCCAGACCATCTCAAACAGACCAGAACAAGTGCCCACAAGGAGAGGGGCAGTGATGTGACACAGTCTGAGCCCAGCAGTGTCCACTGCCATCATCTTGCATCCATCCTTAAACCACAGGTGCTCTGATAGTACCATACCATCCATGTTGGTAAGGTGCAAATCCTTTGTTTTACAGATCCACCGGTTAGGTGCAATTTCTACAAGTATCATTACATTTGTAGCTAGGAAACATATAATTATCACAATAGATGAAATGTGTTAAGTGCTTACCATGTACTCTGTGCATACAGTATTATATACTGTGCTAAGAGTTCTACTGGTATTATTCCATTTCACCTTCAAAGCAACGCGATGATATTGATACAATTACAACCCTCATTTACACAGGAGGAATGTGGAGATTGCATTGCTTAATTGCACAAAATTAAACCCAAATCTCTTTGACTCCCTTTTGTTGGCTCTTAAATATTGTGCACTGTTGTATTTGTTAGGCAGAGACTACTCTGTAATGTGTAGTTCTGTACCCACAGAGGAGTGATAGAGAATAAATGCTACAACCTTCTTATCACACAACACTTCTATGAGACAGAACAAAGGATGATAAACAACATTTTGTCCAGAGGAAGAGACTTGACTGAAGAGTTTGCCTACACAGCTTAACAGGACTAATGGGTGATAGAAAGGAGGCTGGCAACAGAGGGAAACCAAGGGCAGAGGAAGAAGGGAAAACACAGTTTAGAGGAGTCAGTGATCACAGAAAGCACAGGGGAGGGGTGGCTATGTAAAGCTGAGCCAATGGAGCAAGGAGAAAGCAAGACGGAGGTCCTGTCTCTCTTCCACCCCAATATTTGCCAGCTCTTCCTATTGACAGACCCAGCTGGAAGGTGGTCAGTCAGGGGACCCAGATGATGGAGTCTCCAACAGGCCAGCTTCCTGGGACAATGGAGGGCAGATCTACAGAGGCACCCATGCCCACTGTATCCACAGGATTAGGGAGATCCTGCCTCCGTGCTGAGATGGATGCCGCAGCTGGAAGTCTGACCCAACCTGATTTATAGTAAAAACTAGTAATCATTATATGTATAAAATTACCTTACCCTCCTGTCCTACATGCTCTGTTCCTGTCATAAAGACCAGAAACTTGTTTACAGCAGAAGGATATCATAAGTGCCTTGAAAATGTCACCCTATCATCATCGGGATGTGGTGGTTTTTTTTAATACTGCTGTCCAGGGGTTCCATATCTCCAGTATAGATGGTATAAATACATTCATTTTTCAAATTTCTGAAACTTCAGAAAGCTAGGACTACAATAATGATGTGATTGTAGACCAAAATTGGAGGTTATTGAGAATAAAGAGTTGTAGAGGGGGTATGAGTTGGTGAAAGCTGAGTGGGAAGAACTGTACGATAAGCAGACTAAAAAAAAATGATACTTATCAGTTGTGAATGTGATCAAATGTGAGTCCTTTGGTAGTGTGAGAAACAGAAAAATTAAAAAGGACAAAAGATGTTTTTAAAAATCATTCTACCAAGATTCAAGTCAATTAATATTAAAATGGTGCCTCCATTTTCAGGAGATTTTAAAGTAATTCAAATCAGTAGTTACTTTTTGGCTCAATAGTTCTAACATTTCAAGGTAACAGAAGCAATAAATCAGTCCCAGGACACCTAGTCAATTAAGTAGTGTGTTTCAAGAAAATCTTCAACAGTGATAGATTAAGAAAAAAATAATGTCCCTTTATTTGATCATATGAGGCTTTTTTTAAATATTGAGAATGGCCTTAGGTTTTCATTGGTAAGCTGAAAACGCAGGAAATGAAATAACAAAATTGGGTAAATAAACAAAGCAAAGTAAATTGCTATTTGTAATATTACTTATCTCATTAGTCTAACACCTTTAGGGAAACACTAAGAGCCATGCATTGAAATTGCACATGCCAATTTGGGCATTTTCTATGATCCATTAAGCTTTCTTCAATAGAAAATTAATTATGTTGCCATTTCATAATTCTCTCCTGAAACATTTACGCAGGTGTCAAGAATGCATTTGACACAACTCAGAGCCCCATAATGCCTTTAACTAAAGCATTTAAAACATGGTGCATAAATGAGGAATTGCTATGCAGCAAAATGCATGTAAATGAAAGTGGCAACTTTTGAGAAACAAAACACTAAATATACTTGGGGGAACCTATATTATGGCTTTTCCAAGGCTGCATTTGCTGCTAGTTTTCATACTCTAAGTTTAGATTTGGTTTTATATATCAAGATCTTTTTGATAAATCTTTGAAAGAAAATGTGTTCTACAGAAAGTTCATTGCAATGTAATTGATTACTTCAACATCTCATATTCATGTTTAATTTTGATAAACTCTCTCAGAGTAGAACATATCAATTTTTCATTTTCAAATTGTCACTCACAAGGTCACATCATTCCTTTTGGACTCATAGTCTGATGCAAAGCCCTATACGGATTGGCAAGCCAATACTGGTACAGGAAAAAAATTCTCAGGCATTTTCAAGCTTCTTCATAAAAATTAACTTTGAAAGTTGCTTCATTTTCCAGGTATAATTGTGCATAATTGAGAATCATAAGAAAAATGCTACCCAATTCCATCATTATATCCTCTGCAGGTATTTTTTATATTAGTAAACTTTAAAAGAGATTCCAAATCTACCTTTAAAAAGGTAGACTTTCATTTTCCAACCTGGGGCCTGGTAAAATGACTCCCACAAAGAAGAGTGGCAACAGGCGTGTCATTCTGCCACTTGAGTGACATTTGGGCTCTCAAATAGATCTCAAAATTTGCCTAACAGGAGATAGGAGTCCAGATGTACCTATTGATTCCAGGCTGGGCAAAGATTTTTGAGCCAAAGGAATAAGGAAGGTCTCATATTGTATCCATGTACAGTTATCCAGAAAATATAATGGAGATTCACAAAATAAGTTCTATAATTTGGTCATTTTTGGTAACCTTTATCACTTTCAAAAATGTTCAGTTAGTGGAGATGATAACTAACCTCTGATTATCAAGTGATGTTAGAAGTTATTTAAAAGAAAAAATATTTCAATCTGATGTTACTTTAAAAGGCCTAAAACTAGGTGTCAAGCAAGAGTTTAATGTTTTAAGAAGCAGTATGACATCTATTGCCTCAAAGGGTACTTACAGCAATCTTATGAAATAGAGGGATCAAAAGGTATGATTCCATTTTACAGTGTAGGAAGCTGAGGCTTATAGAGGTTAATGACTTGTCTGTGTAGCCCCCTGGTTGTGCCAGAAAGGACAGATGACAAAAACAGCGAGCACCACTCCTTAGTGCCTTGGTGGCAGCCTAGCAGAATGGAGCTCAGTTCAGAGGAACAGAGGATTCCAATCATCCTGCTTCCTTGGATCCCAAAGGAACTCAGGAGTCAAGCTCTGGCTACCTCTCTAGTGCCCTGCACAGTAATCACCTAGATTTCCTAAGTCAAGAAAATAAGGAACAAGTTGGCACTGTGTTTCCCAAGAACTCAGAAGCCATGGGGTCTGCTATTAGTTAATTCCTTTGCTCTTTAAATCCAATATTTTAATTGTGGACTATATGTTAAGATTCTAAGCTTCGTGTCTGGTTGGACCACTGAATTGCTATTTTATCCTAAAACAATGAACTTGACCTCCTGCTTAATGAGCTGCAAAATGACTGTTATAAGAATGGTCTCTCAGGAGTGGTGCACAAATTCTTTCTTTTTGATTGCTGTATTACACTCATGCAGAGGAAATGCTATGTCAATTACAGATTACTACTAGGTTAGATGTCAGCAAATTTTAAGCAGGATCCATGGAGATATTTTTCAAGAATGGCTTCTTTTAAAAAATACATACCATCAAACATTTTTACATTGGAAAATACTTCCAAAAGACTAACATCAGTATATAACCTGCCCAAATAAAATATAAGTGCTTATCAACAGTGGAAAAAATTAACTTGCTTCTAAGCCTACTGATTTTATTGAAAACCAAAAAAAAAAAAAAAACCATAAAGCATCCCAGGGAAATAAAAAGTCAGTAAGATTTCAAAGGACATCTTACTTGCTTGAGTCAATTCTTTCTGTTCACCTTGGCTAGTCACCTGTGTCAAGCATTACCACTGTTTTGTAATTAACGATTGGTAATTTATATTCTCATCTAGTAATTCATATTACCAACCATCTCCCCAGTGAAACAGTTCCTACCCATATTTCAAGTAAAAGCATTTGGTGTCCCTGTATTCTGGCTAAATCTAAGGGAGTACAGTTGTACAGAAACGATTTCATATGAATAGCGTTCATTTCCAGTGATTTTTGAAGGTGTTGAAGAACCTCTACCAGCAAGAATGTGTGGAAGATTTTGCTGACACTGGTAGGGAATGATTTATGAATGATGCCTACAGAAAAAAACAGGGCTGGTCTCCGAATTAATCAAGTTCCAAAGTACCTTACCACAGGATGCTGTTCGGTCGCTGGAAGCTCATTAGCCGAAGACAACCCTTACTTTTCAAATAGCCTTAAAAGAAAACATGTAATGAAAATAATCTATCAGTCAGGAAGTGATGAGTGCCAGATTTTAATGAGACAGCGAACCCAGTGATCTATTTAATACAAATAAAGTCCACCCAGAATTTCCGTAAGTTGTAGAGGAATCTTGATACATGTTTATAAGATGGGAAACCAAAAAGGTACTAAAACTAAATAGCCAGCTTCCTAGTGACTTCCCATATCATTATTTGATCTAGGAAGAATTTTTGCTTTCTCTTTGTTTTAAAAGTTTATTACAATGTGTTGAGACAATTTATGTAAATAATTGTTTTGATATACTGTGCCTGCCATTAAAAAATTCAACTGATATCATTGTTAGAAAACTGGCAGCTGTAATTTGTCAATTAAGGCAGCAGAGAAACTATTATGAAAGTAGTAACAGAGTTATGCACATAGATGACAGAACAAAGAACTGTAGAATCCACTTCCTATCTGGTTGAACGTGAAACACTGCACTACACCCTCAGTGTGTTCATTTTACCCCAAATGTGGTAAATTGGTATAGTACCATCATCTCAACCCAAAGAGCATCAATGGAGAGAACAGGGACTCTTAGAAGTCATTGCTAAACCGCATACAGACCCCAGAGGAGGTGGTCTCCCAAGTTCTCTGGTACCAGAAGTCTCTGAGAAAAGCTACAAGGAGGATGGTGATGACTCAATGGATGAATCAGTTGAACCGCTAAGGGAGCGCCCTCTACTGAGGGCAGTGAAAGACGCCAGGAGCACTGCAGGAAGGCATCCTTCGGAGGCTGCATTTCCTCCTTAGTGGTGACGTCAACCAACCGCACTCTCGCTGTTTCTTCCACAGTGTGTACCTGTGTGATTAAAAAAAAAAAGGAAAGGAAACACCAACAGCTGCTTTGGAAAACTAAAGAAATGAAACATATCTCCAACTGTTTCTGGGCAGTAATCCTATCCTTTGTGCTCCATTTTATTATAATCAAACAATTCCCTACTGACACCACATTGAGCTAATCTGTTCGTTTACCCATAGGCTGCTAATGACTCATATTAAACATTCAGTAATGAGGCAGCTTAGCCCTTCTATCGTCAGAGTTATTTTTAATATTTCAGATAAGACATACGTATTATGAAAATATTTCACCTCGGACTTCGCCCAAAGAATTCAGTGCTTCCAAATACATTACCTTAAATCCTTCCCATCTTTCTTTACGAAACATAGGTAAAGTTCATACCATTTCCAAATCACATCCAAGTAACTGAAAAGTCAGAGCTGCTTGGGCCTGATCCCACCAGCATTACTCGAGGCAGTTTAATGAAGAAAGGAGTTGGTTAAGTCCTATCATCCAAATCCAATCTTTGTGACCACTGTTGCTAAACCAGAAGTTCTCAGACATAAGGAAGAGGCCCATGGATACATATAAGTTCATTTCTATTAGTTGTGAGGGGTGTTGCAAGATATTTGTTATGGTAAAGACGAAAGTATATGCAAGCATAATCATTGTCTCTTTTCATTAATTGTGGCAGATTTAAATTTATCTCTTTAAATGACCCTGTCATTCACCTAATATCTGATGTCTTCCCTAGAAGGAAAAAGTGGGATTACAGCTAGTATAATAAGAACTAACAGTATTATTACCTATCGTATTATCAGTAGAAACATTCATATATGTGAATTCATATATGTGAAGGCTAGGAAAAATGAAAAATCAAAAATTTAATCTTAATTATTAGACCAGATTAGTATTTTATATATATATAATCATAAGTTGTTCATTTAAAAAACCCCAGGCTCTAGCATGACTCCATTAGGCTTTGGCATAAGACAAGGTAAAGCCTCAGTGATAGCTGATGATTTACCCAAGGTCATAGAATGCCAGTGTGGTGAAGCTCAAATGAAGGAAAATTTGTTTTACAGAGCTGTACTCCACAGTAGAGTAGTATTATGAATAAAGTGGTATTAATAGTACTCAGCATAACAGTTCCAAACCTGGAATCAACTTGCCTGGGCTTAAATCTGATAATTATCTCTAATCCAGTGTATAGCTTAAGGCTTGTACTTAGCCTCTTTGCCTCGGTTTCCACATGTGTTTCATGGGCACTATGAAACAATATTAGTTTCCCAGGGCATCTGTAAGTGAGTCATGTCACTGCAAAGTGTTACACAGTATCTAGCCTATAATACATACTCAATAAAGCTCAATAAGTTCAAGTTGTCACCATTATTCCTAAAACTGGTTAGTCATTAGAAACACCAAAGACCTTAGAAAACTCTGTTTCTCCCCAGATCATATTTGCTGAATCAATACATCATATATATCCCAAGAAACTTATATCCTTAAACTTCTCTAAGGGAATTTCTGGTCAATTGAGTTTTAACATGATTTTAGCACTAAGAAATCCTAAAGGTTATTTCAAGGAGTTTTAAACTTCTAAGAAAGTATGTATAGAAACAGAAGCAAAAAGAAAAGTTTGCTTTCCTATACATTATTTCAATGACTTGCTTTTATTTGAAATCATAAATGTCTGTAGAGTGAATCTAATTTACACTAATTATGATGGTTTATTATCATTATCGCCTGGTAGCTATAGGAAATAACGTTAAATTGGCTGACAGTATATCTTATTGAGGCTTAAAAACATTGGATAAAAGCAGGCCTAAATGTAAACCTCACCTATGAGACATTAATTTATTAAGCTTCATCATTTTTACACTGATTATGGCCTTCTCTAAATGGTAGATGCCACCTCATTCAATTGTATGCAGTTTATATGTTGTAAACTTGAAAAATTTCATGACCAGTGAAGTATTCAATAATAGTTAATTTGATGAAGAGATGTATAAAGAGAAGCATTAAGCAGAAATGTTATCTTATTAGAAACTGGGCTGTACGGTACCAAACAAAGTAATGAGGTGGGCCATGCTGTTCTCACCGGGTAGGACTTCTTGTTACCCACAGTCGCTGATGACATTTGCACCACAATTTGCTCTCTTGAAAAGTAATAATGCAGAAGACAAACATAATTTCATTTGGACATACAATCTATTGAGAACTTTCAGGGGTTTAGATGCTGTAGCCTGCAGCAGACAAGATAAGAAATACAGCAATAAAGAGGCACTCAAAGGGCTGCTTCCTTTGACTAGGAAAAAGGATTATATGAAATAGTATCAAGAATTATCTTAGAAAATTCTTCTAATATGTTCAGGCAGATGCATATAGAGAGATGACCTCTTTTTCTTCACAGATAAATGCCATAATTAGAGATCTTATCTCAGAATACTCACCCGTTCTGCACATTTTGATGGAAAGAGAAAAGTTTGCTATCCAACAGACCTTCCTTCCACACTAGGTCTTTCCTTGATCTGTCGAATGACCCCTGCCAGGTGATTACTCTTCCCTAATTTGAGCTCTTCCAGTCCCCTCTGAGTGACATGCAAATCACTGAAAGGATTAAATTTGATAATGTAAAATTGGGCAATTTACTACTTAATACATTGTAGACATTCGGTAAATATGTGGGTGTTTTAAAATCTCTTTTCTGCACTTATTAATCTTAAATATATTTGAACATTGACTGTTATTGAATATATATAGCCTGTTCTTGCATTTCAGAAGAGTAAACTAGCATCATTTCTGCAGTACTCTTTATATTTTGTAACCAGTCCTACACTAAATATTTTCAAATTATATTTTATTGTTTACTACATGGACATGAAAGGATTGGAAGGGCTGGCAATTTCTACTCAGCCATTTCTACCTAGCCTTAAAACTTCAAGATTTATTTGTAATAGCAAAGGCTGTTTCTATTTGAGAGTAAAAAGACAAAGGAGAAGGGACACGGAGAGAGGAATGAGAGTGACTAAAGAAGAAAGTGAAAGGAAGGGAACAGGGATTCCATAGAAAGAAAGAAGCAGGAAGAGACAAAAGATGACTTATCATATAGGAAAAGATTGTTTCCCTGTCTTTTAAACAAAAATGACAAGGCTTTTCAACACTACCTAAGGTAAATTCTTCATATGTATTAGACACCACATTCTAAAGCTAAGAGAATATTAACTTTTTGTTCATTCACTCAACAAATGTTGGGCTAGCACTGGGGTTGTGCAAACATACACAGAGACAAATAGCAGTGGAAATATAATCCGTCCATCAGAAAAAGATCAAATAGCAACTAAAAATAAAATGACCAGAGAACACGAAGCACCGAATATCTCACTATGATTTTTCAGTATATACAAAGTTAAAATTGTGACTCTCTGGTAGAAAGAATGAAGAAGTCAGTTAACATAGGACCTGGACCCAGGTGTGATACCAACAATGATATGAATTTACAAAGGTCATTTAAATATTTTGGCACTTATCATTATAAAATGAAGTGATAATGATACCCTTTCGACCTGCCTTGCAGTGCATTTGTAGAATTACTACTTCACCAAGTTGTTTGAACAATGAAATATATCCAACATAAGGGTAAAGGAATAAAAAATGATTAAGATATGCTATATACATGGACCAATCCCCCAAAACAAATGTAACTATGAGGTACTACAAACATATACTAATAAAATGTCAAAATTAAACAATAAAAAGTAAAACAAAAAACTGAAAAAGCAAACAGAAAATCTTTTTAAAAATTATTTTTAACTCATACATAAAAACATAAAAATTGTACATATTAAGGAGGTACCATATGATGCTTCAATGCCTGTATACATTGTGTAATGCTTAAATCAGGCTAAACACAACTATCTTTTCAAACATTGATCATTTCTTTACCATGAAAAGATTCAAAGACTTTTCTTCTAGCTCCTCAAATGTACCGCATGCTTCTGTCACCTGTGCTCACCCTATTGTGCAATAGCATGCCAGAACTTCCTGCTCAGGAGTATCTGTAGCTCAATATCCATTGAACATCCTCTTCCAGCGCTCTCATGACAGCAAAATAGTTTTGATCTAGGAGGCGGGAATTTCTTTGCTAACTATCAATCCCATTTACAAAGTACATACCTCTAAACAATCATCCTTCACCAGGGAGCACTGCCATAAGGGAAAACACACCTGGTAAAAACCCAGCCCTCACCAAAGAATCAACCATGGAGCACAGAAGCCCAATGCTGCAATAAAAGTATACTCATTCCCAAGCAAGCATCCCAAGGTCAAGGAGAAACATGCTGAATCAGAAATACAAGAGCCAAGAACAGAAATAGACAACAAGTTAGAAGAAAGGAAATAAGAGCTAACCGAGGGTAGGAAAGACAGAGATATTTTCACCACCAGCAAACAAAGAGTAGGTACACAAGGCCTAGCATCTGTTAAGCAGCTTGATTAACTTTCCAAGATGCATCTGCACATCCAAACACCATACAGAATTACTTGTGAATTAAAGAAACAAATAAATGAATAGGTTGAGGACTAACACTCTCAGCCAAAGAGAAATGTATGCCTGCACAATAAATGACATTGAGACCAGCTGCTACACATCTGAACAATATACTCTATTCTTCACTCCCTACCCTGAGTCTTAGGGTAATCATTGCTTTAAATATAAAAAGGTAAAATAAAAGAAAAGTGGCAAAAATCATTGTAAAGGAATGTATATATAATTTTAACAGATAACAAAAAATCTCAAGAAAAAGTAATAGATTTATCTATATAAAATTGAAAATGATTTCATAAAAAGCCATGAATGGAATTAAAAGATACATAAATCAGAAATATATGTCTAAATATCATGCATCAACATTTCCATTTCCTATATATATTGTATCTATCATACACATGTATATATACATACTTTCATTAAATGAAAATAGGCAAAAATTAAAATAATTTGCCAAAGATAAATATTAAACCCTGCTAGTCACCAATATATGACATATATATGACAGAGAGACAGAAAGAGAGAGAGTATAGACCCATGACTTAGTTTGGTACAGTATGTATTTCATCTACTTCCAGTAATAGTATAACTTGTGGTATTTTAAAAATGCTTCTATGATTAATTTGACAATAATTATCACAACCCTTAAAAACACTTTAGTTGTTTGAGTTTTTTGTAAATGGAGATACAGTTTGAGTGTCTCTTACACAAAATGGTTGACATCAGAAGTGTTTCAAATTTCAGATTTTTTCTAACTTTAGAATATTTGCACATACATAATGAGAGAATTTAGGAATGGCAGCCAAGTATAAACATGAAATTCATCTATGCTTCATGTACACCTTATACATAGGCTGATTTTACATTTTATACAATATTTTTAATAGGTGTGTGCATATTAAAGTTACATGGTGCTGAATTTTCCATTGGTGGTATCACATTACCATTCAAAAATTTTTGAATTTTAGAGTACTGCAGATTTGAAATTTTCAGATTAAGTTTGCTCAACTTGTAATAACTAATGTATCTTAAGACCTGGTAGAGTAAATTACATGTAACACTAGCATCCAAACACAGCACAGTATCATAAGAACATTTCTGCAGTTTTATTTGTTATACTTTTATTTATACTGATAAATTATACACTACTTGAAGCAAATTAAATATATATTGTACCAAACTAGATACAATTTATTAATATTTGATGAAAAAACAATTTTAAATCTTTGAATTATACATGAAGTCACAGGCTCAGAAACAAGTTCAATACTGTAGTAACATCATATACCTAGTGAGTCAGAAAAATAGAGCTCAAAGTGAAAACTTCTGGCTTCAACTCTAGTGATTGCTCCCCTTTCCTACTAGAAATGGCTATTAAATTTAATTAACATAAAATGAGTAGAAATCTATCTGATAAGTACAAAGGATATTTGTAGCCCTGTTTTCTAGTGGTTTACGAGGGTTTTAAACTTATTTTCACATTTAGGTGTTACTACTTTGTGTATGTTTTGCCGGAGTTTCCAAACCAAGTATCACAGACTTTGTAGCTTAAATAATTAAAATTTATCTTCTCACAGTTCTGGTATCTAAAAGTCCAAAGTCAAGGGCACAGCAGTGTTGCTTTCTTCTGAGGCCTCTCCTTAGCTTAACTAGATCCCAGTGTATCCCCACTTGGCTTGGCTTTGCATGCCTTTGTCCTAACTGTTCTTATAAGGGCACTCATCACATTGGATTCAACCCCAGCCTAATGACCTTATTTTACTTTAATCATCTTTTTAAATATAGTCACAGCCTGAGGTACTTGGAGTTATAACTTCAGAAATATGAATAAAGTAGAGGGGATATAATTCAGCCCATAGTACCCTGTATAACTGTATTTCTTTAATTAATAATTACTGAATGCCCACAGGGAGCCTGGGGTATACAGATGGAAGACCTGGCTCCTGTACTCGAAGACTTCTGGTCTACAGGAGACTACAGAGGGCAGCCAAAGGGTAATCATACCGAGTGACACTGTGGTGTCATTACCATGGGTGCTGTCAGCACATCCAGGACTATCTGGCTTCGTCTGGGGCGGATCAGAGAAGGCAGCTTAGAGAAAGTCCCTGAGCGGCATTTTTAACCTGAAAAGCATTTAGATAATCAGAAGTGTATAGCAACATTTTCAAAATACATTGAACAAGGTGTGATCACAGGATAGTTACAAGAAAAAATGTTGGAAAGGCACACAGAGACTATGTATATTGTTATTTTAAAGTATCTGAACTTTTGCCAAAAGATTTAGGGAACTACTAGGAGATCCTTAAGGAGTCATATCATGATATATGCACTTGAGGAAAAATATCACTCATGATGACTGAGAACATAAATCACTGGTAAGGGCACCACACAGCAGGCTGGAACAGAGAGTGCTCTAAAGAATTGATAGCAATGAGGCCAATAAGAAATGGAAGGGCCAGAAGCAAGTCAATAGTATTGAAATCATATCCTCGGTGATTTCACTGTTGGCACACATTAATTAAGACCATCATTTACTTTACAAATATGTGTGTCAATAAGAGGATGCCTTAAAAGCATCTTCTGTTTTCACCTATGTATTCTCGAAAGGGGAAAAGGTAATATTTTGTCCATGGGACAATATATAAGAGCAAACAGAGGGCTCTGTATAACCAGATTGAGAAATCCACTGTACGTAGCTCTCCCTAGCCCTCTACACTGCCCCATTTTTAGTGAATTAATTACTTTGCACAGTTAGTTCACTGCTGTACGCTGATATGGTCACTGTAAGTAAAAGAAACAAATAAGCTATATTCAGCAGCAACAAGTGCACTTGTACTCTGTTTTGTAAGTTGGACCAGAAATGAAAATTACTTTTTTCAAAGCTTGACAATATTACCAGCCTGATCTCAAATTGCAGATATATTTTAAACTAAAATCTTGACACCATTTGATGAATTCTTCTTATCCCTTAGATTTTTGCTCCAATAAAAATTTATGACACTACATAAACCACAAACTTTAAAGTATGCAATGGAAAAGAAAAAAATTACCTTGTCTTTTTTCCAAACAGAGTTGGAAATAATGGCAGTAGCCACAAGATATTTTGAGAAGCTCTGTTAATGTATTTTCTAACTTTTTTTTTTTTGGTACCAGGGATCGAACTTGGGTCCTTGTGCTTTTGCAGCAGGCAGCGAAACCACTGAGCTAAATCCCCGGCCTGTTAATGTATTTTCTATGATGGACTTTCAATTATTTGCTCTTAGGTACTCTACCATGAAGGTTTAAAATGTCTTTTATTTATTGTGACAACAATTAGTATTTATATTTATATTGCCCTCTTACATGTTGGCTTAATCTAATAAATCAAGGAATGATTCGACCACCTGGAACTCTATTTCAACCCTTACGAACATGTGACATACAATTAGATAAGACAAAAATTTCTTTTCTTCTTACTCCTTTATTCTCAGACACTTTAAGTGTTGACTGTCAGCCTCCCCTAATACTCCACAAAACTCACTTGTTTGTTGAGAAAGGCTAGGTTATTAACGTTATGGCAATAAGGGAGAATGTCACCTTGACTAAGTAGCGTCTCAAAAAACTCAGGTCCGAAGCAACATTTGGTAGAATTTTTGGGTCTGTGCTCTCAGAGTTTAAAGCAGGCCTTTACTGGGTCTTCTAATTGGGACTTGGCTAACCTCAAGATGCAATAATTTAGAACCAGGGGATGCAGTGAGAAGGGAGAGCTTTAAACAAACCTTCAAGTATACACAGGGAACTATTTGGCCATTTGAAAAATCCAATATCCTCTGCATAGGCTGTTTACCCAGATGAACAAAGTATTTGCTCAAATAAATTAGTCTTTAGGAGTTTCTTAAAGCACATAGTAAATATATCTATTGCTTTCACTCTTCCTAGGCAGAAATTTTTACAATTCAGTCCCACTGACACAGGAGCCATTTGTTTTCATTAATACAATGATCACATTTCTGGAATGGATTTTTGAGGGAGAAAATAGACTGCTGGAGGTGGTGGCAAGCCTCAGCTGAGTTCATGGATGTTTTGGGGACCTAGAGACACAGAGCAATATATTAATTGCCTCCTCCTAGGCCACTGTTAATTGTCACATCCACCACTGATACCACAAACATGACTATTGAAAGCCACCAAAGCCATCTACAACCATCATGACCAGTACAATACAATATGGTCACCATCATCACAACCTCCAAGTACCCACCACCATCCAACCACTGTCTATGTCACAATACCACTTAGGAGCTCATGATGATATACCAAGTTAAGTTTTAAGGTTCTAAAAAATCATTCTTAGTGATTGATAGTGCTAATCCTATCATCTCTATCCACATTTATTTTCTGGCTGCTTTGGCTATCGTTTTTCTCTGTTGAAGTATCTATTTCTCCTTTGCATGTATTCAGTTTTTCTGGCATGTATTTTGACATTATGTTGTTAGGTATGTATGCATTAAGAATTTCTTTATATTCTTGGAGAACTGATGGCCTTGTTATTATATCATGGATCTCTTTATCTCCGATAATCTTCCTTTCTGAAGTCTGTTTAATCTGAATTATTATTGCTCTACTGGATTTCTTTTAATTCATGTTAACATAGTAAGTATTTCCTTTACTTTTTTGTTTTTGTTTTTGTTTTTTTTTGGTTCTGGGGATCAAACTCAGAACCTTGTGCTTGTGAGGCAGGCAGCAGAACCACTGAGCTAAATCCCCGGCCCTCCTTTACTTTTAATTATCTGAACCTTTAATTTTTAAATTGGTTTCTTATTAACAACATACAGTTGGGGTTTTTTTTTTTAATCCACTCAATTATCTCTAACTCTCAACTGGTGCATTTTTACAACTCACATTTAAAGAGTCAATACAATTGGATTAATATCTACCATGTTTGTAACTCTTTTCATCATATTATACTTGTTTTTTGTTTCTCAAGAAAATTTTTATCTTAGACATTTTACTTTTTGATCCCAGGATTCTATTTTTGTATATTTTGTATTTTTTTTGTTTTCCTCCACCCATTCATTCACTTATTATGTTCATCTTTTTCTTTAAGTCTTTTTAACATTCATACATATATATATATATATATATCACTATTTTATAGGACTTCTGATAATTCTTATATCTGAGCTTATTTCAATTTGCTGCTTTTTATCTTATATCACATTTTCCATTTCTTCACATATCTGCTAAATTTTCTTATATTATGGATAATAGCACTTCTAGATTACACTATCTTACTTGAAAAGATATTTGGGCAGGGAAATAAATTACCTCATATCCTTATCATTTTGCAAGGTCTGTTCTTGACTTTGGTACAGTGTCTATGTCAGTTTTTTCTTAGTTCTTTTTTTTAGGCTGAAAAAACATTTTTTAATTAGTACATTTTTGTACAACATGTGATGTTTACATTTCTTCTGAGGAATTGATACGTGTACATAGTACATCTTAACTCTTTTCTTCCTTGCCCATTCCTTTCTCCCACATCTCTCCATCCATCTCTTGACCTCCTTCCTATTCTGTACATGGTTATAATATATGTTTATATTCCTTCTGCGGAGTCAGTACAAGTACAAAACACATCTGAGTTCTTTTTTCACCACCTTTCCCTCCCTTCTCTGCCGCTTCCCTCTGTCTCTTGATCCTCTTCCCCTTTGAGAAAGACCTATCTCCCTACCTCCTTTTATCTATCTTTTATTTTTCTCTTTATTTATACTTTGGGTTTCTTATTTAAGAGAAACCATGTAATATTTAAGCCTCTGTGTCTGATATCTTTCACTTAATATTATGCCCTAAACATCCATCAATTTTCCTACAAAAGACTCAAGTTTATCTTTCTTAATGGCAGTGTAGTACTTCATTTTGTGTAAATACCACATTTTCTTTATTTATCTGTTGATGGACATACAGGCTCCTTCCTAGATTTAGCTACTGTGAATTGTGCTGATATGAACATGGATATTCATGAATCGCTGTAATATGGTGTCTTTCAGTAATATACTTAAAAGGGAAATAGCTGAGTCAAATGGAATTTTTAATTTCAGGTTTTTTAGGAATTGCTGTGCTGATTTCCATAGTGGTTGTATACATTCTCACCAGTAATGTGGATGAGTTCCTTTTTCCCCACATCCTCACCAGCATCTGTTATTATTTGATTTCTTGATGATGACCACTCTTTTTGAAGTAAGATGGTATTTCAACGTTGTTTTAATTTGCATTTCTCTAATGATCAGCAATGTTGAGCTTTTCGTTATGTATTTATTGCCATTTGCACTTTTCTGTGAAGTGACTATTCATTTCACTTACCCATTTTTGATTGGATCTTTTATTTTCAGATGTCTAATATTTTTTAGTTCTTTATGTACTGTAGATATTAGTTATCTGTCTGACATATGGCTGGCAAAAAATTTTTCCCATTCTGTAGGTTGTCATTGCACCCTGTGGACTATTTCTTTTTCTGTGAAGAGGCTTTTTAATTTGATATGATCTCATTTATTGATTCTCAGGACTATTTCCTGGGCAACTGTGGTTTTGGTCAGAAAGTTCTCCCCTATAACTTCAGGAGTTTTAGCTACTTTTATTCCAGCAGATCATTTCTGTTTTAACATTCAGTTCTTTGATCCATTTTCAGTTTAGTTTAATATGTATGAAAGATATGGGTCTAGATTCAGTCTTCTGCACTTGGATAGCCAGTTTTTTCCAACACCATTTATTAAATAGGCTTTCTTCCAGTGTACGGTTTTTAATGTTTTGCCAAAGATCAAATAGTTGAATGTACTCGAGGTTGTTTCTGGATTCTCTATCCTGTTTCATTGGTCTTCTTGTCTGCTTTGTGCCAATATCACACTATTACCATCACAGTAGCTTTGTAATACAACTTCAAGTCTGGTATTGTTAGGCCTCCTGCTTTGCACTTTTTACTCAAGTTTGCTTTAGCTACTCTGTGTCTCTTCTTGTTCTGTATAAATTTTAGGATTGTTTTCTCCAGTTCTGTGAAGAATGCTGTTGGAAATTTGATGGGGATTGCATTAAATCTGCATATCAATTTTGGAAGTATGGTCCTTTTGACTATATTGATTCTACCTATCCAAAAACAGGGGATGTCTTTCCATTTTCTCATGATCTCTCTCTTTTTTTTTTTTTTTTTTTTGTACCAGGCATCAAACTTGGGACCTTGCACTTATGAGGCAAGCAGCAGAACCACTGAGCTAAATCCCTAGCCCTTCTCATGATCTCTTTAGTTTCCTTTTTCAGAGTGTTGTTGTTTTTGTTGTAGAGGTCTTTCACTTTCTTAGTTAGATTCCTAAGTGTTTGATTTTTCTTGTTGCTATTGTGAATGGTATTTTTCCCTAATTTCCCTCTCACTGGGTTCATTATTATTGTACAGGAGTGCAATTAATTTTTGTGTGCAGATTTTTTATCCTGCTATATAGCTAAATTTGGTTATTAATCCTAAAAGTATTTTATGTACTTTGGGGGGGTCTTTCTGATATAGAGTCATCTGCAAATAATAATTTGACTTCTTCCTTTCCTATACATGTCCTATTTTTTCTTGCCTAATTGCTCTTGCTAATGTTTCAAGTACTATGTTGAACAGCAGTGTTGACTGTGACATCCTTGTCATGTTCCTGGCTTTAGAGGGAAAGCGTTCCCATTTTTCCCCATTTAATATGATGTTGGAAGTAGGTTTGTCACATATGGATTTTATTAAATCCATAAAAAGATAAGGTCCTTCTATACCTATTTTTTCAAGGTTTTTATCATAAAAGGATGTTGAATTAGTCAGTCTTTTTCTGTATCTATTGAAATGATCATGTGATGTTTGTTCTTGTTTCTGTTTATGTGATATATTACATATTTTGATTTGAGTGT
Organism: Heterocephalus glaber; assembly: GCF_000247695.1. Next base: position 3,098,977 of record NW_004624756.1, on the reverse strand, counting down.
GTTGAGCCATCCTTGCATCATTGGAATGAAGCCTACTTGGTCATGGTATATGTTCTTTTTGATGATTTGTTGCATTCTGTTTGCCAGTATCTTGTTGAAGATTTTGGATCTCTACTCATTAAAGAAATTGGTCTAGAGTTCTCTTCTTTGGTTGGATCCTCATGTGATGTTGGATTCAAGGTAATATCTGCTTCCAACAATGACTTTGGGAGTAGTACTTCCCTTTAAATTTCACTAAGAAGCTTGAGGAGCATTGATGTTAGAACTTTCCTGAATTTTTTGTAGATTTCACCCCTGAACCCAACTAGACCTGAACTTTTAGTTGATAGATTTTTAGTACTACTTTAATTTCATTACCTGTTATTGGATTATTCAGGATTTTAAATTCTTCTTGGTTAAAGTTTGATAATTCATATGTATCTATGAATCTATCTACTTCTTCTGAATTCCCTAATTTATTGGTATATTGGTTTGTAAAGTAGTTGTTAAAAATCTTTTTGAGTTCAATAGTGTCCATTGTGATTTCACTGAACTTTAAAGTTTGTGTTGAAAAGTCTACTGTAATTCTAATGGAATTTCCTTATAAGTGATTAATTACTTTTCTCTAACCACTTTTAAGATTCTGTTCTTGTGTTGGACTTCTGGGATTTTTGACTATGATACTGCATGGAGGTTCTATTCTGATTATAACTGTTTGAGATTCTATATGCCTCACTTATCTGTATGTCCAATTCTCTACCTCTGTCTGGGAAGTTTTCTACTATTACTTCCTTAAATGGGTATTTTATGCCATTTGTATTGTCTTCTGATTTTTCATTAATTCCAATTAATCTTAGATTATTCTTCTTTGCATCACCTTGGAGCTGTTAGGTACATTTTTCTTGTTCCTTTATTGTTTTTTAGGTATCTCTCATTAATTGATCACCAACAAAAGCCCTATCTTCTAGTTCTGACACTGTCCTCACATTGGTCACTTTTGCTGTCTATACTTTTAAAAGAATTTTTAATCTCCTGAATTTCTGTTTTGAGCCTTCTCATGGACTCTAATTCTTTCCTAAGATGGTTATGCATGTTTTGCATCATTTTATTTAGTTCTTCTTTTTCTTAGGGTCTTCTGTAGATTTGCTGATAATTTTGTTTCTGGGGCAATATTTTATGCCTAATAGCTTCTGAGAACTTGCCAAATGCCTACCGGTCTGTTTTGTTATCTCTCCTGATATCATTTCAAAAAATTGGAGTATGTGGCTTTTGGTTTCCTACTCTTCAATGCCACATGAATCAGCTCTTGGGGAGCTAGGAGTTTTAGGCATCATTTTTTGCCTTGTCTTATGTTTTGATTTTTTGTTTGCTTGTGTTCTTTTGTATGTGTTGAGCCTTACACATTGACTTTAGTGGAAAACACAGTTTATAATATGGAGAACTTTTTAGTTAATGTTTATTTTTCAGTGGTTTCCTCTGGGCATGGCTGACTTTTGCTTCTTTCCCAGCATCCAACCACCTGTTTACTTGAGATGAGAGATTGCAGCATATTTGGCCCAGTACCCAGTTTTCCAAGAATGAGCCACAGTATTATTGTTAACGATCCCATGGAAATCAATACATTAGGATCTCATGAAAACCCATTAACAACAACAGCTATGTCACTTTGGCTATAGTACCAAAAGTAGTATCAATGATAGCATCAACTATAAACTGAATACTGAAAAATCTTAAGGACCAATAAAGTACCACCCATAACCTTAGAAAAGAGAGTTATAATTATTGCATGAGCACTAAGACAAATCAATGAGCTCTCATTGAGTACAATTAATATCTACAAAATATCTACAGTAATATCTATAGTAAATATCTACTAAACTGAACAACTTTACCTCCACTAACAATGGAACAGTATTCAACAGCAATAGCATAATGTTAACTAGCTATGTAAAGATTCTTGAAGCTTAGTACTTATACTAGTAAAAATAGAAGGGATGGGGGACTTGCAAATGAAAAAACCAAAATTTGAAAAATGATCAATGGTATGTGAGAAAGATGATACAGAAGTGAGAGGAGGGTGTCCTATTGAGGAGTAAAAAAATTAATGCTGATAAAGAAAAGTCACAGGAAAGGATGAACAAGAAAACATAAGAAAACATAACTGGTGAGGAAATTAGAAAATACATAATTAGAAGGAAGAGAGAAAAAGTTGAAATAGAAAAGGAAAAAGAAACTAAGGGGGAAAAAGAGAAAAAAATTCCGAATCTGCAAAAAACCTGATAAAGGAAATATAAAAATAATACAAAATTGAAAATCAAAAGAAGATTGAAAAGATTTCTGTGTCACTGAATGAGTTTTTTTTTTTTTCCAAAATCTGAAGTCTGGGGATCCAGGCAGTCACAATTTTATATACCTAGCTTAAGGGTCCATGGGTTTTTGAGGCACCCTCCCTGTACCTGGTCCCCTCCTTCCATTCCCCTAGATTCTAGTTACTGTCCAAGGCAAGGCATGTCCTTGCTCCTACTGGTGATCATCCCTCTTGTCTCTGCTTGGTGTAAGCTGCAGGGCAGAGATTCAAGTGGACTGTTGGACTTAATGCCCACACTCATGGGGTGTAGCTGCTCCCTTCTCTCCTTGAGCTTTTTCCTCATTCAGGATCAGGTTGGCTGGTTAGTCCTAAGCTCTGCTGCCCTATGCTGTGGGGAAGCAAAATGTAGAGCCAGCTTGCCGTTAGTGGGTGGTCACACCCTTGTGTCAGGGGGTGCTTCATGTCTGGTGGGGCCCTGCTTCCTCACGTGGTGTAGAAGCCCTGCTTATCACATGCCTTCTTAGTTTTTAAGCATAGTATTAAATACATACACAAGCAGAAAAACTAAAAAACACTGATTCCTCATGTTTTCAATATACATACTTTTAAAGGCATTTCTGTAGAGTTCACAATACAAAGGAAATTAAAAAACATGTATTGCTTTTTCTTCTAGTATCATACTAATATCTATCAATATTAAAACCTTAAACACCATGCATGCATTTCCTCATGTAGCCATTACTCTCTTAGGGTTCTGTTTTATAGATGAGAGAGTCAAGGCTTTTAAGAGTTAAACACCTTGATGAAGACATGCATCAGCTTCCTAGAAAGAAAAATAAGGAAATGGTCTACCAGAAATTTTACAATATCCATAGTCTTCCATATAGACTTCAACCAATCTATATTAAACAAGAAATATCTCTTTTATCCATGTAAATAGTAAATAAACAAAATACACAAATAAGTGAATTGTATATATGGCAATTAATTATATTTACTAATCCCCAAGTGCCCATACTAAAATTTGATAGAAACAAATTATATTAAGGATGCTAGAAATATATATTTAAAACAATACATTAAAATGAGTTCTAGTGTCCTTAAATATTAATATCCTCCTAATACTATGAAAATTTCCAAATGCCTTATGTAGTCTTTTGGTTTGCTTCCTAAAATTTATGAGTGAGTGTTGTTTAAAAATTAATTAGTAAGTGAGTAAAAACTTATGTATTTTTATGATTTTTGCAGTAAATAGATAAACAGCCTTTGCCTGTGAACAGATGTATTACTCAGACAATGGCTTAGACTATCCCTAAAGTAGAACTAATGGGATTGGATTTTAATGACAAATTTCTTCAAAGTAATAAATCAGATTCCAATCAGTTCATTTTGCTAAAAGGAAAGAAAGAGAAGTGTGTACCTAGTTGCTTCAGGCTCTCTGCCCTAAATACTGCTTTAATCTTAAGAACTTAGAAAACGTGTGTCGTATTTGAAAAAGCACGCAAGACATCAAAGAGCATATCAGTGAAGCAGCACTTCAGTAAGACTAGGGATGCCTTGAAGGCTGCATATTTATTTAATATGCATCTATTACCAACAAAAGTCAATGTTTTGAATCTAAAGAATTTTTTTAAACAAGGTTTTAAAAAATCATTCTGACAGAATGCTACATAAAAATGCAGCCCAAACTTTCAATTATTACCAACATGTAATTTCTTGCCATACTATTTAAAATTACCTCAATGATTTAATCAATAGCTTACTTTCTGGATAGCACATGTCAATGCTTTAAGAAAGCTGTCTTCTAAAAGGAAAACTTACAGTGAACAGCTTCCTGGTGTTACAAAGGGAAGCAGAAACAGTCTCTTTTTTCAATAGTAGCTTTTTACCTAACTAATTCAGTTTCTATAAAACATAGGCACTTTTTCTAGAGAAAATACTAATGCACAAGAAAAGGTGCCATACAGATATTTGTAAAGTTCAAAGACAGTAAAATAGTAAAATGGTGAAGTTTCAGTCCATTCTTGCTGCTATAACACCATACATGAGACTGAGTAATTTATAAACAACAGAAATATAGTTCCTAGAGTTCTGCAATTTGGGAAATCTAAGAAGAAGGGGCCAGTGGATTCAGTGGAGTGTGGTTTTCTCCTTCCTAGAAGAATCCTGGGTGCACCCATGCATGGTGAAAGGGGTGAGCACCATGACCTCACATGTTGAAAGGAAGGAAGAAAGGTGCAAATCATCCCCCTCCAGCCCTTTATCAGGAGACTGACCTCATTTCTGAGAGCAGAATCCATATGGACTAATCACCTCCCCAGGGCCCTGCCTCTTAATACCATCTCCGTGAGGGCTAAGTTTCCAAGAATGAATCTCGGAAGTGGAACACACACATTCAAACCATAGCATGCAAAAGCATGTGAGATCAGTAATAGTGGAAACCAACTGCAGGTGAGAGATCCCAAGACATCTTTAGGAGATGAAAAGCACGCAGATGACTGGTTGAGCAGAGCATGGAAATCCATCCCCTGGGCTGTTGCAGAAGGACTGCAAATTCAGGCTCCAGAACTCAGGAAGAAACCGGGAATTGATAGAACCAAGCATTGCTGGAAACAACCAAGAGAAACCAGATGGATGGGCAGGGTGGGCTGGGAGTGTGAGGAAGGAGCTCTTATTCCCTGAGACCCTGTCTTTACATGAGCAACACAGCCCACTGTTCTTCCCTGCCTTGACACATGCAGTAGGCAGCATTCTAAGCCTGACCCCAGTGACCCTTGAATCGTCCCCTGGCCTTTGACTGTGCATGGGATCTGTGAATATGACGCAGTGCCTCTCCCTTGCTTGTAACTTTATAAGAAAAATCGGAGATGTTCCAGACAGGCTCAAACAAATTACACATGTCCCTAAAAAAGCAAAGAGTTTCTCCAGCTGGTAGCAAAAGGGGAAGTCAGAGAGATTCAAAGCATGAGAATCATTTGACGGGTCACTGCTGACAATGAAGATGGCAGGGCTGGGAACCTCAGTGAACGTGAAGGCAGACTTTCCCCCAGAGTCTGCAGCTGCATGGTAGTTAAGACTTTGTGAGACCTTCAGCTGACTCAAACTTTTACCTATAGACCTGTGGGCTGGTACTAGACATTATTTTAAATTATGAAGTTTCCAGTGATATGTTATACAGATAGACGAACAGATACATTATAGTTTGGATCTTAAATGTCTTTAAACATGGACTGTGGCACCACTGGGAGATGCAACATTTAGCAGTGGAAAATTTACCGGTGGAAGACCTAGTAGGAGGGAGCCAGGCCACTGGCATGTGCCTTTGAAAGCAACTTAAGGACATTGGTCTCTTCCTTGTTTTCCTCCTTGGCTTTCTGGTTGCCATGAAGCAAATAGGTTTCCTTTACCACATGCTTCTTTTATGATCCACCACCTTTTCATAGACCCAAAAGCAGCAGTGCCAAGTAGCTATGGCCTGAAACCTCTAAAATTACAAGCCAAAATTAATCTTTCCTCTTTAAAGTTATTTCTGTCAGGTACTTTGTCACAGCAACAGAAAGCTGATGAATAAAATATGTTACTTACATATAAATATGATGCATAATATATTGTATACAATATTATATATTGCATATGCACTAAAATAAAGAATATCATATAATACAGAATATATATAACAAGGCAGATATTAATAGGTAAGTCTCTGACTCATATTTAAATACTACCAATAATTAGTATATATTTAAGGTATGCCTACAATATGGAAGCCAGAAAGGGAATCAGATTAAATAAAGGAAGCTTGAGAGAAATAAGGTGATAGAGCAGAGGGAATCTCCATTATATGTAAACTTCATATAATTATACAGATAAGAGGAAATATAACAGCCAGGAAATAATTTTAAAGCACAAATCAAAAAGTAAGCAGACAAGTTCATAAAAATAAAAATGACAGCTAAACAAACCTCAATAGGAAGTTCAGAAATTGAGATGGAAATGTCTTTTGGGAACAAACACCAAAGAGATTATTATAGCAATAGAGAAGGGTGAATATCTGTCCATGAGAAATTCTAGAGAGGACAGAATTCAAATATTACAAACAAACAACTTCCCAGAATTAAACATACATTTCTGATCAGGATACCTTGTTGGGACCCTAGCACAATGAACGGAAAATAATTCAAAATCATGAGCAATCTCTTCCCCCTACACCCACACACTTGTGAGATTTTCCTTTAAAGCCCACCAACCTTGACTTGTTTCCCTTCTCTCCAAGAGTATTTCAAGTTCTTCTGACTACAGGGCCTCTCAGAAAGTACCATTCTTTATCAGAATAGAACTTCTAGTTTAAATAAAAGATCCACATTTTACCGATGGCCTGGCTATTCTGTCTACTTGTTCCTACTGCTTTAGTGGCCTTAATCCATCCTCTTTTATGGGAGATTTCTGAGTGTTTGCAATTTAAAATTCCTTAACCCCCAGTAACTTGAAAGAGATCTTCATTATGTAGGTGAATCTCCACCAAGCAAATTTCTTAAGAGGCCTCCATTTCCCAAGTTTATAGACAACTGGTTTCATGTATAGCTCTTCACCAAACATTAAGGAGCACATCACTGTGGTTGCAAAGAACAAGTCCCGAGCGCCCCTGGCAGATTCTGACACAGGTTATTCCTTTCCAGCAGCACATTTCCTAGGGGCCTGAGACCAAAGATTATCCTAGATATTGAAGGAGGGCAGAGACAGTGCCATATTATCCTTGTTTCGTCGAGAGCAGTCTGCTCCACCAAAGCACACAAGCTTGTGCCTGGTGGGCTTGTGCTGTGCCCTGGATTTGCAAGGGACAGTTCTGACAGGCTTCCCTGCAGCTTCTTTCCACTCAGAAGGCAGGAAATGATTCATGAGCCCAATTTCAGGTTTTGTGTGTTCTTTTGTCACATTCTGAACAGCAATGTTCTCTTCCACAGAGAACAGGACACAGTGCCTCTGAAGCCCCGCTTCTCTGTCACCACAACAGTGGAGAGCTAGTCTAGTGGATGTGGCTTCTCAGAACACTGTGTACAAAACAATCAGCTTATAAATGACAAGGAGCTAAACTAAAGATAAAAACTGAGGGAATGGACCTTTTCAACCCAGAGATTCTGAAATAAAGATTACTGTTCCCCTGGAATTCTAATGCATCAGTTTCATTACTGACCCCTGGAAAATGTCAAATTCCACATTTATATGGAAATGGTAGAGCACCCTCATGCCTGTTAGAGCTGCTTATCACATTGAGGGCTCTGCTATTCTCTCTCTTCTGTTTTCCTCTCCCCTCTCTGCTTTGTTTTTCTTTCTCTCTCTCCCTCTGTGCATCTTTGTCTCTCCTCTGTGCATCTTGAGCGCATGTGCGCTTGCATGTGTATGTGTGTGTATAGATGGAGCCCACATCATTTAAGGTCAGGGTTATAGTCCAAATAATGGACTCTTAGTCTGTTTCATTGTATGAACATCATAGAGTGTGTTACATGGGCTACAACAGTTACAGCATCGCTAGGCAACATGATCTTGTTTGTATATACTAACCATCACTGACCAAAAGTCATTATACAGGACTGTGTAAAAATGTAGGTAATATGCACACACACATGTGCACACACACACACACACAATCTTCTTTCCCTCCAGTGATGCTGTCAGGTTTCATTATTTTGTCTGATGCCTGATAGCTGGAAACAGAGACCAAAAACATGAGCAAGTCAGGCTTATAAGAGGTCTTCTGCTCAATTAGCTCAAGAGTCAACTAGCCAGTGACCCCCGTGAGATAAAATGTGAGATGTAGGACTTAACATTCCACTTGTAGTGTGCCAGGAGGTGCTGTTTAACTGCTGTTCAATGAGTCCTTCAAGCAGCCATCAAAGAGGATCCTGGAATAAGCTGAGCCCCTATTCCCCAGTTACAGATACCCAGCAGAGTTTACTGCATCACAGTGACAGCATCCATAGTGACACAAGGCTAAACAGCCCCTGGCAGTTGACTGTCAGTCTGGATCAGCTGGCCATGGATCCCCACACTAATCTTCCTCCCTGTTGCCATAACTCCTACCTCTTATTCTCTCTCCAAATCTTTATTTTTATATCTTCTTTTCTTTTCATTCTTTGAAGAGTATTTAATGATGGTTTTACAACAGTGATAAGGGTGCTATTAAAAAAAAAAACCCAGATGTTTGAAATGCAGTTTTCTGAAACCAGTCATGGTGGCACATACTTGCAATTTCAGCACTTTATGGGGCTGAGGCAGGAAGATCACAAGTTCAAGGCCAACCTGGGCAACTTAGCAACCTAGCAAATCTGTCTCAAAATTCAAAACAAAACATTTTTTTAAAGGACTAGTGTCATCAGTGCAAATATCCTAGTTTTAATCTCCAGTATCATACACACACACACACACACACACGCAGGCACATGCGTGCACATGCACACATGGAGGTTTCCAGGAATGCTTGTTTGCATTTTAGGCAGACAAAGCCTGCGGCAGCTTCAGCTAGGTGTGCAGGCAGGAGGCCATTTGTTGCCCTGGTGTTTCCTAGAGCCTTATGAGTTCACCTTGCTCAAGCCACCACTGTAATCCAATGGCAGAAAGAGTTATAAATTCTCAGCCCACACATTGTGTTGTAACTTCCATGGCATTCTCTGTCAGTCAAGAAGGGAGAAGCCAAAGAACAAAGCTACATCTCCCAAATGTTCTGCAGACACTGCCGGGACCAATACAATAAAGTAGCTGGTGAAATGAAGCCAAGCAGCTACGCCAAGTCAGAAGGAAGATCCACCCAGAAGGACCAGGCACATTTTACAGGTCAAAGGTATGAACTCAGTATTTTTTAAGATGGATAATTTAACCATTCACTGAGTTCTCTCAACATGTTCTTTTATTTTAAGATCAGGTTCCTGCTCTTTACTTTCTCAACTAAGCCAATTTATAGACTTATAATATCCCTAAGGAATTTGTGATGTGATGGGTCTGAGAAGCATAAATTAACCTAGGGAGCGGTGATATGTATAGCATTTGGTAACTTGGTGTCCCAGAAGTTGTAGTCTTGAAAGTACAACTTTTTAAAATTATGATTTTTCTTATCTTCTTTCTATGCATCTTTATTTCTTCCACCCCACCTCAGAAAGACTTCTGAACATTATCTCAGTCACTTATTCTATGTTCCAGAAATTGAAGCACAGAAGGCAAAAGTGATTTGCCCAAGGACATAAAAGACAAAACCAATGCTGTAGTCTAAGTCTCCCGAACTTGGAGCCTGTGTAATTTCACCATAGTGTGATTATTCTTCTGTTTTATAAATAAAATCAGCCTTGAATTCACACCTGCTGACAGATAACTTGAGGGTATCTTAGGAGCAGGAAAGAATCCTAATAATTTCCCCCAAAAAATTTAAAAATAAAAATTCAAACCTCATCTGCCACAATTCTCCAGGACACAGAAATACAGTGCTTAAAGGGCATGTGGAGAATTCTGGTGGTGACAAACATCCACCATACAAATAACTCAACATTTGCCCATACCAAAATTTTACACCACTCTCCTACTCTTTATTCTTAATTTTGTATAAAGCATAGAAAGTCTTCTGATATATCAATATCATACTAATCACTTTGTAGGTAATTATAGCCTCCTCTAGACCCTCTAATAATAAAACTTTATGATATTTTAAATGCATCAAATTTACTGCATTTATGATAACAATTCATATGGGCTGTCCAAGAGAATAATTTGTAAGCTAGAAGAGCATCACATTGCAAATTTTCTCAGGAGCTGTACAAGTCCATAGAAGCCCAAAGCCTTTTTCCATGTTCATATACTGAACTTTCTAAGTTCTACTCGCATTGCTATAACAACCTAGAAGTTTATAATATTTGTTTAAAGGCATAATACCTCTATCAATACTCAATTGTGCCCTGCTCTATGAGCAGGCTCCAGGAGCCCAGTACTCTAGCCATATGCCTTTCCATGTCTTCTCTGTGCATCTTGGATATATTTCCATTGTATATCCCACTAAATGATTCCTGTAGTTAGTGTAAGCATTTGGAAACTGTGATGGTTCCCAAGTCTTGACTGTCAACTTGACCAGACTACAAGATGTCTAGAAAGTTGGTAAATCACACCTCTGGGTGTATCTATGAGGGTGCTTCCAGAGACTTGGCAAGTGGGTCAGCAGTCTGCGAGGAGAAGCCACACACTGAATGTGGGTGGCAACATCCAGTAAGCTGATGTATTAGTTACTTTTCTATGCTAAGGCAAAATACCCAAGACCAGAAACTTCAAGGAGGAGAGGTTTAATTTAGCTCACAGTTTGCAGATGACTGAGTCCATGATTGGTTGAAGAAATAGCATGATGGAAGGGCATGGTAGAGGATAGCTGCTCAGTCTTTGGAAGCCAGAAAACAGAGGAGAAGCGAGGAGGCAAGGAGGGTGATATATGCTCCAAAGCCACGCCCCCAGTGACCCGCCTCCTCAAACCACCTCCTCCTAACAGAATGTTTAGCTATGAACTTATCAATGGATTAGTCCATTGAGGAATTTAGGGTACTGATGCCTTCCGAAAGCCTCTCCTCTGAATACATGCGTCTTGGGGGAGCATTCTAGATCTAAACCATAACAGCGGAGAGCTCAGATGGAACAAGAAGAGAAGGGGTAAGCTCCTAGAGCTGCACAGCTAACTTCTCAAGTGGGTGCATTTTTTACTGGCACCATCACCTGTGGACATCAAACTTCACAATCTTCAGCCTTTGAATTCATCCTCAAACAAGCAACTCTCTAGAGGACTTCCAGGCTGTCTTAGTTACTTTTCTCATTGCTGACAGAAAATACTCAATATGTTAAAGGAGGAAAGGTTTATTTTGGCTCACAGTTTGTAGAGGTTTCAGTCTATAGTTGACTGGCCCTAAGGTAGGATGGAATGGGAGAGCAGCATCATAGAGGAGAAACAGTTCGTGTTGCGGCAGGCAGAAAGCAACAGCAGCAACCCTGCCTTCTTTCTGTCCCTTTACATTCCATCCAGGCTACAAGCCTATTGATTGGTGCCACCCATGCCCGAGGTGGAGCTTACAGTATCCATGCCCTTAATCCCAGCATCACACCTTAGTCCTGCCACCTTTGATACTCCCCATCTATGACTACATGAGGCTTTGGGGGTAACATCTAGATACAAGTCATGACATGGGCTTTCATCCTTGGACTAGGGCTGCATCACTGGTCTCTACAGTTCTGCGGCTTCAGCCTCTTAGACCAAGGAGCTATTGGTTTCCTTGGCTCTACAAGCTGTAGATGCCATTGTGGGGCCATCTAGCCACTGACCATATAAGACAATATAGTAAATCTTGATAGATAGATAGATAGATAGATAGATAGATAGATAGATAGATTCTATTGGTTCTGTTCTTTTCTTATCAAGAATTCTGATTTTCTGATTATAGGGGAATGGTTTTACTATTATTATCATTGGTTGTCTTGACTCATTATACCTAAACTCTTTTTTTTAAATTGAGTTGCTTGCTTTACTTTACACAATCCTACTCTTTCCTATAAATCAACTCAAAACAAAAGGGTAATTATTGGTCTCCTGATGAACTTCCATCAACTCAAAAGTGAGTGGGTGCTAGAGAGTGAAGTTTTGTGCCCTCCTAAATTGGCATTAAAATCTTAGCCCTCAGTGCAGTGGTAGAGGAGGTAGGGTGTGAGGGCAGAGTCCACATGAATGGGATCAGTGTCCTTATAAAGGAGATTTCAGAGAGCTCTCTTTTCCTTTCCAGCATGTCAGGGTACAGCAAGAAAGCAACCACATGTGAACAAGAAGTGGTCTTCATGAGACACTGCATCTGCCAGTGCCTTGATCTTGAACACCTCATCCTCCAGAACTGCAAAACAGTAAAGTTTTGTTGTTTAAAAGCCAGATAGCATGCGGCATTCTGTTATGGAAGTCTTAACAGACACATTCAGTGATTTTGGTTTACGAGAAACAATTTTTTAAAAAAGCCTTTAGATTCTGTATTTACATGGAAAAAGAAGAGTTTAGAGAGAAGGCAAGAATTTAGGATGATCCTATTCTGAGGTCTGAAGAGCACAGCCAAATCAGCTCAACCCAAGAGGAATGGATAACAGCTTTCTTGGGAGGTATAAAAGATCAGGGAGAGAAGAGATCCTGATCTTAGAGGCTTAAACACAAACACCAACATTGGAGAGCTCACAAAAATACAAAGACCCAGCTCTTTTAAGTGGATAAAGCCAGTACTCTTCTCTGCTCCTTGTATCTCTCAGCAATCTCCTCTTACAGTGTTCTGGCCTGTTTAAATTCAATTTATACTTGATCCAGGTTTAATATTTCTGAGAAGAGTGACACTGCTATAAAATCAGGCTTAGGACATGAGGATGTGAGACATATTACAGAACTCCACTTATAAAACTAGAACTTAGATCTCCAGGGAAAGGAAAAGAAACTGGCTCTCAGGTAAATGATGCCCAGGTGGTCACATAAACAAAGGTAGAATGAGTCATTCTTTGGCACTGTAGACACAGACCAATGGTGAAAGCCAAGGCTGAAGACAAATTAAATGATCAGCCAAGCCCAGTGAACATTTAAGAAAAGTTTCCCAGTATACACAAAAAAGTTTCCCAGTATACCATCTCCATCAATATTCCTGGCTATTGGGGTGAGCAGCAATCTGGTTGTTTATCATGTGTGTGTGTGTGTGTGTGTGTGTGTGTGTGTGTAATCTCTGTTCTGTGAAATGCTGATGGGTTTTGATGTTACTATTGTCAATGCTAAGATACTGCTCTACCCTTCCTGCCATTAGCTGGCTATTTTTGAACCCTTCTGCATTAATGGGCATTATATAATAAAGAAGTAAAAAGAGAACATGGAAATTTTCACCATTTCTCTTAGAAGCTTGGCATAGAAAATGGGCCATTTCACTCAAAGTGGTGTCATTAGAAATATGGGATAGGCGGTACATGATACAACAAAATAGTTCAAAGCAAATGCAAAAAATGCCTGAGATTTTTTCTAACAATTTTTAGAATCATAAATTGGAAATAAAGAGAAATAAGACAAAAATATGAATCTTTCAAATCTTAACATTTAAAAAGAAAATAATATTTCTCTACAAATTAAGCCATTCCTGAATTTAACACTCAGCTAAAATCTAGTATCCTGGAATTGAGAAATTTCTAGAACTGATATATGGAGTAGGAATGGTATTGTTTTCTGTTGTGAGATTTAAATTTTCTTTTTTTTTTTTGCACTGGGATTGAACTCAGAACCTCATGCTTTTGAGGCAGGCACAGTGCCATTGAGCTAAATCCCCAGCCCTTGAGATTTAAATTATTAATAAAATATTACATTCTGCTTCCAGATTTAAAATTGTGAAGTAATTCTCACTTTTTCATGTTTCCTTGTGATTCTTACCTACAGGCACTTTTTTTTTTCTTTTTGGTACCAGAGATTTGCCTCAGGACCTTGTGCTTGCAAGGCAAGCATGGTGCTGCTGAGCTAAATCCCTGGCCTTACAGGCACATATTAAATGATTGACCAAGCTATTTTCATTTGTGTTTTCTCCCCCTTATTTATAATGAGACATTTATTCTACATCGGTCATCTGCTTTCTTAAGCATTGTTTCAATGGTTGTAGAAAATTTCATTGTAGTGGTATAATATGATTTGTGTAATCATTCTGTTAATGACATCTTTTGAGCTGTAAATTCTTGTAAAAAACTGGATTTTGCAAAGGTTTTCCTGTAGCAGTATTTTTCTTAATGATCAGGACAAACTTTAGTGAACAGAAGTTCTGAAAGAAGCCCTGAAGATGCCAAAGGTTGATGTTCCATCTGTGTTTCTGCAGCTTAGCTTTCCTCAGGGGCAGCAGTGTGGCTCAGGTCATTTGTAGCGTGTGATCACAGAATAATAGTAAAACCTATGCACTGGAAATGTAGCTCAGTGGTGCAGTACCTGCTTGGTAAGCACAAGGCCCTGAGTTCGATTCCCAGTACCAAAAAAGAAAAAAGAAGAGACTTCCAGGTAGGTGTGCCAGAGCTCCCAGCACAGAGGAGGTTTCTAGGTAGGCATGCTGCAGCTCCCAGCCCAGAGGAGGCTTCCAGGTTGGCGTGCCATGGCTCCCAGACCAGAGGAGTCTTCAGGAACAGCATGCCACAGCTCCCAGCCCAGAGGAGGCTTCCGGGTAGGCATGCCACAGCTCACAGCCCAGAGGAGGCTTCTAGGAAGGTGTGCCACAGAACCAAGCACAGAGGAGGCTTCCGGGTCAGAGTGCCACAGCTCCCGGCCCAGAGGAGACTTCTGAGTAGGCATGCCATGGCTCCCAGTGTCAAGGAGGTTTCTGCATAGGCGAGCTGCAGCTCCCAGCACAAAAGAGGCTTCCAGGTGGGTGTGCCACAGCTGCCAGCACAGAGGAGGTGAGCCGTGCAGGCACCAACAGCAACCTTCCCCACCCCCATCAAAATGAGAAGACAAGTAAACAAGCCTCAGAACCAGACTTCCAGATCACCTACAGCAACCCCAAAGGGAAATGAGATTTAACCTGATGCTCAACCTCAAGCTTCCAGAAAAAGAAGAGCAGGACAAATCCAAAGCTCATAGAAAGGAGGAAATTATAAAGATCAGGGCAGAAATCAATGCAATGGAGACTAAGAAAACAATACAAAAATCAATGAAGCCAAGAGTTGGTTCTTTGAAAGAATAAACAAAATTGACAAACCCTTAGCCAACTTTATGAGGAAAAGGAAAGAAAAGGTGCAAATCCATGCAATTACGAAGGAAAAGGGTGAAATTACAACAGACCCAGCAGAAATCCGGAGGATCATCAATACCTACTTCCAGAACCTATACACCAATAAGATGGAAAACACAGAAGAAATGGACAGATTCCTAGACACATATGAATTACCAAAGTTGAATGAAGAAGACCTAAAAATTCTAAACAACCCAATATCAATCAATGAAATTGAACATGTAATTAAAAACTTACCAACCAAGAAAAGCACAAGTCCTGATGGCTTCAGTGCCTAATTCTATAAGACATTTAGAGAGGAACTACTGCCACTACTGTTTAAACACTTCAATGAAATTGAAAGGGAAGCAATACTCCCAAATTCGTTCCTGGAAGCAAGTACCACCTTGATCCCCAAAGCAGAGAATGACCCAACCGAAAAAGAGAACAATAGGCCAATCTCACTAATTAACATAGATGCAAAAATCCTTACTAAGATACTGGCAAATAGAATGAAGAAGATCATCAAGAATATCATACTCCTGCCCAAGTGGGATTCATTCCAGGGATGCAGGGATGGTTCAACATACGCCAATCAATGTAATACACTATATCAATAGAGCCAAGGACAAAAACCATATGATCATCTCAATAGATGCAGAAAAGGTATTTGACAAAATCCAACATGCATTTATGATAAAAAGCCTACAAAAAGTCAGAATAGATGGTCTCTACCTCAATCTGATAAAAGCCATCTGTGAAAAACCAACAGCCTATATCATACTAACATGGTCAAAAACTGAAATCCTTCACACTAAAATCAAGAACAAGTCAAGGATGTCCACCATCACCACTCTTGTTCAATATAGTTTTGGAAACATTAGCCACAGCAATTAGAAAAGAGAAAGAAATAAAAGGAATAAAGTTAGGAAA
>NW_004624756.1:3048699-3066060 GCF_000247695.1 Heterocephalus glaber | reverse complement strand
ATGCCCAGCTATGAAACCAGTTGGGGCCCTGGTATGAGCTATGACAGCTGACAGCCAGGTAGGGTGCTCTCTCCACCATTTGTGCTTGCTTATAGACTTTGATTTGCTTTAAGAAAGCATCTTAGAAGGAATTCTAAGATCCGTGCAGGTATCTATTATGCAATTATCTTAATGTGACCTTGTAAGATCTTAAGAGATCTTACAAGATTTAAGAGATGCTATCTACTCTCCTGGGATCACAGTGCATGAACCCACAAAATAATAATAGTCGAAAGTATTAACAGGTCATTTCCAGAATACGATATTTCTTTTACATTATTAGATGGGGGGGGGGACATGTACATGAAATGTTTCTAGGTGAACAAAATGACAAAACACCTTAATTAAGACCTAGAAGCCAATTAGCCAGTGTGTGGAGCCAATTTGAAGAGGAGCCAAAGGAGAAAGATACACTCATAAGTCTTGCTCTTCAGAGGCACCGCTCTGTCTCCTCTCTCTTGTGGATCTTCTCATAGGAAATAGTAAAACCAAAAACCGTGAACTTCTTTGATTGCTCAGCTTCTTAAAGGAATTGGTGAAGAGTATACACTTAATTTTAAGTGTCTCTGTCCACTTGAGCTTCAGGGAGGAGTAGCCATATTTTACTAATGTTTACTCAAAGAATAAACACATCTAGAAGAATTGATCAAACCTGGGATCATCCCAGGTTTACAACTGAGAAAAGAAATGAAACTCAAAAGTGCTAAAAAGAAAAGAAAGAAAGAACAAGAAAACTCTGCTCAAGATCACACTACTATCACTCAGTGGGTGTGGGACCTACATTGAGGTTTCCAGCCTCTATGCCTCGTGCTTTTAAACTGGAATCCTGTTGTAGCACGGGGGGAAAGAACGTATGGTGACAAAAAGGAAGCTTGGTGTGGACCAGGTTGTGGAGAGATTGTTGCTGCTAACACACACACAGCCTACACATGGTCTTTGATTTTTCAATTCATTCCTTCATTTTCTAAAATTGATCCAGGACTTCAGAATAATTTTAGCTTTTGTATCCAATTCTCATAAAAATTCTTAAAATGTACATGGATCTTAGTAGTGAATATGCTAGCGAGTGAATAAATACAGTGGGAAATGAAGCAGGAAGAAGTGAGGCTTGCATTTTTTTTTTTTTTTTTTTTAATGCTGGCTCAATAATCTTGCCCTACAACTGAGCAGAGGTAGTCAGTCCCTCAGGGACAGTGGCTTTGAAGCGGACAGCGGGCTCGCCCCGCCCCCTCCAGGATCACGTGGAGCAGTTGTCAGCCAACTGGGCTTACCCTTCTACAGGGCCCCTTGCTGCATAGGAAGGGGGATGGGCAGAGGAAAACATGCTGTCTTGGCACTCCTGTAATGTGCAGAGCCACAGTAGATGAAAGGAGAAAATACAACTCCCAGTCCTGGAAAACAGAGAGCAGGACAAACGCCAAGCAAGGGATGCTCTCCTAGCCAAATAAACAAGTTTATTTGGTACATATGCTCTGCAGACTTCTGCTAGGTACAAGGGGAATCATTTCCTATTTACTGTCACTGTCTCAGCTGCTAACATCTTGCAAGGGAATTAATTACATGATTGAAATTCCTAGAAAATAGAATTGGGTTGGAGGCATCATTAATGGGGCCAACTGAGGACCAGGGTCCCAGCCCAGAGGAGGAAAGTTGAAGTCAAAAGGAATCCTGGGTTTTTCAGCCTACTCCTGAGCCACCAAGCCCTTCCTGTTTCTTCCTATGAATGGCTCCCAACACCAGCTGTCTTCCAGCATTTTGGACTCAAGCTACTTTTACATAATTAAAAATTATTGAAGACTCTCAAAGAGCTTTGGTTTATATGGCTTATATCAATGTACATTTAGCTTAGAAAACAAAACATTTTGGATACGTGTTATTTTAGGAATAATAGCAAATCCATTATACATTTAATAGGTATATTTATGAAGAATAAGTATGTTTTCTATAAAAGAATGGTGAGAAGGGTGATGTTTGTTTACATATCCTCAAATCTCTTTACTCTAGTGTTTTATAAGATAGTTCTACTCTCATACAGCCTGACCTTCAATATGCATGGGGAGTTGGTGGTAGGACCTCTGTGGATATCAAAATCTTCAGAAGCTCAGCTGATCCTCAAGTTCCTCCTATAAAATATTACAGTGTTTGCAGATAATTTATCTAGTACTCCTTTATACTGTGGATCACCTCTGGATGGCTGTTGTCTTCAGATGTCTTTAGCAATATCATGTGTCACGTAGCCTCTGAACTCCACGTGTGTTCATGGGATGATGAGAGTCAGAATGACAAATAATATATTGGTACTACTATAAAAACAGTTATACCCATGTACCCCTGAAAGAACTGCTGGAACCCACAAGTGTTCCTGAACCACACTGTGAGAACCATTGTCTGCAGTGTACCTCATACTGAAAGAGGTAATCATATACAAGCAGACATGTCTCCTTTTTTTTAGTTAACTACCAAAGTCAAAAATGCCTTAACCATCTTGAACACAAAAAGCATTTGGTTACTTTCCATTTTAAACATGTGTGACATCTGACTCTGTCATTTATCAAATGGATGGCAGTGAGAAAGCTTCTCACCTCTTGTGTTGTTTCCTAGCCAAAGGGTAGAAAGCACCTTTCACACTGGGCCCTTGTGTAGATGAGAGCACAAATCACCTGCCACAGTGGAGCACTTGGAAATAGCAGCATTATCACTAACATTGAAAACTCCAGAAGACTCAACCAAGGCCTATCTGGGAGGAAGATCCTAACAGCTAGCCAGTGACCTGTCTCTTACTGTAAGATATCTGCACATCTAAACCATGATTGAATCCTCCCTGTAAAACTAACTCAAGAAATTGTGGTGACATTTATCCCAAATCCAAAGTTGATGAGAATCCAGCTAATGACTGGGCACTAACCCCACGTCCTTTACCTCCTTGTTAGGATATTTATGGAGTCAGAGTAGCTAGCACTGATGATGTGTAGCTACAGAAAACAATCCTAGTCACACAATCCCCAGGAGACTGCATATCAAGTTGGAAATTAAAACCCAGTGTCCCCAGACCAGATGGCTTTGCTGTGCTGATGCTAGCCACATCCTCTATGTGTCACGTGACCATTTGTATCTGAATGTGGTACTACGGGGACATCAGAAGCTGTACCTGAGACCTACGAGAAACTTTAGCTATGTGGTTACTAATTGCACCAGGATCCTTTGCTAAAGCTAAGTGAATGTGATGCTGGCTGCCCCTCCTCTCTCACACAAGTTTTAATGTCCATCAAACCAAAGATTATTGATACCACTATGTAATATGAACACACTTTTTGATCTGATTCTGAGAAGACCATATGTAAGCCAGTCTTCTCCAGAATAAGAATTTTGTTAACTTTTGAGCCCCTCTGAACACCTAAAATCTTTTACCACTGTTAGAGTCCCAGAGATTTATAGCTAGAAAGTGCCTGCTAATCTACTCCAGCCTTGTCATTCATTAAATAAATTATTTTCTACCATTTTCCATGTGCTTTTCTATAATGAGATAAACAGCAATGAATAAGATAGATAGGTACGGAATTTAAACTATTAAAACAAAAGGAATCAAAATAATAAGAAATAATATTGCATAGTAGTAAGTGTCATAACTGTAATGAAAGAGCTGGGTGATCAATTTATTTTAGGGTCAGGGTAATGCAGAGAGGTCTTATAACTTGCTCAAAGCTACACATGGATAGTGAAAATTAAAATAGAACACAGAGCATGAATAGGTGGAGTTGGTATTTATTCGGAATACTGGATAGTGAAGATGGCTTTTTTTCTTATTATAAAATCAACAAAAATTATTTCCACTGCTGTTTTTCCTGTATGTTATTTACTTGACTATTTTCATAGGACCAGTTCACCAGGTAATTGACTCCTAATCCCTTAAAGTATGCCTTAAACTCTTTGTAAAAGAAAAAGTCATGATAGAAGTAAATATTTTATATCTTTGATATTATACAGTGTTACAATCATACCAGGGAAGAAAAGTCTTATACACAGTCTCTATATACCCACAAAACCATCCCAGAAAATAAAACCTGTTATATACATAATTGACTCCAAAAAGAATGAAATTTGTCCTTAGTATCTCACACAATTAATTCTTTCCTTTCCTAATCCCATCTCCCTCAGCTGTTCAAGTTTCTATCCGGAACACTTTTTATTATTTTTAATCTTTTATGGTTGTATAACATTACTGAAAATTGCACAGTTGGCTGAGTGAAATTTCACAAACCAAACATTCCCACCTAACTGGCACTTAGATTATAAAACAGAGTCCAGCACCACAGAACACTGCTTTGTGCTTTCTTCTGTAAAATACCCCTCACCAATGGTAAACAATATCTAGCTATTAACTGCATAGATTGCCTCTTTTGTGATTTGTATAAAGGGAATCATATAGCATGTACTCTTTTGTGTCTGACTTCTTAAGCTCGACATTTTATTAGTGACATTTGTTTATATTGTTCCATAACTGTGGATTGTTTATTTCCATTATGGTAAACATGAATCTCTTTGAGTGACCATGTCCCCATTTATTCATCCATTCTATTGTTGATGGATATTTGAATAGCTTCCTGTTTGAGGCTACTACAAATAGCACTGCTATGAACACTCTTATTTATGTCTCTTGGTGAACATATGTACATATTTAGTTGTGTATGTGTGTATGTGTTTGAAACATAATGTATACTTGTGTTTTTCCTTAGTAAATGCTGTCAAAACTTTCCAAAGTGGTCATTCTAATTTATACTTTCACCAGGAGACTATGAGACTTCCAGAAAATTTTATTTATTTTCTATTAAAATTGGAGGATCTTATTTACTATTTTCTCAGGGCCATGTTCTCCACAGTTGAGTTTCATAAGCAACTCAGCAGTTCTAATGGCTGTGATACCCTTCATGCTTATTATTCAAGGGGTACTGATGTCCTAACACAGAGTTCCTGGATTTTTGACATGTCTTAACCTAACAAAGAGTCTCAAATTATTAGATATCAAATATTAATAACCAAGTACAAACTTCGGGGAACCAGCAGAAAAAAAAAGAACAAAAGAAGCCCTAAATTAGTAGAAAGAAGAAAATAATAAAGAGCAGAACAGACATAAATGGATGCTAGGCAATCATTACAAAATATCATCAACTATAAGAGTTAGGTTTTTAAAAAGATAAATAAAATGAAGGCACACTTAGCAAAATTAAGGGAAAAGAGACAAAACTCAAATAAAATCAGAAATGAACAAGGACATTTAACAACCGATAGCAGATGAAAAGGGTCCTAAGAGACATACATAACCAATAACACAATGGATAATCCAGAAGAAATTGGTAAATTTAAAATACGTAAGACACACCAAGTCAGAATTGTAAATAAATGGAAAATTGAACCTACAAATACTAAATAAGAGATTGAATCAGTAATAAAAAGTTTCTTATCAAAGAAAAGCCCAGGCCTTGATGATTTTGGTGCCAAATTAAATCAAGCTTTTGAAGAACTAATGATTCTGGACAGAGATGTTTTATGTCGCAGATGAGTCAGAGCTGGGTAGGGCAAGATTTCATCCTGCTACTCGGAGTGAAAGTTCCAAGTTATGAATTCTTTACTTCTGGAATTTCCCATTTAATAGTTTTGAACTGCAACTGACTGCAAGTAGCTGAAAGAGCCAAAAGCAAAATTGAGAATAAGGGAAGGGCTTCCCAGAATCAAATTACAAAAAAGTAGAAGTGATTGGTTCTTTGCAGTGATGGGCAAAGACCTCAAAGACATGCCTCAGTTTCTCTCGCTTTTACAATGGGGAGAGCTGGTTGGTGGTCGAAGTGATGACCCACATCAGGAAGGAGGAAAGGGCCCAAGAGAAGAAAAAGCAGTGTTCAGGGAATTTGCTTGGTGGCATTTCTTGTCGTTAGTTTCTGAGCCCTTGCTTTCCAACTCTGTGGCTCCCCTCCCTGGTGGTACCACTGTTCATTCCTCTTTCCTTCCCCACTTGCCTTTGAGCTGTGCATTTCTACTTACGTAGCCCTTCTGTTGTGAGTGTGCTTTTCCTGGAGAGCAGCAGCTCAATTCCAGAGGAAAACACTCGTAAGTCAGACAAAATGCACACGGCATCCCTTGAGGTTATTTATGCTCTCCAACAGCCCCAACACAATCAAGCAAAGTCTCCCTTGATACTAAAAACTTATTAAAAGAATTAATCATTAGACAATTAGTAAATGCCTGTCAATTAACAGAGTCTTGAAACAGGATTGAGGCAGCAATGGAAATGGTCCAGGTATCTCAGAGGAGGAGTAGAAAGATTATGAATCCTGCAGATAATCCTTGGCCTGTGTTTCTTCTTTTGAATAATTCAGTATAATCCCCCTATTTCACAACTCTTCATTTAATCATATCTTCAAAATCCCTTTTGCACATAATGTATCATTCACAAATTCCCAACATTTTGAAATGTAAATTATGAACCCCAATATAAAATCTGGCCAAGGAACCCCCCCATCACTCTGCCCCCAGAAGCACTTTTATTTAAAAACACTCCTTTTCCAAAGTGATTTTTTAAAGAAGACAAAATATATTTGTTGGAAGTCTGCTCTGCAGCAGTCACTGCCCTGCCTGTTCAGAGTGAGCATCTAGCAGGGCACACATACAATCTTTTGGACACAAATGTACAAATAGTGTCATACCCAACCCACTCATCTGCTTCCCTTCCCATTGCGAGGGACTCAGGTGACTGTTCCTCAGCCATTGTGCATAACCATTAGCCAATGATGATATGGTTCTTACCCTTGCAGGAAAGTTCATCAATTTATCACAAATGGGCTTCCCTGCTCCAATATAGTTCTACCCCAATACCATCATTCCTTTGTGGATCTTCTAGGATTGTTGACAAGATATTGGTCCATGGTGACTGAGAGAAATCTCCCATCAAGACACTAGCTTTGACACTCTTCCTTTTTCCATCTGAGATGGAAACTTCTCTCTACACATACTATCTTAGCTCCTACAGAAGGGAGTTTGAAACATTACAACTCTTTTCAGAAGGCTTTAGAAATTTTCAGTGGCTCACAACCCCAGTAATAGGGCAACCCTTGATAAATCTTTCTGAGTTAACATATTTCAATTATTGACTTTTACTTTGCTTCTGAGTTCCATATTCTGCCATTCAAGTAGTGCTTTGGGGTTGACTCTGTCCAGCTCCCCAGACTCCTCAATCTCTTCCGAACAGTCATCATTAGCTCTTCACCCTTGTAGAGGCTACTTCTACTGCTTCTTATGCTGCTCTGTTCTAGCCTCAAACATTTGCCTCTCTTTTGCGCACATTATTTTCTCCTGAATATCTATCCAAGGAAATTTTGGATTTCCTTTATTTTCTACCCCTGGAGCTAATACTACTAATAATTTCCCCTTTGTTTAAGGTTCTTCCTTAGTGTTTGAAAATTCCTAGCATGAGTAGCATCTCTTTTTGCTACAACTTTATCTGAAATATCTTACTTTACTTTGCTAGTGTCTTATTCTTTTCAGACAGCTTGACTAGAATGTATAACCTATTCCTTAGACAAAATATTTTAATTTTTCTAAAACACATAGGACTAGAACTATTTGTTATACCCTTCTTCCTTTAATTTGTATCTTATCTTTTCCCTGGCCATTTGTTTTCCTGATGTATTCCCCCAAGATCTGTTTTGGGCATTTCTCATAATGAAAAATATCAGTAAGTTTTAGGAATATCAAAAGAAATCAACTGCTCATAAAATCATGTTCACTGTCATTCTCTGTATTTGATAATCCCACTAAAAATAAAAATACAATCAGGATATTCAGTTAAATGTGACTTTTAGATATACAACGAATACTTTTTTTATGACTGTCTTATCCAGTCCATGTCAATGTAGTCTCTGAAATCTGAAAAACAGGTCAAGGATTATTAACTGACAAATCCAACACCAAATCCAAACCTCATAAGCAGGGAGGTGGGGCAACTTAGGGGACCAAAGCATATGATTTCCAAGTAAGGCCCTTTTCATTTGTTGCTCTTGACTTGAAGTCAGTTCAATGTAAATCCAAAAACAAAGGATAATTTGGGAGAGCTCACTTAGCACTGCCTACCTAGCCCTGGCACTCAAAATTAAATTCACATTCTGTAATCTTTATGGAACTTGGCTATCACTTCTGTTTTGAGAGGAAAAAAATGTGAAGAATTTGAAAAAACAAACATTGATACTAGAGCTTCACCTGCTTCAAAACAAGTCTCCTCTGTTTTCTTCCCAGCATCTTCCACAAGATCAGCCATTCTATGCCAAAGATCCCAAGGTCGGCTCCAGCAGCCCACACAGAGGGGGTGCACCATCATGCAGCTAAGATGTCTGGGCTCATTTCTCGTATCTTGGCTAAACCAACATCATCACAAAGCCTTGCCATGATGCTTGCTAAGGCCCTAGGGTCTGTGCATCTGCTTGGGTTCTTTGGGTTTCCATGTGGTTCTTAAGGACCACATGGAAACAGACAGCCACCTGTGAACCCAGCTGTCCCAAGTTGTAATCAGCACTCAAGTAAATACAGAATGATTGGCCAGGCTCCAGCGCTCAGTCACTCTACATCCCTAAAAGTCCAAATGGATGAAATGCAAAAGCCAACTTTACTGCAAACCATCAAGATTTAACTTTACACAGCCTGATTCCCACAAAACTTTTAACCTCCAAATTTTACTGTGCTTCCTAAATTTAATCTTTTTCTACTTCCCAGGGTTCTCAAAATGGACTAAATATGGAGTTATAAAGAGGCTCACCCAGCAAATAATTGATAAACGACTGAGAAATAAATCAAAAGAGTAAGGCAGCTATAGCTCAGTGAAAGCCTGGTAGGCCTGATAATCATGTGTTTTTACACTTCCCCAGAATTTTCCACCTCATGTCACCCCACCCTAAGCATACCCTGTTTTAGGAACAGACAAGCTAACATTTATCCTTGATTCACTCTAGTCTGTAAAACCATAACAACTCCCCAAATGTCTCATGTTCACAGATGGGGCCTGGTCAGAAGAGGTGGATGGGTAACTGGGGTGATGACTCAGAAGGGTGCATTCTGTTCTCTGGCTGCTCTCCCGTCTCTGAGACATCATGCGGTGAACACCTTTCCTCTGCCATGCCATTTCTGCCTTGGATCCAGCAAACATGGACTGAGTCTGCTGAAACTGCGAGCCTAATAAACCTCTCCTCCTTTAAGGTGTGGGTTTTGGGTATTTTGTCTCAGCAATGGGAAAGTAGCTAATACAGTGTTGGTCTGTTTGTTTGTTTGTTTGTTTGTAAAACAAAATAGAGATTGATATTTGAAAAGTTAAATCCACCAAATAAAAAAATATACACAAAACCTGTTGTTCACCATCTACACAGTTACCTTTAGAGGGAGGAATGAAGGGCAGAACAAGAAACCAAAGTGCACTGGAAGACAGAGAGGAAGAGACATGTAACACCATCCGACATGTTTATGGCACAGTTATGAGATACTGATGGACCGTGCTGGAATACAGGAAACTCTCCAATTCTGTTGTAATTATTATTATCATTTATTCGGTTTTTGATCATTATCAGTTTAATATTACTGAATCAGTTGAAAAGTGGAAAGCTTGGATTGAGCGGCAGAGAAACGAGTTGCAATCTTGAAAGACAGAATCAAAGGTTGACTGTCCCAGCGAGTAGCAAAAAGTAGGACAGGGCTTTATATCTCTGCCTTAATTTTATAGTCTCCCTTATGACCCTAAAACTTTAGGTCAGATCCCTGTTCAGGACTGCACACAAGCATGTTAACCATTTAAGGAGTAGTACAAGGTTGATTAGCCCTACATTGACCTATCCGATTTATCCCTCTTCATGACTGAAAATGCCAAGAGTCGCTAAAGTCATTTTCAGGACTTGCAGGGACACTCAACTGCCAGCTTTTATCTCATCCAGTTCCAGACCCCTAGAGTCTCTAGTCATTGTCTGAAACCTGCAGCCACACTGAGTTCCAGGAAAAGCAGAGCCTGGTGGATGACCCCAGGATGAGGTCACCCCCAAGCAGCAACAATTACTGCATGATGGAATAGAGGCTGCACCCCTAAGAAAGAGGCCCTCATCTCAGGACAGGAACTGAAATGCCTGGTCAGGCAATGATGGTTATCCCAGAACCTCACAGAATGAGTCCTGAGATACCATCAACCAAACTATAATGTGACCTGGTTCACCTAAAATTGCTAGCTGTGTAAATTTTCCAGCTATGCAAATCTCCAAGCCTTGCCTTTGTTTCCCTTTTCTCTAAAACTGTAAAGTCAGTTCCTCAAAGATATACCTTGAGCCACTCTGTCTCGCCATGCAGGTCAAAGTTCCTTTCTTTCCTTTCACCACTGTTCTCCTCCTTGATTGGTATTTGGAGGCATGTAGCCTAACCTGGTCTTTTGGAACTCCCAGAGTCAGGACTTCTGCCCCAACACTCCAGTAGCAATCATCAGGAAACTCATATCCAGTACATAGACTTTCTTTCTTCTCTTGCACTGTCAGAGCAAAAGACTGCAAAAGCATAACTGCTCACAATAAAACAGTAATGGTACTTACCTTGGCAAGTGAAATATGGGTTATATCAGTGGCTGTTTTCAGGAAGTATTCCAAGACTCCCCAAAAATTCAGTGACCAAGTCCCCATACTTTGATTGTCCTTTGCTAGAAGTGAAGGTCCTGTGGGAATTCACATAAGGACTGGATTCTCACCTTGCAGTTTGATCTGAGTTTGAAAAGGCATAAATGAAAAGGCAAGAAGGCAAACACAGGAAAGAAAGGAGTCAGATGTCAGGGGACAGGGGTCAGGAGAGCAAGAGCTGCTGGGAGCCTAATCTCTGTTCGGGAGCTTGCTTCTCTAAAGATTTATGAGGGGCAGAAAGTGGTTTGCAGTGGCTATGATCTAACCTGCTTTGAATTTGCATTCAGAAATAAAATACTGTCGATTGAAATGGAATCTGGCCAACAGAGAAAATGAGGCTCCTAAAGGTCGAAATATAGAAGGAATCAAAACAACCACACTCTGCCCCTGAAAAAATTGACATGGTTTTTAATCCCACTTTAAAAGGTTTCCTTTTCTCACCTTCACTAAAGCATTTTCCCTCATCCCATTGATTCTATCAAACTGCTTTACTTTATCCCATCTCAGGACTGACAGTAGATAACTACACAGTATCTATACCAAACTTTAAAAAAAACCCACAGCAAATAAATTACTTCTTAAAGGAAATAACTCATTACTAATGTAACATCACAGCTTAATTTAAAAAATAATTGGTCATTTGATTTTAGTCCCAACACTCCTGGCACTCAGATTCCACTTCCACGCAAAGAGTGAATATAATCAGTGATTTCTACAGCTGAGATTTAAACTCTTAAAGTTGAACACATGTATATGACTTGTTTTGTATTTACTCTTTCTCAATAGTTCCAGTCTTTGAGAAGTAGAAAACAGTGGACAAGATCCTGGAAACATCATCCTCCCAGTTCTTACTGAGACAAGGACAGTGACACGTATCCCATTTCCTAAGGGTCCTCATGGATATCTCTATCTCTATCAGCTACCTCTGCCAACTCATCCTAAACAAACCTACCCTCAGAGTCCCTTGTTTACTGCGCTTATAGTGAACTTGAATTATATAGCTGAGTTCTACAGTCTACCCAGAGACAATCTAAAAAGGATACAGATGAACACTTCATACACTCTGAGTCTGAAATGATAGTCAAACAGTTTGAAATCAGATTTCTAAGGCTACCAAATATCTAAGCCAGAACACACTCCCCATACTAAACCTATAGGGATAAAGTGAACTAGATCATGAATTAATAACCCAAGGATAATGGGAGACACCTTCTGGAAGTTACTTAAAATCAGACTATTGGATACGTCCCCAAAGTAGTATTCCAATTCTACCTACTCTAAATCTTTTCCCATGGTTAATCTTTATTTCCTCTTCTCTTGTTTGCCAATTTTCCTCCTCTAATATTGAACACACATGTTTTCTTTCATGAAAATTTTTCACATGTTTAAATACATTTTCTATGTTCTTATTTTTTAAATTTTGTACCCACTAGAACTACCTAATAACTGGTTCTCCATTTGCACAGGCCCTAACATTTAGCACATTTATTTATTCAGCAAATAATTTGCAATGTTTTGTATGTTCCAAACACTGTTTATCCTTTGGGATTGGAAGAAGATAGACTCACAGAAAGGGTCCACTTGAGGTTCCATAGCACCCTGTGCATGAGATTTTTTTAACATCAGTATTTGAGACATCCTAACTGAAAAGTGCCTAAAATGTAAAAGAACTGTTCTACAAATAATTACAAAGCCAGGTCAATGTGACAGAGAACTTCGTAAAAAGCTCCCAAGATGCCCCCAGCTCTTGGGACACACACTTTGCATAATTACTTACCTTGAATATAGGCTGGACCTCATGACTTATTTCTAATGAATAGATTATCACAAATGTGATGAGATGTCATTTGGAAATCAGGTAATAAAAGACTATGCCTTCTGTCTTGCAAGTATTTTTTCTGTGGCTCTTCTTGCTTGATTTGAGGGACAGAGCCACCTCAGCGGCAACCAGCCAAAGGCACCAAGGAGCTGAATCCCTTGGATAATCACTCAAGGACCTTGGAAGCAGCTCTTGCCCCAGTCAGACCTTGAGATGACTGTGAAACCACCCAACACCCCAATTTCAGCCTGTAAGAGACCCAAGACAAACATTTAACTTCAGCCCATGAAAGAAAATGAAGCAGAGGGCCAGGTGAAGCTGTGTCTGTATTGTTAATCCACACAAATTATCAACTGGTATATTTAAATCATCTTAAGCCACTAAATTGTGGAATAACTTATTGTTCAGCAATGAATCTGACATCTACAAACTAATCCAGAAGTAAAACATTGGCAACTCCACAAAAGCCCCTTCTTTCTTCCTTACCTCTCACAAACCTTATATCCTTTGTCTTTATTTATGAAATAACCACAACCTTGCTTTTCTTTGTATTCTTACTACCTACTTATAAAAGCATCCCTCCCTTTTTTTTTTTTTTTTTGGTACTGGCGATTGAATTCAGGACCTTGCGCTTTCGAGGCAGGCACTGGAACCACTGAGCTAAATCCCCAGCCCAACATCCCTACATGATTTGGTTGGCTAGATTTTAGACATTTGTATGTATGAAATATTATTATAATTTTACTTTATGCTTTGTTTATGTTATATTTGAAAGAAAAATCCAATTTGTTGTATATACCTGAGATTTACTCATTCTCATTCTCTCTGATATTCTATGTGAATATAACATAACTTTTACCCATTTCACTGTTGATGGGCATTTGAGTTAGGACTATTACAACAAAGATCTATGTGCATGTGTGTATATTCTGATTGTACTGTACACACACATCTAGTCATTCATGGTTATAGAATGTGAAAATGTGGGTACCATAAATATCACAAGGCTTTCTGTTTTCTGAAAGGATAGTACTGCCATCATAGTGAATTTAGAGAGAGCAAGGAGAGAAAGAAGTGAAGGGAAATGGGGGGGGTATTCATTTATACTTTCTTGCCTCCCAGTTAAATAAAAACACTCCCTTTTTTTGTTTTGTTTAATTTCATGGATTGGCATTTTTAAAAACTTCCCACTGTCTTAGACCTCCAAATTGTAGCAGTTCTTATAATAGTGCAACTCCGGTGTTGAGGGATTCAAGTATATTATAGTTCACTAGATTCATTTATTATTTATGGTTTAATGCAATTCAAATGATTCAAGCCCAAGACACAAAATTAAATATTCCGAATATCTTTGTATTCCTTCCTACTCTAATATTGTTTTAGGGTCTTTCCAAAACAAGGGAAGATGAGTTCTTTGTATTTGTCCATTCCTTACTACCTAATCCAGCAATCCCATTTCTGGCTATCCAAAAGAAAAGAAAAGGAACAAGGATTTTGAAGAAATGTGTGTACTGTCACATTCATTGTAATATTATTTATAATAGCCACTGCTTATAAGCAACCTAAGCATCCATCATCTGATTAATAGATAAAGAAAATATGCTATATACCTACGATGGAACACTATTCACACTTTTTTAAAAAAAGAAATCCTTCCACCTGTGACAATCTGGTTGAATTTGACAGTCATAATGCTAAGTGAAGTAAGCCAAACACAGAAGGAAAATACTTCACAATAACACTTCCATGATGAATCTAAAATAGTCAAACTTACAGAAGTGGAGAGCAGAATGGTGATTGCCAGGGGCTGAGAGAAAGGCTTGGGGGTGGAAAGATAATAGTGAAAGAGTAGTTTGAGTTTAAAATAAAAATCCTACAGATCGACTGTCCACAGTAGTGCCTGTATTTAACAACACTGTATTGTGTACCTAACATTTTTTAAGAGGCTACATCTTGTGTTAAATTTTCTTATTACAAAATAATAGTAACAACAATAATAATAACAAATAAATAAAGAGAGTTACAGAAAGCTTTTGGATGTGAGGGATATGTTCGTGGCATAGATCGCAATGGTATTTTTCACTTGAACACACCTCCACACTCATCAGTTGCATATGTCAACTGCATACAGATTTTGCATATCAATCACACCTCAATAAAGTAGGAAGAAGAAGGAGAAGGAGAAGGAGGAGAAGGAGAAGGAGAAGATGACAGCATCAGTAGAGGGAAAGGCTTTGGACTTATAAGTTTCTTAGATGCTCTGACTCTAAATTTCCTCATCTGAAAAACACCTGCCACTGTTAGAAAATTGTGAAAGTCAAAGGAGAAAATAAAAAGAAAGTTCCATATTAAATAAATAAATAAATAAATAAATAAATAGAACTTCCCCCAAAATGAACTGCTTAGGAATAAATCTAACAAAACATATCCAGGATCTCCATGTGGAAAACTACAAAACACGGATGAAAGTAATCAAAGAAAGTACAAATAAAAGGAAAGCTATATGATGTTTATAGATTGGAAAATTCAATATTATGAAGTTACTAATGTTCTCCATCTTATATATAACAAAATAAAATCTCAAGCAAACTTCCAGCATATTTTTTTATATACTGACAAACTTACTTAAAATTTTATGTTAAGGAGTTCAATCCCCAGCAGTTCAAAAAAAATATATTGAAGTCAAGAAATGAATAACAAGAACAATTTTGAAGAAGAGCCATGTTGGAAAACTCACTGTATTTCAAGACTTACTATAAGCTCTTGTAGTCAAGACTGTGTGGTTTTGACCAAGTAAGAGACAAATTAGAAAATGTAACAAAATAAAACATCTAAAACAGAAGACACGAAATTGTGGTCAGATGATTTTTGGCTCATTTGTAGAGGCAATTAAATGAATAAAAGATAGTATTTTCAACAAATGCTTCTAGAACAACTGGACATCCATAAGCAGAAAAAAAATCAACCTATGTTTCTTCATTTCTATGGAAAGAAGATTAACTCAAATAAATTATATTCCTAAAAGCAAAGACTTAAAATTATAACTTTAAAAATAAATAAGAGAAAGTATGTGTAAAATTGATTTAGTCAAAAGCTCTTACATTTGACATCAAAAGCAAGATTTTTTTTAAAATTATACTTTGGATTTCATCAAAATTAAAATTTTTACTCTGTGAAAGACATGGTAAAGACTTTGTTGATTTTTTTGTTTTTGTTTTGTTGTTGTTTGAGACAGGGAATTGCTTTGTAGTTCAGGCAAGAATTTGTTTTTAAAGCCACAGAATTAGAAGGAATATTTGTAAATTTTGTATCTAACAAAGTAATTGCATCCAGATTATATAAAAAGAAATCTTCTCCAAAACTCAAAAAAAGCAGCCACATTATTTAAAATGGCAAAATATTTGAGTAAATACTTCACCAAAGAAAAATTCCAGTTAAACACATCAAGAGATAGTACTACATACTCTTAGAATAGTTTTTTTAAAAATTAGGTCTAACAATAACAAGCTCTAGCATTGATAAGGAACACATGGACCTGCCATTTATTGATGGTGGGAATGTGAAATTATGTAACCCCATTGGAAAAAAACTTTGCTACAAGTTAAACATATATTAACTATATTACCCATCATTCCACTATTCATTAACACAAAAATCTGTAAGCCAATGTTTATAGCAGCTTTTCTCATAATTACCAAACAACAAAAACATTACAAATATTCCTCAACTGGATCAAGACACATAATGGGTGTTGGTGAGCTTCTTGTCACTGGGGCAAAATACCTGACATTCACAGTGTAAAGGAGTAGAGGTTTATTTTGGCTACCAGTTTCAGAGGCTACAGTCCATGGTTGTCTGGCTCCAAGGCACAAACATCAGCTGAGAAAACTTCACCTCTTGTCCACCAGGAAGCAGGGAGAGAGGGGGCAGAGTCAAAATGAGAGATACACCCTCCAAAGTCACACCCCCAGGGACCCATGTCTCTCAACTGGGCTCCACCTCATCAATTAATTAACCCACTGATAAGAATAACACCCCCATAATCCTATTGCCTGCTGAAAGCCCCACTTGCAAACACATGAGACTTTTGGGAAACATTTCAGACCTAAACTATAGCACACACTGTAAAATACTACTCAGTAATAAAAGTAAACCAATTACTGATATACTCAAGGTGGATAAATTTTAAATATCTGATGGCTAAGTTAAAGAAGCCAAACTCAAGAGGTTCATATTATGTAACTCCATCTTTATTAGTTTCTAGAATGGCTTCAAGGGTGGAAAATGAATCGGTGATAGCCAAAGTAAAAGGTCAGGGGAGTGAATGATCACTGGCTACAAAAGGCAACATGAGAGAGATTTTAGGTTGGCAAACTACCCTTTACCTTGATTGTAGGGATGCTCATGAGACTGTGTGAACTTGTCAAACTGCACAGGACCGCATACAATGATTTTTTTTTCTTAAATTCTTTTATTGGTACATTTTAGGTATACAACACATTTACATTTCTCATTAGGAGCTTGTATCTTTACATGATGCATCTTGGTTCTTATTTTTTCAGCATTCCTAGCCCTCCCTTCACCCCCTCCACCTTTCCCTATTTACAAAGACTTTATTTCCATTTTTTCCATTTCTCCCATTTCTCATTATTTTTCCATTCCCTTCTTTCTTTTCCCCTGCCCCTCCCACTACCCCTACCCATTTGGACCTTTTCATTCCTATTTTGCATTATCTATTATTCATTCTAATCATTGGTACATTTTAGGTATACAATATAATGACATTCATCATTGGAAATTTGCACCTTTACATAGTCTCTC
>NW_004624756.1:3033582-3044028 GCF_000247695.1 Heterocephalus glaber | reverse complement strand
TTAATTGTGATCTTATCTTCTATATCTGAAATTCTGTCCTCACATTGGCTCATTCTGCTGTGTAGACTTTCGATGGAGTTTTTCATCTCCTGGAAATCTATTTGCATCTTTTTTATGGATTCCATTTGTTCCCTATGTTGGGATTCCATCATGTTCCTCAGCTCTTCTCTAGATTTATTAATGTCTTGCACTAGGGGCACAATTTCTCCTGTTACCTGAGAAATTATTTCTGATTTCATTTTTTCTAGATCTCCTTTTGTTGCCAGTTCAGTGGGTCCAGGTGGTTGAATATGAGAGTGTTCCATCTCATTTCCCTTTGGGGTTGCTGTAGGTGATCTGGAAGTCTGTTTCTGAGACTTATTTATGTGTCTTCTCATTTCGACTGGGGGGTGGGGTGGGGGAGAGTGCTATTGTGCCTGCACAGCTCACCTCCTGTGAGCTGGGATAGGTGAGACAGGGGCTGGGAGTGGCAGGAGGGATGGTGTCCCAGAAGCCCCTTCCTCTGGGCCAGGAGTGGCGGGTTGGACAGCAACCCAAAAGCCCTTTCCTCTGTGCTGGGAGTGGTGGGATGGACAGCAACCCAAAAGCTCTTTCCTCTGGGCTGGGAGCAGCCGGATGGACAGCAGCCCAAAAGCCCTTTCCTCTGGGCTGGGAGCGGTGGTAGGGATGGTGGCCAGGAAGCCCCTTCCTCTTGACTGGGAGCAGCAGGCTGGATGGTGGCCCAGAAGCTCCTTCCTCTGGACCAGGAGCAGTGGGACGGCGGCTCAAAAGCCCTACCTCTGGGCACCATAGAATGATTTTAGTGTATGTATATTAGAAAAAATTAATTAGAGAAAGAAAATACATGGATCAACAACATGTTTAACTACTCCTACAACCCTATAAATGTACACCATATGTGTAAGATTTCTCAGTAAGACTACTACCCTGATGAAATTTGTAAGCCACATTTTTAAGAATTTTATCTATTCATTTGGCAAAGTGGTTGGTTTCTGAACTGGCCTATTTTCTTTTTTCAAGGCTTTGGTAGTTCTCCAAGAAATTTCCAAAAATGAACTGAGTTCTTCTATAGAGAAAGATAAAATACTACCTCAAGAAAAGTCTCATTAAGTAAAACCCAAGTTGTTGATTAAAAACAATAACAAAAACCAGTGCTAAATTTTAGAAAGGTTCACAGAGCCTATGTTGACTGTAAAATTAATATCTCTTCCCCTAGAATTTCAAATATTGCATAGCTTCACTCTTTTCAAAGAACAAAAATGGAGAGGGAGGGATAGGTTATGGGGGGGGAGCTTTATCTTTTAATCTTTGCTCTCTGTTTTTCACACTTACCCTTTACAGATCAGAACCGCTGGAGAAATTTTCTTGCAGTACAATGAACTTACAACCTCACTGTGAAAGTAAATTTTGCAAGAGCAGAGAAACACATCTGAAATAAATCTGTGCATCAGTGCAATGATTTGCAGAGCTCACCTGATGCTGAAGTCTGCATCTAGGAAAATCTATCACATAACAATTCTTGGGCCCTCCCACCTCAACCATCAGCTTTCTCCCTGTGCGTAGCACCCTTCTCCTCCCAGCCCTCCCTGACAGCCCTCCACACTGGATATCAGCTCTTGCTCATTTCAGTGCTCATTTAAATCACTGCCTATCTACCCCAAAGGCACATGCATGTTAAACCCTCTTACCTAATTATGAAGCATGAGATGTATGAGCTTTGTTACACATCTAACATGCTGAAAAACGTTTTAGAAGTTTGGCATTGCCTGAGTGGGTGTTGACGGGCATATAAAAACATCTCCTTGTGGACAGCTTTGCTTAAAAATGAGGACAGTCCCATTGGTTCCCACTGTTAAATACTCCTATCCAACCAGCAGAAAGTTTCAAACATCAGAGAATTTCCCAGCCATGCAATGGCTGTTTGGGAAGCAATTTGCCAGATGTCTATGAGAGTTAATTCACTCTAAGTCCCCATGCAATCAAGCCCCCAGTTAACAGCTTCACAGCCATTAAAAATTCAGCATTTGTTGTCTAGTGCAATGTTCTTCATCCAGAAATGGTTCCAACCTGACATGAGAGAGAAGAGTGAGCACCCTGGTGCATGGTGATAATGTATTTGAATGTTATCTCCAATTTTAAGACCTCCAAATGGGTGAAATGACTGCCTAACATCAGTACTCCATTAATATATTTGAATGCAATTACTGGTGAAAACTTTTTTCCATTGTAAAGAAACCTGTCGGAAATAACTCAGCAGATGAGTAAATGCTAGGAATGGTGTGATTCTTTAGAACTTTAAAGAACCAGGTTAGGCTTCTGGAACATCATTGAATCTACTCTGTACCTTTGCTTTCCAAGGAACAAAGTAAAATAAAGGCAAAATACTCACCATCTGGGAAAGAAATTACTAGTAAAACATATGACAAGGATTGGTATTGTAGGGACATCATATTTTAATTATGCATACAAATGACAGTATAAAGAGCATGATTTTCAGAATACACTAAGGGGGGGGTAGCACAATAAATCATAAGGTATCCAAATGCCAAGTAGCAGCAGAGGATTTATATTATTATGTGCTCTGTGTGAATTTAGAAGATGGAAAATGCAGATAAGTGTAAATAAATGTCAACTTATAGATCCACTGACCAAGAAATATAGAAAGTGACTTGGAGATCAGGAGAACAGTGCTACTGCATAATTATCAGGAGCAGGAGCAAACATAGGCTTGTCACACCCAAGAACAAGCTTCCTGAAGAGCCAGAAATGTTTCTGTGAAGACTGGAATGGAAGGAAAACCCACTATACCGTCTCCACAAATATCTACTGGTGCCTTCCAGTCATAGAGGCACTGGCTTCTTCATTTAATTCAGCTATGATTTGGAGGTATTGCACAGCTGGTATTTTAAAAAGAATGGGGTTACAGGCTGGTTTTAGTTAGTTCTATTCCTGTCACAGGGCAGCTGATCCATCGTGGTCAAGTCTCTTCATATCCCAGGGCACATTTTTGTTCCTCACACCTGCCTTAAGACCTCCTAGCTAAACTCTGTGAAAAACCATCATAAGTGGCTTTGGCAGGGCTGAAACCTCCCCAGGTTTGGTGGCCCCAGCACATGCCAGCACCTGGACATGTCTGGAACTTAGCACCCAAATATTAACTCAAAAATGTTTGCTACATATGTGCTTACATCCTTTGTGACATATCGGCTTTCATAGTTCAGTTAATCTATAGTTAAATTCCTTTTTAAAATATATTCTCTTTTCATTTACAAATATATTCTTTCACATTAAAGCCTAAAAGTTAAAAGAAAAAAATCTGGTTAACTCAAGAGGAAAACAATTGATTTTTAACTGCTTGAGTATTTCTGACCAACATATCTAGGAGATCTGAATCATTTGAAACCAACTTTGGAATTCCTGCTTGGAAAGTGTGTTGCTGTCAATGTTTCTAAGATATTTTCACACCCAACTTTTCAATTTTCACAATACATCTGTAAATTAAGAATTATTTTATAATTATTGATGTACCAATAATTTTATAGATGAGAAAATCACTGGCACTCAGAGAATTAAATGACTTACATAAAGTCAAATGACCACATTTTTTTAATTATACACATATTTTAAAGAAAATCAGTCACAGTAGGCTGGAACAAAAGTTAGCTAGGCAAGAGCTGTGTTAGCTTTCTGTCATTAAAACAAAACATCTGAGATAATCACTTGAAGTTGTCATTTGACTCAAGGTTTTAGAGGTCCCATCCCATGATTGGTTGGCTCCATTGCTTTTCGACTTATGTCACGCTACAGTATATCATGGCAGAAGTGTGGGCAGAGCAAAGCCACTCAACTTATGAGCACAGAACAAAGGGAACAAGGAAGAGACTAGGGCTTCACAGTCCTCAGGACAACTTGCAGTGACCTGAGGACTTGCCAATAAGTCCCATCAATACATTGGGGATCAAGCCTTCCAATGTGGGCCTTTGGAGGACATGTGAAGTCCAAACTGCAGTGTAGTCTTTACGCTGTACGAACTCCAGATTCCTGCCTTAAAGTAGTTGCTAAAGACCCATGAACTAGAGTCAGAGTCCCTACATGTGGATTCTGGTTTCCTCATTTATTAGGTGAGTAACCTCAGACAAGTTACATAAGCTTTCTAATGTTTGCTTGACATATGTGTAAAATGGCAAAATCATGCCTATTTCACAGCATTATTGTGAACATTAAATGACATCACACATTTAAAGTAATGGCTAGTAAGTACTTCATGAAAATTCTTTAAAAATGGACTAAAACAAGTCTGAACTATACATTTCAACATTTGTAAAATAGGGCTCAAAAGCAATATTTTTGAAGAGCTTTGAAAACAATGCAATGTTGATAGAACAAAGCAGGATATATAGCTCTACACCAATGTTATTGTTTACAAACATATTCTAAAATAATTGGAAAGATACTAAGACTTATTTATAATATTTAGTAACTTTGTAGAGAAATTATTGATTATACACTGATGAATAATGATGCTCTATCTCAATGACCTTACCATAAAGGATGAGCCTTCTGGTAAACTCTTTCATGTATTTAACCAATGGAAATTCTGTAAATTACCTCATTCAGTTACCTCACACTTTAACAAGAAGCAATGAGCTGTCCTTGCCTGGGCATTGTGAGGGGAAGTATATACTTATATTGTGAACTCTGTAGAAAACTTAGCACTGCAAGAACACCATCTCATACCTCAAAGAACTAGGACTGGAAGTCTCATTTGACCCAGCTATTCCCCTGCTGGGTATCTTCCCCAAAGAATTAAAAGAATCATACCACAGTGATATATGTCTACCCATGCTCATAGCAGCACAATTAGTAATAGCTAAAACTTGGAAGCAGCCCAAATGCACATCAACTGGAGACTGGATAAAGAAAATGTGGTTTTTTTCTAAAATGGAGTACTACTCAGCCATAAAAAATGAGAAATTAGAGACACTTATAGCTAAATGGGTGCACATTGAGGTGATACTCTTAAGTGAAATAAATAGGACACATATGTATAAATACCGAATAGTTTCTCTAGTGTGAGAAACTGAAAGTGTAAATAAGGACCAAAAGGTATAATAGATAATGTGAAATAGGAAGAAAAGGGGCAAAGGGGAAGGGGAAGTGGGAGGGGTAGGGGAAAGGAAAGAATGGAATGTATTTAATATGAGAAAATGGAAAAATGGAAACAAAGTCTTTGTAAATAGGGAGGGATGGAGGGGTTGAAGGGAGGGCAGGGGAAGGGTTAAAAACAAGAACCAAGGGAGATTATGTAAAGGTGCAAATTTCCAATGATGAATGTCATTATATTATATACCTAAAATGTACCAATGATTAGAATGAATAATTGATAATGAGAAATAGGAAGAAAATGTCCAAAGGGGTAGGGGTAGTAGGAGGGGCAGGGGAAAGGAAAGAAAGGAAAGGAAAAATGATGAGAAATGGAAAAAATGGAAACATCATGTAAAGGTACAAGTTCCCAATGAAAAATGTAAATTTGTTGTATATCTAAAATGTAACAATAAAAGAATTTTAAAAAAAAGAACACCATCCCACCCAAGCAGGTTCTCAAACTAGTTCTCTACTCTCTTGTAGCCTAGTAGTATTCTGCCATCCCTGAACCTATAACTGTAACAAACTAGGACTTGTGATTTGAAACACAGCTTAAAGAGCACCATATAAGCCTTCTTCAATGTATGGCCAAAAGAGCCCAAGTCCAGAACAATTATGTAACTGATCAAAGTGAAGCATCTGGCTGAAGGTGTACACTGGTTAAGAACTCAAATCCTGTAATCTGTAAGCTCCTAAATGCCCCCAAACTTCCTGATGTCCACATGGAAGTTTGTCTATATATCCAGCCAGAATTGCCTTAACTTGGTATCAATAGGAAGAAAGATACAGTTTTCTCATAGTTATCTAAAATGAGGTATTAAAATCCGGAAGAGTTTTTCAACACATCATCAAGTTTGCTATTGCTTTGCTTCTCAAATGAAAACAATTACAAAAAGATCTTTATAATGTAGTTTCTTCACAGAAAGTAATTGCATTTTTATCCTTTGAAGGTCACAAATATTCACCGTGCTATTCGGTCACAAAGAAAAAATACAGGAAAGAAGGTAAATATTTTTTCACATTACAGTTACATTTTACTGAAAGGCTAAGTCATATAACTTGCCTAATCCAGTAGTTTTTTTTTTTTTAATTACAGAGCCTAGGACCCCAAATCCTCTTTTCACAAACCTTTCAAATAATGAAAGATAGGCTCACAGGCACATAGACAAGCCAGAGTAGGCAAAATAATTAAGATTCATGACTGTAAAGAGGTGGGGAAGAAGTGGAGCCTCTAGCAGTAAGAACAAATAGAGGAATTATGGCAGAAGGGCACAGAGCCCTGGCAAAGGAAGAAGCCTTGAGACCTAAATGGAAAGCCATGTGCCTGTGGATTTGACATACAGACTCCACACCCTCACTGCAGATCAAGGTGCTACTGAGCAGAAAGATGCATTTTGCATTGAAGGAGCATCCCCAATACTGAAATATGAGCAGCAATTGAGAATTAATAGCTTCTAGGAAGGTCACTTTGGTGTCTTGCTTGTCTTCTTAAGAAGAATCTGTCTTCATGGATTCCAATTCTCTACCCAAGGCGCTGTTCAGTCTTAGAAATGGAGATCAGTGCACTGGGAGTTGCATCAATTACATTAAAGGTAGCAAACCTTTCTGGCAAGCCATATTAACACAACCACTGTGTCACCTACTAACTCCCCTCTCCATCAGAGAGCCTGAAAATTTTGAGGCAGGTAGAAAATAACTTAGAAGATGACAAAGAATAATAACTGCAAGCTATGTGAGTTTTATGACTGGGGAACATAAATAATAATTGAAAGAAATAAACCTAAGAAAGTATTTTACACATTAAAAAAACTGTAATTGCCTTCAGTGTAAGATTGTCAAAAGCAAAAACCAGGGCCATTTACAAAGCAATTAGGTGTTATCCTGGGGAAAACGTAACATTAAAGAGAAGATTACAGTCAGTCATTCAAAGCCTTTTCTTATGCCCCACAGGGTCCTTTAAATGTGTGATTGAGGAGTTGACCTAACTAGGAGGATCTGATGAGGCTCTACAAGCCAGAGTGCTGATGGCAGAGGAGAGCTTCATTACAGCATGATCACAGCCCAGCTCCGCTGCTTATTATAGACCTGAATGCCCTCAAATATAATTGGATATTTTCCCCCATCTGAATTCCTGCATCATTGCCAGTCATTGACAATTGAAAAACAGAAGACAAACTCAGCATTACACAGAAAATCCCAAGGACGTGTAAACTAAGTTGCGACAACTTGATCCTAAATATGAAGGGAGGGAGAAACAAGAGATGAACAGCAGATATTCTTTCCCTAACTGCATTAACTTTTCCATCATCCCCTTTGTTTTTCCTAATGACACTCTTTTATTTATCAACTAAAGCCTCTTGTTCCGTAGCTTTCTTACATCTAAGCCACTAACTAAAACTCAGGATCTGATGGTTCAGAATACTTACTGAAATGATTCACCTGAGACTTTTCGACTGGAAACTCCAGCCAAGAATTCTAACAAGGATACTGTGCCTGAACAATGCATTGGCAATGGTCACTCTCTTCTTTTTCCCGTTCATCTGTTCCCCAGGTGATATGATTTAGATTTACAATGTTCCCCCAAAAAATGTCATGTATTCAGAGGTGGGGCATTGGGAATGATGTATACGGTAAAGCAAGCACAAATTAATAACAGAAGCCATGGGGCAAGAATTGAGCCACCAAACAGAGCAAGGAAGAATACATCAACATATTAAGAAAACAACAGATAAAGGTTATCTTGTCCTCAAAGACCCCCAACTAGCCACAAAACCAAAAGTACATAACTTTGGTCTGTGTTCAACCTCATTTGTATTGAGGATTTCATTGCCCTTATCCACCCTGTGGGCTTTGGACATTGTAACACTTCCTTTAAAACACTTATAAGGTCACCCCCATCTCAATGGCCATGATTCCTGTCAATCTCCAACTCTGTAAGATCCTCCCATAAATCGAGAACTTTAAGAGACCCAGTGCTGCCCTCTATCG
This sequence comes from Heterocephalus glaber, assembly GCF_000247695.1. The sequence goes on along the minus strand of NW_004624756.1, from coordinate 3,035,895 downwards.
GGGCCATGAGCTCTTCTCACTGGCCCCTCCCACCCTGAATGGTGTACTTTTGCTTCTTTTACTTTTAATAAATGTTATACTTGCTACTTCTTCTGAGCTTCTTGCTCAATTCTTTGTTCAGAATAGAAAGGACCTGAAAACAATTCCTCCACAACCCTCCATCTGATACCAAGAAGGTGACTGCATGACGGGGGCACTGTATTCATCAGTGGATTAATCCACTGATCAGTTCACAGCTGAACGTGCTATTATGAGGTGTCTTGGTCAGAAGAGGTGGGTCCCTGGGGGCATGACCCTCAAGGGTCTATTTTTAGTACCAGCTCCTCACTTCTCTCTCTGGTTTCTAGCTGGGTTGAGCATCTGCCTTTCAGGAGGCCCTTGCATCATGCTGTTTCTACCATGCCAAACAAAAATGGAATTCCCCCAAACCACAGTTTAATTTAGCCAAATTAAATCTCTTTTCCTCTAAGTTAGGAGTGTCAAGTATTTTGTGCAAGTGACGGGGAAGCTGAGAAATTCACCAAGGTCCTCTGAATTACTACTTTCTCTTCTCTCTGAGTCAACATATATTGATTTTTCCAAAAAATAAAATATCTGCATTCCAGATGTATTTGTTCCAAACTTGGACCAAATTTAAATTCTATTGCTTGGTACATTTTTAAGATTACTGCCAGCTTTAGCTTGTGGGGGCTATGGAGAAAGTTAATTTGAACTACTAAGACTAGTACAAATGGAAACAAAAATGAATGCTGTATGAGAAAGTAATTATCTGTTTTAGATTATGTTTGGAATAATCAGAATATAAAAGGAAATCTAACAGGCTTATCAGTACATATGTATCAGTAGCTCCAGCTATGCTACAATTACAAAAGAGCTTTAGAAATAATGATGAGCATCAAATATCAAACTGCTTGGATTTAAATCCCACTTAGCTTTATAAGGTAGATGACATCAGCAACTTACTTCTTAAAGCATTCCCATCTCTAAAACTGGCACAATATGTTAGTAATTATTGAGATCCTATGAAGATACTAGCACTATACAAACACATTAAGAAGTTAACCAATATTAGCTTGTATTAGGAGAGTATTCACAGAGAAAATCCATAGAACTAAAGTGTATTTTTCTTAAAGGATATCTTAAAAATATGAAAGCTTAATGCATTTAAACTTCTAGAATAGAGGCTTGTTACAATTCACATACATTGTGTTAGCTTTCCCATTGCTGGGGACAAATACCTGACACCCACAACATAAGGAATAAAAAGTTTATTAGGCTCATGGTTTCAGAGGATTCAGTTCATTGTTGGCAGGCTCCAAGGCAGGCACAACATGGTGGAAGGGCATGGCAGAGCAAAACTGCTCAGTTTGTGGAGACATGGAAGCAGAGCAGGAGAACAACAACAAAGAGGAAAGGAAGACCAGACATAGATATCAAGTTCATTTCTCCATGAGCCACAAAAAAACACCCTAGAAGTATAATTTACAAATCCCCTAGATAGCTCCCAAGACAATCAAATTGATAATTAAACCTAGCAGTCCCACACACCTATATGTCTGATTCGGTCAGTCTAGGACAGGGCCTGAGAATCTGTGTTTCTAACAGGGTCTCAGGTGACATTGAAGATACTGGATTGGAGACCACACACTGAGCACTGCTGCTACAGTAAAAGGAGAAAGAGTTTATTAACAGGGCAGCCACCTGACATCAGCCACTCTGTGAACCTATGATATTTATTTCTTTGGAAACTATTGACCTTCCTCTCCAGATATAAAAATCATCTTTCTAAGTCTGTTGTGAATATTGCCATTCAGCTCTAAAAGGTTGAAAAGTAGTGAGATATTCTCTTGGACAAGAAAATTATTTTCACTTACATCCATATAAGTTGAATCAACTCTGATTGATCATTATACTTAATAAACAGATTTTTGATCTATTAATGTGCTTTTGAGGTTGAATAATATACTCTATCCTACCCTGTGAGATTTATATGACAAAGGATTTGTCATAACTAAAAAAAATAGGAACACACAGATAGATATAAGTGATGGGACAGGAAATTAAGTTCGTAAAAAAGAACCATTTTTCAATATTGCCTACTCTGGCATTAATCCAAATTTAGATATCAGCAACAGCCATTAGTTATTAGCAAATTTTTAATAAGAAATTTATGACAAGGTAATGAAGAAGTCAAATTGTCATTATTTACAGATGACATGATACTCTATAGAGAAGACCCCAAGAACTCCACCAAAAGTCTTCTAGACTTAATAACCAAATTCAGTCAAGTAGCTGGTTACAAGGTCAACACAC
>NW_004624756.1:3020204-3031537 GCF_000247695.1 Heterocephalus glaber | reverse complement strand
AAGATGCCTTATGTAAAGGTACAATTCCCAATGAGAAATGTAATTGTGTTGTATACCTACAATGTACCAATAAAAGAATTTAATTTAAAAAAAAGGAAATTTATGACATACTCTAACCAGTATCTTTCCAATCATTAATAGCCTACTTTAAATATATACTGGATAATAACAAAATAAACTGAAAGTTTAAAATCTATGTCTAAAGAGCACTTTGGGATGGGAATATGGTTAAAGAAAAAAACTAATTTATTTAAAATATAAGTGGATAGAGGGCTATTTTAAATCCTTGAACTCCAGATTCCAGATGAAGAGTGAAGACATTTCTACACAGTTCTCCTTTTCATTCAAAATATTATTCAGAGCTTAATCTTTGAAGCCATCAATAAATGCGACACAACATCCTGATGTAGGAACTGGGTGACCTCATCAATGGCAACTTCACAGTTTAATAATATTCTATCTTATTGAATGTTAAGGTCTAAAGTACAAATTAAATACGGCAAAGAAGTGTATAACTCCATTTTTTCTTGTTAGAATGATTTTTTTGGCTGTAGTAAATTTGACCTTCATAGCCATGACCAAGTGAGACAAATTTTAAAATAAATGGGTAACAAACTCAGTTGGTAAATTTTAGTATCTTCTACTTTCAAGTTATTAGTAAATAACTTCTAGACCAAAACTTCTGACAAAATGCTTTGGTCTCATTACTACTCAAATAATAAATGAATCCTGTGTTTCTGCTAACTGTTGGTGCCTAAGTCTGTTGGATTTCCCCACTCTTCTTCTTCAGTCTTTACATTGAATCTTGAATCTTTTAGTCAAGACCATGTTCACACAACTGCAAGCTCACAAAGGAAATGCAATGTGTGACTTAAGAGGACAGAATTTCACCTCCACTTTACTTTAAACAAATTCCTTTGACTGTTTGAGATTTGTTTTATTCATAGAAAGAATGCTTTCTTACATAATAGTTTGGTTTTTCCTTAACCAAAACTCAAAGCAGGCCTTATTTTTGCCTCTGAAAACAGACAAGAGTTGATTCTTCCATAGTAGAAAGCAATGTCTACTTTTTATGAATTTCACTCCAGCTAGATTATCGCATTCAACCTTCTAGACACAGACATTTTCTAGAAGTTGAGACAACTGAGAAATCAGCAACATGATCAGGTTGATGAAGAATGATGAGAGAAGATGGGATTCCAGGCACATCTGATGATTCTTCTACCCAACCACTATGGGAAGCAGGTTCTTACAGAAAGCTTTTCTCCACACTGTGTAATTATTAATGTGTAGATGCTACATATGAGCTGACCTTGGGAAGAAGCTCTAACTCCGAGCCCCTCCTACTTCAGTAACAATTATAGACTGAGCTCCTTCTGTCTGTTAGCTATGTACTGGACACACACACACATGTGCGCACACACACACGACCCCCTCACAGAGGATTTGCGATCTTGTAGGAGAGGAAAGTCCCATGCTTTTTTGGTGATCATCTTCTGCTGGCTTAGCTGTGCTAAAGCCACAGTGGATGAGATGGTGCCACACACACGCAAGAGCTGGCACAATTGGCTGTGGGACTAGGAAGAGGGGCTCCTGGAAAAACTGACAGGAAAGGAAAGAAGGGCTGGAACTTAGAGAGCAATGAAAGGAGACTATGAGAAAAGGATAGAGAGACAAAGTCAACAATAGATCCTTAAGTCGTCACAGCCAAGGAAAGAACCTTCTTTGCTCTAAACAAATGAGAAGTGAGCTTTTGATATGATCAAGTAGCAGGAAAGAAGGAAACCAGTAGCCTTGCTGAAAGACAGAAAGAATGGGAAGTTTCAAAGAGCTTCAGAAATAATATTTGAACTAAGCCTTAAAGGAAATTTCCAAAAAAGACAGAAATGATTATTAAGCCATTTCAACTGGATCCCATCTTTCCAACTGGATATTTCACAGAAAATTATATTGAGGAGCCAATGTCTTTTAAAACAAACACTTGCTATGTCCCTGAAAATTTACTCTGATATCAAAAGCTTCTATGAGCAGCAATCAATATCAACTATCAGCACAAATGAAAGGCTTGTCTAGACCAAGAAATGCCCAGTCAAATGCTGAGGCTACAAATCCACTGCGTGATTAGCTGCAGAAAGACCAAAGTGAAGACACCAGGTAGAAATTCCTCGGGCAGTAAAAGTAGATGAACAATGCAACTTGCAAGGTGCCTACTTGTAGAGTTCTTGAGCCAAGAGACATCAGGAGGTCCTTACTTTGCCCTCACCAACCACCAGTAACGTGTCCCAGTTAGCATTAGGAAGAGCCCACAGTCTTCCCCAGGTGACAAAACTGTATAAATACCATCCAACTAATAGGACTATGAACAAAAAGGCACTATATTCTAACCTGTTGACTCCTCCACCTTCTCTGTACCAAAAGAATCCACATTCCCTTTTGAGTAGGTCACTGCTGTCAGGTAAGATTAGTATTAGTGCAATTTGTCTAGAAGCAAATTAGGGCACTAAACTAAATTCTGTAAGATCAGGGACCATGTAGCTTTGGAATGTGATTTAGCTTACAGCTAACAACACTATCCCAAATAAACATAAACAATATATGCCATAGTAATTAAGTGGAAGAAATATCACTTCCCACTAGCATATTCTGAAAGGCCAGCCAGAGTGAAAGTAATTTCAGCTGATGTTGAAGGATAATGAAGAGGAGGAGGAGGAGGAGGAAGAGGAGGAAGAGGAGGACAACCATATTGATGAAGATATGGATGACAATTAACAATGATATAGTTTATTATATAGCAGGCACTATCCCAATTCATACATTAATGCATTATTGCTATGATACATTGATTCATTAATTGCTATGGTACACTTGTGAAGTGAGGCTTATTATCATCCAAATTTTTGAGGTGAAGAAACTAATGAATGGATGAGATACTCTTTTGATAAAGGAGAGCAAAAAGAATGGAGTGACACTACTGAAAAAAATTCTTAAGCTGCATGCTTTTCACCAGCCTTTTAGTTTTAGGAGCTGTAGATTTCCATAATTAAAGCTAGAATAAATACTTCCCACATCATTGATGTGTTAGCCTAATATAGTTAAGATTTAAATATTATTACAAGAAAGTAGGGGAAAGAAATTTGCTTGAAAGAACGGGTCTCGATGCAGGTCTGTATTTGCTTTCTAGGGATGCGGTAATAAAGTACTACAAACCGCTCAGTATTAAACAATAAAAAAAATTCTTTAATAGCCCAAGACAGAAGCTCAAATTCAAAATGTCAGCAGAGTTGATTTCTTCTGGCAGCCTTCAGAGAAAAATCATTTTATGAAGCTCTTGTGGTGCAACACTTTGGATCTCAGATGACCCCAAAGGCCAAGGTGCTGAAGATGTGGTCACCTGTAACCCTACTGGGATGTGATGGAACTTGTAGGAGGTGGAGCCCAGGGGGAAGAATTTAGATCTTCAGGAACAGTCCTATGAATAGGATATTTGGGTCCTACCTCCTACTCTTCCTCTTTGTTTCTCTGCTACCATGAAATGAACAGGCTTCCTCCACCAGGAGCTGCTGCCATAAGATTCTACCATGATATACTGCACTACCATATGCCTAAAGCAATAGGGCCATGGAGCCAAGTGACCATGAATGGACATCCCTGAAACTATGTCCCAAAATAAGCCTGTATCTGTTAAGGCTCACTAGAGGAGGAGATTTAAAACTATAGAATATGCGTGTGTATGATTTATTAAATAGGCTCACAATGGCTGCCTGCAAAATTGGGGGTGAAAGAGTACAAACTGGCTGTCTGGATGCTAGAGAGGAGGAGGATCCAGTCTAAAGTCAAAGGCCCAGAGCTCACTGCAGAGTCCACTACAAATCCCAGCCAGAAAGCCAAAGGGTCTGTGTTAGAAGCCTGGAGACTGTGCTGGGAGGATAAAGAAACTGGAAACAAACATCCAAGGTGATGGCAAAGATTGGAACTCCTCTGGAGAAGCAAAAGGAAAGACTTCCTTTTTCTTTCCCTTTTTATATGGATGCCACCCATATCCAAGTGGGTCTTCCCTCCACAGTCAGCACCTACATGTTAGTCAACCATGGACACAGGCAGAGCTATGCTACACTAATCCAATAGGCATTTCCTAATCCATGCAGGCTGACATCACAATTAGCTGTCACAAGGCCCTTCCCCTTTTTAAGTTGATTATTTCTGGTATTGTGTTACAGTAAGAGAGAGCTAACTAACACACATAGCTGGTCGTGGTTGTCAGCAATCTTTGCCATGCCTTCTCTTGTGAAGACATCACTCCCATCTCTGCCTCTATCTTTACACTCCCTTTTTTTCGGGAGGGGGGGGCGGGACTCTCCCTCTATGTCCTCTCTTTTTACACATACAGCAGTGTTCTTGTAGGGACATCCAATGTACAGCATGGCTTCATCTCAAGATCCTTAACTAATTTTATCTGTAAGACCCTAATCTCAAGTAAAATCACATTTTGAGTTTCCATGTAGACATGAATTTTGAGTATTCACTGTTCAACTCCAGGTGCTATTTTTGTTCCAGGACATACAAATGCAAGGCTTGTCTAGGCTCAAAATGGCAATAAAGAGGGGCGTCTCTGAGTCTAGAATGGTAACAGAACATTTTCTACTCTAAAGTTAATGGCAACCTGCTGATATTTCTCTCTCTGTCTCCTGCATAGTGGCCTTTGAAATGCTTCTGTGAAAGGAAATCTCTGTACTAATATAGCTCTTCATATAACTTATCTTTATCAATAAAACCTCAGGAAAATTAAACCATAAAGGAATATTCCCAAAATGCACTAACAGTTTGAATGAAATCCACAAAGGCTTCAGAGCAAGAATAAAGCCTGAGGTTTGTGCCCTCTCCCTTCACATGGCTTTTCAGCCTTTCAAAAATAAAGAAAGATACCAGGCACAAATGGACCATTGGCCTAGATTTCGGTGTGCCAGAATGTAAATAACTGTTGGCTTATTACAGTGGGAATCTCAAAAGTGTATTGTTGCTTTCAGTCAGATGGGCTTTTTTTCAAAAAAAAATTTTTGATTCAGTTTTTCTATAGTTGGGGATGGGAGAAATACCTTTTGTTTAGCTTAGCACAGTAAAACCAGCCCCAGGCGCTCATCAGAACAGGGAGTGAAAAGATGAAAGCCAGACAGCTCAGACCTGAAGATACTTCAGTAATACAAAACGTAGCCCTTCACTGTTACAAAATATCAGAGAAAGCTAAATGTTAGCTTTTAAAAAAGAGAAAAGAAAGAAATAGTAAGGTCAAATCTATGCTGCCTTCCAAGGCAATAATCTTGGATACAGTATTATTCCCTTTGTTCTTTGCAGCAAGATGGAGAACTCGATTTATAACACATTACAAGAGAATGAAATGATAAATTATGTTATAAGTCTCTGGAGGACACTTAGAGATTTGATGGGCCTCTATAAACTTCCTTCTGATATGATTCTATGGTTTTTTAGTGCAAGGAAATTTGGGAGGCTTACAATAAAATAAATATTCAGAGAAGAAATGCTTCTTTTGTGCTACCATCTTTTTATTTTCTTTTTTTCTTTTGGTACCATTTCATTAATTCAGATAAAAAGACCTTATTCACTACTCAAGATTGAAGATTTTGAATTTCCATCGGCTTATCGTATTTTCTTCATCACCAATATCCCCCGGTAATCTTCTTTTACAAGACTCCTAACCATTTTTTATTTCTGAAGTGCAAAATAGGAACTCTTAGCTCCGTAACAATGCACAGTGATTTGCATATTCTGGGTAAACCATAAAAATCAATTGAAATAAATAAGACAGAAGAAACCAACCATCAGAAATTCACTGGCCGTATATTAGAATAAGCAGGATACTAAAGAGGCGGCCCTTGTTTATTTTCTCAAGATTGGGAGAGTTCTGGTTGTAGAGGAAAGAAGAGCCCTGTCTCTTCTAACTCTGTCTGCTACCTACCCCTACCCGGGAGAGCCTTTTGGAGTGACAAAGAGGGAATTGTTCAGGCTCTGGTATTTTACAAATTACAATCCAGGAGAAAAAGAAAAAAGACATCACTGGTCTATTTCATTTCAAGGTAGCACACTTTCAAGCCACCTCATACATGTTAAATTTCTTAGTGTTATGATATGTTATTCTGGCCCCACAGGGTACTTGAACAAGCACCCTGAGCAACCCATGAAAATACTTTTCCTTTTCATAACACCAAGCAATACTGTCTAACTTTGTTTTGAGTCACTTAAAGCAGGATTTCTTTTTTACAGTTCTTTTGAAAAGTACTCCTACTAAAAGAAAAATTTGTATTTCTGTTTCAAAAATCTAATTCCTTTTTGAACTATATTTCTAAATTATGTTCTGGTAACCCTGGATTATAAGAAAAAGGCGCAGGCAGGCTTGAGAAAAAGATGGCATTGGGAAGATAACTGGAATCATTGTTGCTGGGAATGAATAGTGGAGTATTGAATGTGGAAATCTAATCATTGCTTGTGAATTAGTCAAAACTGCAGCCCTGGCTTTGGGAGACCTTGATGCTAACATGCATTAAAAGTATGATGTACAGTGAGGTAGTGAAAACGGGCAGTTAAAAAATAGGTCCACCAACCAGCTGAGTAATTGTGCATATATGTAAAGTTCTCTTGGTAATTTTCTTGAGCACCAGAATATTATCAAAACTAATACAATAAATACGTGTACCCATTCCCCAGTGTTAATATTACCATTCCATCATATTTGATTCAGATCTTTGCTTGCATTAAAGATATAAAATATTACAGAGAAAATTGCATTCTTCTGCTGGGCAGGTGATACCTGTAATGCCAGCACTGAGGGAGGCTGAGTCAGGGAGGATCTAGTTCTAAGCCCACTTGGACAATTTAAAGAGTCTCTGTCTCAAAATTTAAAAAGAATTCACTCCACTCGTCTCTGGACTCCTCCCCAGTCCCTTCCTCTCTCTCTCTCTCTGTCCCCAGCATCAGTTACTGTCCTATGTGTACTTGCTGAGGATACAATCCATAGTTTTGTATCCATGTCCAACATGTATTACACAATAACACATAAATACATATAGTATTATGGATTACTTTTAGCTTACAGAAATATCACAATTATCTCTATAATTTGTTTTCATTTTTATTTGACCTTAAATATTTTTAAATCTATCCATATGCATTCATATAGTTCAATTTAAACGCTATATTATATCACAAATAAACATTTTGTTTTCCATTTCCTTCTTGATGAACATTGAAAGTTATACCCCCCAATCCCCCCCAAACAATACTGTCTTGCACAGTTATACACCCTAGCATTTGTGGGACATATATGTAAAAATGGAACTGTCAGGCCACAAGGTAAAGGCATTTTCAGCTGTAACAGGCATTGCTGTGATGTCCACAAAGCACTCGTCAAGTTGACCCATCACCAGCTCTGTGGGAGGCTCCTTGCTTTCCCCATTTTCCACAACCCTTGGCTTTTGGTGCTTTCTAATTTGTCGTTCTGATTGGTTTTAAAATACGATCTCAACTTTCATTTTGCTTTCATGGATTATTAATGAGGTCAACTATCTTCCTATACCTTTCTGCCTCTTTCAATTTCCTCCTCTTGTTACCTGCTCATATATTTTGTCCATATTTTTTAATGAGTTGGTTCTTTTTCTTTCAAATTTCTAGCATATAGTTAGATTTTGTGCCTAGAGTTTATTGGTCAGTGTTGTGTTTTGTTGCTCATCTGTTTGGTTTTTCATTTGTGTGGTGCTGGGGGTTGCACCCAGAGCCTTCACACTGAGTTACATCACCAGCCTTACTTCTTACTTTCTGGGGTTTTTTTTTTAATTTTACTGGTACATTTTAGGTATACAATATAATGACATTCATCGTTGGAAATTTGTACCATTACATAATATATCTTGGTCTTATTTTTTTCCCCATTCCCCTGCCCTCCATTCAACCCCTCCATCCCTCCCCATTTACAAAGACTTTGTTTCCATTTTTTCATTTTCTCATATTAATTCCATTCCCTTCTTTCCTTTCCCCTACCCCTCCCACTTCCCCTTCCCTTTGCATCTTTTCTTCTTATTTCACATTATGTATTATGCCTTTTGATCCTTACACTTTCAGTTTCTCACACCAGAGAAACTATTCTGTATTCACATATGTCTGTCCTATTTATTTCACTTAAGAGTATCACCTCAATGTGCATCCATTTAGCTATAAATGTCTCTAATTTGTCATTCATTATGGCTGAGTAGTACTCCATTTTATTAAAAAGAAAACAAACAAACACATCTTCTTTATCCAGTCTCCAGATGGGCACTTGGGCTGTTTCCAAGCTTTAGCTACTACAAACTGCTGCTATGAACATGGGTGCACATATATCACTGTGGTATGATTCTTTTAATTCTTTGGGGAAGATACCCAGCAGGGGACTAGCGGGGTCAAACGGGGCCTCTAGTCCTAGTTCTTACTTTCTGTTTTTTAAACAGGGTGTCATTTAGTCGGCAAATTGCCAAGGTGGGCCCAAACTTGCAAGCCTCCTACCTCTGCTCCCCAGCTGTTGTTCATCTTATAACTTTGGAGTCTATTTTTTGAGCAGAACTTTTAAAACTTTATAAAACTTATCAAGCCTTGTCTCTATAACTTTTTAATCTATTTGCTTTTAAAAAATCTTTTACCCTGTGCTCATAAATATACTCATTGTATTTTATTCTAACATTTTGCATGTGTAGGATAATAATATATAATAAACAATTTAGTATGTTTAGAAATTTTATAAACTTTAGAACATTTATCAGTTATTTTTCTTTCAGGTATCTAGTTTGAGAAATTCTTTCCTCACTTGCATACATATTATTATATTTTAGTAATGTAAGTATATTTACTATATTTTATTCTAACATTTTGCATGTTTGAGATTTAAATGTGTATGAAAGTATTTAATATATGTTTAGGATTTTATGAATTTTATAAAATACATCATTTATATAAACTAAATTATTAAATTTATTTAAAATATGATAGTATTAAAAATTGCCTGGGCCAGGGATGTAGCTCAGCAGCACCCACTCCTGGCAAGCACACGGTCCTGAGTTTGATTTCTGGTACCAAAAAAAAAAATTACCTGTCAATGTAGTTTGTATTAAAGTATTAATATATTTTGAGTATTTGGAATTATAATGCATATTAAAGCATTCAATATATATTTATAATGCATTAACTTTATAAATTTTTTCTTTTGTTATAAATTTTTAAGGTATTTGTTTTAAGAAATTCTTTCCTATCCTGTAGTTATATTTGTCATGGTTTGGATTCGATGATGTTGAAGGTTTGGTTACTGATGGGCTTTGGGAATTGAATGGACCATGAGAGCTCTAACTTCATCAATGGATTAATCCATTGATGAGATCACGTTTTCATTGCCTTATTGGGAGGTGATAAAAACAGAAAGTGTAGCCTAACTAAAGGGAATGCATCTTGGTGCTGTAACTCTGAGGTCTGTCTCTTGTCCCTGGCTCCTTCCATCTCTTACTACTTCCTAGCTGCCAGGAAATGAGCAGATCTCCACCACAACTATTCACCCACGACGTTTCTGCCTCACCACAGACCAAAAAGTGATGGAATCATCTGATATGTGTTGAAATCTCTGAAACCATGAGCCAAAATAAATTTTTCCTCCTTTAGATTGTGTCAGATATTTCGTCCTAGTAATAAAAATCTGAGTAACACAATATGTTTTATATATTTTATTTTCACATTTAAATGTTATTTTATGTTATTTTTCATTATGGAGAGTCAGTTAGCTCAAAACCTTTTGTTCCTATGACTGTAGTCCCATGCAGGCTTGCATCTAGCTAGGGGTCTCTGCTTACTTATTCTGAGACTAAATATTAATGTAGACATAAATAGGCTTGCTCTGGCACAGTATTATCACAGAAATACTCATGCTTCTGAATGTAATAGAAATATTTTTAGATGTTCCCATTAAACATTAAACCACAGTTTTCTGAACATCCTCTTCTAATTCTATTTTCCTAAAGAATTTATCATATATACCTACTGAATTTTACTGACTGCTGCTATTCTACAACTGTAGTAAATTAGTAGGGTTTTTTCCTTTACTATGTGAATGTGGTGGATTACATTAAAAAAATTTTGCTAATATCAAACATGTCTTCATTCCAAAAATAATTTCTTTTTATTCATTCAGTCTTTAAAATTTATGGATCTTATTGCTAATATTTTATTTAGGATTTTTATGCCTATATTCATAAATAATATTAGGCTATAATTTTACTTTCATATATTGTTCTTTAATTTTGTTGCCAAATTCATGTCAAAATAATAAAATGTCTTCATTTTTCCCTTTTCCAAAACTGGAAATGCCTATTTTTATAAAATTACTTATAAAACCTTCTGGACCAAGAATTTTTTTGATGAGGAGGATATTTAACAAGGAAATTAGTATTTTCACTTGTCATTGATTCATTCAGATTTTTCCATCTTTTCTTCAGTTTGTTTTGATAATGTATGTATGTCTTTTAAAAAATGTTCATGTATCCAACTTTTCAAACTTGTTCATATATTGTGGTCATAGTACACACATCATTTTTATTCTCTGTGCTAATCTAGTTGTCTTCTTTTCAACCATGAGGGAAAATGAAGGCTAGATGTCTTATGAAATCAACATTTCCATCTACTTGTCAATCATTAATTCATCAAATATACATAAATGTGGAAAGAGCCAAAGAAGATAATAATAACCCCCCAAAAAATCAAGAAGTAAATTTTGAATTCAAGTAGAATTTGGTAGTTTTAAATGAAAAATACTTATCTTTTATTGTTGTTAATCTTTATGTCATAATCTATATATTGTTCACTTGCATAATATTTGTATTAATATAAACTTTGATAAGCAAACATATTTCTTTTTTTTAGTTCTTTTATTGGTACATTTTAGGTATACAATTCATTTACATTTATCACTGGATGTTTGTACCTGTACATGATATATCTTGGTTCTTATTTTTTTTTCCTCATTACCTGTGCACCCTTCACCCCCTCCGCCCTTCCCTATTTACATAGATTTCATTTCCTTTTCTTTTTTTCTTTTCTCATAGTTTTTCCTTTCCCTCTTTTCCTTTCCCCTTCCCCTCCCTTCACTCCTTTGTCTTTGGATCTTTATTCCTATTTCAAATTATCAATTATTCATTTTAATCATTTTAACCCTTGTTTACACTATCAGTTTCTCACACTAGTGAAACTATTTGATATTTACACGTGTGTCCTATTTATTTCACTTAAGAGTATGGCCTCGATATGCATTCATT
>NW_004624756.1:2999150-3018019 GCF_000247695.1 Heterocephalus glaber | reverse complement strand
AAAAAATGAAATATCTAGGAATCAATCTAACAAAGGAAGCAAAAGACCTCTACACTGAAAACTACGGCACTCTGAAAAAAGAGATAGAAGAGGATACAAGAAAATAGAAAGACATCCCTTGCTCCTGGGTAGGAAGAACCAATATAGTGAAAATGGCCATACTTCCAAAACTACTGTATAGATTCAGTGCAATGCCAATTGAAATTCCAACAATATACTTCACAGAACTAGAGAAAGCAAACATATTTCAATAAAGTGATTTTATAGGAAAAGAACCATTGAGTGGAAAAATGTAATATTTTCCTTTTTTTCTCTTTATTAACAACATCATTCAAAAAGAAATAACTGAAATACTACCTTCATCTGGAGGAAGCTTCTGATAATTTCAGAAGCTGTGACCTTTGAACTAGCAATATTTAAAACTTAAGCCTATAATACAATGTAAATGAAAAGTCACCAATAGTTCTTTATTCAAATGCTTGAGAAATAAGCTCAAGTTTTATACAAATTGAAATTATTCAATTGACTTTTTTTGCTTAAATTCTTTTATTGATACATTTTAGATATACAGTACATTTACATTTATCATTGGGTGCTCGTACCTGCACATGATGAATCTTGGTTCTTATTTTTTTCCGCATTCCCTGTGCTCCCTTCCCTATTTACAAAGATTCAATTGACTTTTTAATTTAGTGCAGAAGTGAATCACAGGCAATGAGCCATCCTGAAGCTCTGCATGGGGAGAAAGGAAAGGTTTCTTCTATGTCAGAATGTGCAGGAAATAATATACCATGCCATATACTCAGAGATTTACATGAAAATGAGCATAAAATATTTCAACTAATTTTATAATAAAGAAACCTATTCAACTGTGCTTAATCCAATGCTTTAATATGATTTAACCACTGCCCACCTTGTTCCATGACATGTCTATTTTAGCTCACATAATATGCCTCAAGAGGCACTGCTATAGTCACACTGAATAAGAGTGGGACTTTGGAAAGGAAAATGGAAAAGACACATAGAGGTCAATGCAGTAACTTATGGATACAACCAAGGTCCAGAACACTAGCTGTATCCAAAGGGATTCATATCAGGGAGATGGTGTTAAAAAAGCTTTGGTTTTTCTCAGGGACTATACATTTCTGATCTTTTTTTTTTTTTTTTTTTTTTGGTGGTACCAGAGATCGAACTCAGGACCTTGGGCTTACAAGGCACAAGGCAGGTGTGGTGCCACTGAGCCCATGATCTCCTTCTTTTTATAAAGTCACCTATATTCAGTCATGAGAGCCTCACCCTCATGACCTTAACTAATACTGATCACCTCCCAAAGACCCTACCTCTTATAACCTTTTTAATACCTCACAATGAAGGTTAAATTTCAACACATTCTGTAGGTGACATATTCAAACCATATCAAAACCATAACAGAAGCCAAATTAATGAGTCTCTAAAGAAAAGAGTTAAAATTCTTATCCATTTTCATCTCCAAAGTGCTCCTTTCCTAAAACACAGTATGGCTAATGTCCTATCTGGGAATATATAAAAGCTGTTTTTTCTCTCTCTCACTTTTACACACACACACACACACACAAACACACACACTTTGAAGTGGAGTGAAAAAGATGTAACATTTATCTTCGGTTAGAACACAAAAAGGCAAAAGTATTAAGCCATCCTCAAAACTGGCTACATTTAGATACCCATTAATATAATGAAACTTCTGAATTAGACCCTGCTGATGTGACTCTCCCTTTTCATTGAATTTTGAGCAACCAACTAACTACAGCAGTGTAACTAAATAGACTCATTTACTGAAGTATTGCTGCAGATATGAGAAGAAAGAAGAAAAACACAGTTTTTCCAGGATCTAGGGATTGCTGGCCTGTCTAAATGTCTTTATCCTTTCTCTTGATCATCTGTCTTTACTCTCAGGAGGACCAAGAATAACTGAATAAACATTATCTTGTCCTTGGCCTTCACCCAGTAAAATTGTTTATATCTGAGACCATTTCCCTTTAGAGTCTGAGATCATTATTTTAGAGTAAATTGTCAAGTGCTCCACAGTTGATCTCAGTTTACTTCTGCCATTTGCTGCTCTACGAAGCAAGTCCAGGGTCTGACATTAAGCCTGTGACTACATAACATGAGAAAAAATGTTTTTAAGATCAAATAAAACATCACAGATAGTTTCTGGCAGTGAATCTTAACAATTGAAATATCTCTGAGTGAGAAAACGCTTCAAGATATTGTGTCAAAAAAATGACAATCATGCCTACATTGCATGGAGTTGTGAAAATTTAACAAGATAATGAATGTGAAGGACCCCGATGCTACAATCTGCTTTGAAGACTTACAGTAATGAACTACTTGGATCACAATTTATAAAGAAGTATTTAACCAAATTAAGTAGCATGCACTGCAGGAAATACTGTGGTTACCTGCCTGTGTTTTCTTTCCATCATATACTGCCTCGTTGTTCTTTCCCCATTTTTATGCTCTGTCCTACAACCTGAATCAGTCTTATCTATTTTTGTAAAAGGAATCTGCCCATATGACGTTGCCTCATGCTTATGAAACATATACCCTAATTCTGAAATCTCTCCTTTACAAAAGTGATGTAAAATGTCAGATCTTACTTTAAGAGTGCATTCCAATATATAAAGTTATCGTTTTATTTGATCCTTTCATTTCTAGTTAGGTAGGTCAAGTCCTTTCATAGCCATTGCACAGCTGAGTGAGATGAGATTTATTATGTCCAGGCCAAAAAACTTCTTCAATCCTTCAAATCAATTTCTGGAATGTCAGTATATTAGTTCATTTTCTATTACCATAAGTACTTGAGGCTGGGGGCTTTATGAAGAAAAGAGGTTTATTCAGCTTGCAGTTCTCTGCAGGTCCTAGGTCCTGGCACCAGCTTCTGCTCAGCTGAAGGTCTCCCTTTACTGTTATGTCAAGGTAGATAACATCATGATGGGAATGCTTGTGAGAGGGAGAGAACACAGGGTGAGACAAGAAGCCAGAACAGAGACCAGGGAGTGATCAGGTTTGCTCTTTTATAACAACTCTCTCACAAGGACTAACCAGGTCCCACAAGAACTACATCAATTCCTTCCTAAGTTACACCAGTGACCCATGAACTCCCACTAGGCCCCATCTCTTAAAGATCCCACCTTCCCTCACATCACCATCCTGGAACCATGTGTATAAGAACAAACCTTTGGGGAGCTGTATCAGTCGGTGCTTACTAGAGAAACAGGTATAATACAAGATATACAAATACATCAGAATTTACAAGATTGGCTTACAACAGCCACCCACAGAGTCAGATGAGGAAGAGTGCAAAGGGTCTATCTGCACACTGGAGACCAAAGGATCCAGTCAAAAGTCTGGAGCTCACTGCAGTGAGTTCAAGTCTGTATCAAGAGGCTGATGGTCTGCGATAGAAGGCTGAAGAGTCTGCCAGAAGGCTGAAGGATTTGCACTAGAAACTGAAGAGTCCATTGGAAGCCAGAAGATGATGTCCAAGGTGAAGGCAAGGACTGGACCTCCTGTGAAGAAACAGAGGCAGACCTGCCCTTCTTCATTTCCCCTTTATACCATCCAAGCGGCAAATTCCCCTAGGGTGGTTCTTCCACAACCTAGGGTGTGGAATTGCTGAGCCAATTTAGTTGAGATTTCTTACTCAAGTTGACACAGTCAATCAACCATCACAATCCACCACTTGTCAACTTGACAACCAGACTCATTTCTTTAAACCAGTCTCCAGATAAAAAAACAAGCTCATAATTATGCCTAACATGTTATAACTGTCCTACATACAAACATAAATGCACTAATTCCCTCCCAGAATAGAAGGCAAATTTTTTTGATACTTAAACATTTTATAACTTGAACATTATAACATACATTAAATTCTTAAGAACCAGTATTAAGTCTATCAACATTATAGTACATTAGAATCATATTAAGAGAGAACTAGTACAATTGCAATCCTATTTCTGTAGCTGATCAGAGAACCATAGCTGTTATTTAGAACTACCTTCTTCTACTACGCATTCTGTATTCCCTTGGCCTTTAGCAAGCACCTCAGCAGGTCTTGGTTCCTTCCCTGGTAGAATGACCCACGCCTTCATTCCTGAAAATTCTGGACCATTTCTCATTCAGCCTGGATGAGGTTGTTGTAGTTTCCCATTGACCTTAATAACAGGTCATGGTAGTACTAGGAGGTGTCCTAAGGGATCTCCTGCACTCCAAGAACATTCTTCCTTTCCTCCATTGTGGAGCAGTAGTCCAATTTCCTCTTGATAGTCTGGGTCAATCACCTCTGACAGCACTGTGACTCCCTTTTTGGCTTATTTCTTCAGAGGCATGAGGAGACTAAAATGACCGGGGGGAAGCCTTTGCTTCCAGTTCAATTGTATCATTGTTGTACTTCCCAGTACAAACCTTCTCCTTTCTGGAACTAAGACTTCTAAGCCAGTAGAACATAAAGGTCATGGGAATAGGAAGCAAAAACTTTGCTAGTGGATCACTGAGGGTAACAGTGAGTGGTACCTTTCCCACTTCCGTCTTTTATTTCCCAGACCCATGAATCCTGGCTATGGAAGACACAGTATTATATAGTGGACACTGATTCAAAGCATATAGAGCCTTTTGAATAACCTTTCCCCAGCCCTGCAAGCTCTTGCCACCTAGCTGGCACTGTAACTGTCTTCTGAAGACCATTCCACCTTTGTATGAATCCACCTGCTTCTGGATGGTGAGGAACATGATATTACCAATGAATTCCATGAGCATGAGCCCATTGCCTCAAATATGTTCCTTGGCCAGAGGCAATGCTATGTGGATTTCCATGGTGGTGGATAAGTCATTCTTTGAGTCCACAATGATAGTTTTGATGGAGGCATACATTCCAGGAAGGCAAATCCATATCCAGAATAAATGTCTATGCCAACAAAAGAAAGTGTAATCCCTTCCATGATGAAAATGGTCCAATATAATCAACCTGTACCAGGTCACAGGTTGATCACCTCGGGGAGTGGGATTCAGTGTTGGTCTCTTCTGCATACTGGGCATTCAGCAGTGGCTATACCCAGATTGGCCTTCATAAGTGGGAGTCCATGTTGCTGAGCCCACGTATAAGCTCCATCCCTGCCACCATGGTCACTCTGTTTAGGAGCAATGATAGGGGTGGCTGAAGAATCAGGTTGGCCACTATCCACAGAATAGATCTTCCTATCCACTTTATTGCTAAAATCTCCTTCTGCTGAGGTCACTGTTTAGTGAGCATTCACATGGGAAACAAATATTTTTATATCCTTTGCCCATATGAAGAGGTCTATCCACATGCCTCTACCCCAAATACCTTTGTCATCAATTTTCCAGTTATGTTCCTTCCAAGTTCCTGACCACCTGGACAGACCATTGGCTACAGCCCATTAATCAGTGTGCAGTCACACATCTGGCCATTTCTCTTTCCAGGCAAAATGTACTACCAGGTGCACTGCCTGAATTTCTGCCCACTGTGAAGATTTTCCTTCATCACTGTTCTCCAGGAATGTTGTGGAAAGGGCCTGTAATGCTGCAGCTGTCCGCTTGTGGGTGGTGCCCACAAGACCTGCAAAGCCATCCACCATAGACCAGGCTCTAGCCTTCTCTTCCTGACAGCTGATCCTATGGTACACCCCATGAGGCCATGGGTGCATGCTAAGAAACAGAACGCAATATGGCAGGAATAGAAGCCATGGGCATCTGGGTAACTTCCTCATGTAATTTACTTGTACCCTCTGGACATGCTCTGGCTTGATCATGTATGTACCATTCCCATTTAATAATGACCTTTGCTGTGCACATCCAACCTATAGCTTGGTGAATCAGATAATACCCAGGTCATGATAGGCAACTCAGGTCACATGGTGACCTGGTCAAATGTTCCACTAAGACCCGGTTGTAGGCCAAGAGCTGTTTTACAAAGATTGAGTAGTTGTCTGCAGATGATGGCAGAGCCTTACTCCAAAATCCAAAAGGACTCCTCCGGGATTCACCTATGGGGGCCTGCCCAAGATTCCAAACAGCATTTCTACCTGCTTCTGACACTTCAAATACCATTGGCTCTGCTGGATCATATGGCCCCAGGGCAGAGCAGCGTGCACAACAGCCTGGACCTATTGCAGACCACTTCCTTGCTCTGAGCCCCCTCAAAACTAGCAGCTTTCTGAGTCACTTGGTAAATGGGCCGGAGTACGACACCTAAGTGAGGAATGTGTTGTCTCCAAAATCCAAATAGGCCCACTAGACATTGTGCCTCTTCCTAGTTGTAGGGGGAGCCAGATGCAACAATTTAATTTTTACGTTAGAAGGGATATCTTTACATGCTCCACACCACTGGACTCCTAGAAATTTCACTGAAGTAGAGGACCTTCAACTTTCATTGGATTTATCTTCCATCCTCTGGCTCTCAAATGCTTCATTAACAAATCTAGAGTGGTCACTACCGCCTGTTCACTTGGCCCAATCAGCAGAATATCATCAATGTAATAAACCAGTGTGATATCTTGTAGTGGAGAAAGATGATCAAGATCCCTATGAACTAAGTTGTGACACAGGGCTGAAGAGTTAATTTAACCCTGAGGTAGGACAGTAAAGGTGCATTGCTGGCCTTGCCAGATGAAAGGAAATTGTTCCTGATGGTTCTTATGAATAGGTATGGAGAAGGTATTTGCCAAATCAATAGCTGTATACCAAGTACCAGGAGATGTGTTAATCTGTTCAAGCAAGGAAATCACATCTGGTACAGCAACTGTAATCGAAGTCACCACTTGATTCAGTTTACAGTAATCTACTATCATTCTCCAAGACCCATCCATCTTCTTCACAGGCCAAATGGGAGAATTAAATGCAGATGTACAATTCCTGCATCCCTCAGGTCCTCGATGGTGACACTAATCTCTGCAATCCCTCCAGGAATGCGATACAGTTTTAGGTTTACTATTTTACTAGCCAAAGGAAACTCCAATGGCTTCCATTTGACCTTTCCAAACATAATAGTCCTCACACTATAAATTAGGGAACCAATGTGAGTATTCTGCCAAGTACAAAGTATATCTGTCCCAATTATGCATTCTGGAACAGGGGAAATGACTACAGGATGGATTTGAGGACCTACTGGACCCACTGTGAATCAGACCTTTGCTAAAACCCCATTGCTCACCTGACCTCCATAGGCCCCTACTCTTATTGGAGCCCACAATGACATTTTGGATTCCCTGGAATCAGTGTTAGCTCAGAACCAGTGTCCAGTAGTCCCCAAAATGTTTGATCATTTCCCTTCCCCCAGTATACCATCACCCAGGCAAAAGGCCTTAGGTCCCTTTAGGGAAGGATGGGAAAAAGATTAACTGAATAAATTTTTGGCTCATCAAGATCCTTCCCTAAGAGAACCTGGCTTCCCCTTCATTCAAGGGGTTCTGGGTCTGTAAAATGGCTCAAATCTGGGAACTGCTTGAGGAGCCATGATTTGATGTAGGTTTCTGTTTATTTGCCCTTAAGGTTTTTCAATTCTATAAATCTAGTAAAAATTTTGTAGGCTTCAGATCTATTTCACTTTTGGAAACACCATGGCTGGTCAGCCAATGCCATAGGTCTACATGTCTCAGATCATTCTGGTCATTGTTCTGCTTCTTCTGTCCAGTACAGTAAATAGTGCACCCTGCCTTTGGCAATTAAGTGCTGCCACTTGACCTCTGCCATTCTGGAATCCTATCAACCACATTGCCCTTAAATTTCCCGATTGAGTAACTGTGGTCCCTACTATAAGGTCTGACATATAGAGAAGAGTAATGACAGCACTCTTCAGGGGTGCTGGTGCTCCCCTCATGAATCTGTTTCTCAAGATTTTAGTGAAGGGTACAGTTTCAGAATGAGCCCAGTGTGGAGGATTAGGTGTAACATGACAGATACACTACAGCATTCCCATTTCCCTAAGCCTCTGAACCCCTTCATCAACAGTAAACCATGGAATAGCAGGCATCTCTAACTCATTCACAGTGGGCCATCTTTTGATCCATACTTCTGCCAACCAGCCAAATAAACTATTAATACCTTTCTTTACTCCATGAGAAGCAACATTAAACTCAGAATCCCTGCTTAATCGGTCAATATCAACAAATTCAGCCTGATCCAGATGTATATTTTTGCCACCATAATCCTACACCCATAAAATCCATTTTCACACTTGCTCATTAGGCCTCTGCTTATAAGAGTTACAAAACTCAAGAAGTTCTTTGAAAGAATAGTGGACCTCCTCATGGGTCACACTATGTACCTCATCCTTAGGAGCCTTCTGCAATTTGACCCTGCTTATAGGCCTAGAGGCAAAAGTAGACAATGAGGGTGGGTCCTGTGGAGTTTCAGCATTATCATGCTTGGTCCACACATGATTAGTTTCCTCAGGTGTACTAGAAGAGGCCAACCCCATAGGAGGTGGGTGGGGATGCCTCTGCCACTGCAAGTAGGGAAGTCTCTTCCTTTGGCAAAATAGTCTCATTAGCATCTAGAAACTCAACATTCTCAGATTTGTCAGGATCCTCCCAAACATCTCTATCCCAGTTTATGAGATCTCATTCTTTTTCGGATCAGTGCCCTCACCTTTGCTTCAAATACCCTTCAAGGCTGAGCATTAAACTTACATTCTAGTTCATTCAATCAAGTTATGAGGGCTGGTGTTTAGGTTTTTGTAATCTCAACCCTGTGGCTAAAAGAGAGGAGATTTTGTTTCAGGACACACTTAAAAATTTGTAAATTTATATGTGTCTGGAGCTGGGAATTTGAATCTTTGAGCTCCTTATTTTCTTTTTTAATTTGTCCTCACAGTCAGAAGACTTTAGATTTACTTTGGATATTTTGAGTTCATTGTTTTCCTTTGCTAGTTTGTCCAGAAATACTAAGTCCAACCAGCCAGCATCATTATATTTCCCACTCTGCCAAAAATATTCAAAATTTTCATGTATGGAGTCATTAAATTCCTTAGATCTCACAAGTGATGAATTAGGATAATCAAATGGATCTATATTGCATATTACTTTAAACATTTCATGGCAAGGACTATCAATATTCCCCCACAGAATTAGAAGGAGAGACCATGGCATATTAGGTCTCATCAAATTGGAGAGCCCAGTGCAGGAACTCCTAAATCCATTAAAGAATTTCATCTTTACAATTCTGTTTCTCTAGAGCCATTCTTGGTATCAAAGGCTTTATCAATCAACACTTACTAGAGAAACAGATATAACACGAGATATATACAAATACATAAGACTTTACAAGATTGGCTTACAATGGTCACCCACAGAGTTGGATATGGAATAGTGCAAAGGGTCTGTCTGCACACTGGAGACTGAAGAGTCTATGCCAAAAGGCTGAAGGTTCTGTTCCAGTAGCTAAAGAATCTGCACTGGAAGCCAGGAGATGATATCCAAGGTGAAGGCAAAGACCAGAGCTCCTCTGAAGAAACAAAAGCAGATCCATCCTTCTTTATTTCCCCTTTATACCATTCAGGTGACAAACTACCCTGTGGTGTTTCTTCCATACCCTAGGGGTTGCTGAGCCAATTTAGTTGAGCTTCTCTTACTCAACAAGACACAATCAATCAATCATCACAGGGAAACCACACCCAAAGCCATAGTAGTCAGTCTGATCCCATGAAGATCAGTCCAGTACATACTCCACACTCAGGCTTTAGTTCTACCTCTGTCTCTCACCTGATTCCATCTTGTTTCTGACACTTCTCTGGTCATTTGTCTCTCTCTTTTTATCTTCAGGATTCAGCATAGCTCAGTGCTATTTCTGGGTCTCTATTCAAGTCATGCAGACTCCTTCACTCCTCCCCTCTCCTTTAGGGCCCAGAATACTCTGCATTTGTCTCCCTACCCTCAACCTCCATCTTTCTCCAAAGACAGAGCTTCCAACAGGTTTTCCAGGTTTTGAACAGGAAGCAAGTATATGACATATTGACTGCCACTGCCCTCAACTACCTTCTTAATAGCAAAGTTGGGGCTGAACATGAAAACCAATATACTTACTGCACTAAATAATTCTGAATTACAGCAGACTTTTCTGTCACTGTGTGAAACAATTCTGGGACCAAATTTAATTTTTTGTCTTCTAAATTTTCAAATTTCTTAAGCAATTTCCAATTTCCTAAAGAACTAGGATTAGGCAAAGACAATAGATATTTGTTGTAGGAAATATTTGCTCCTGGATAGAAAGAGAGTAGTACAATGGGAGCTGGGAGACCACTCCCCTCCACCCACTTGAGTCTGGGCAATATCCCAGGGCCAATCTTCCATCCATTATTGCATTGTAATATACTCAGAGTGAACTCTAGAACTAAGGTACTTGTTGATAGCCCCTAGCTCCGGATGACTCAGCACTCTGTTAATCACACCTGTCAATCTTACCTAAAGACACAGTGAGAGGCACGTGGGCTGGGATGCACCTCCCTAAAAATCTGGAAGCCTGATTTTAGCTGTGTGCTATTTCCTTTCCCTGTCACCCCAGTACCACTTTTCTGTTCATGCCACATTTTTCTTTCTACTAGCATGGATCTGCCCTGAGCACAATTTCCAGTTATCTTCAATAAATGTAGCTGATTTTTTTTTTTTTTACCTTTTGATGTATGCTTGCTCACTGTACACAAAAGCCTGGAATTTATCTGTTGGATCTATGTCACAGTATCAGAAAGACTATAAAGGAAGTAAAATAATGAATGAAAGCAGCACGCACATTAATGCTTGTATCAAGGCACTGTGCCCACCAACCCAAAGCTGTGAGGTCAGGAATTCTGTCCAATACCAACTGGTTCCCTCCCCTCAGAAATCCACTTATAAGTACCCAGCCCATTTTCTAAAACTCCTATAAATACCTTTCTTTCTTACTCCTGCTAAGTCATTATGAAGATACAACCTTAGATAGTGTTCTCTCTATTTGCAGCAAGTTCAACAAAGCTAATTTTGCTTGATCAACAAATTTTTCTGGTGTTCTTTTCATAGCCAACAAACATAAGGTGACTTGAAAGTCAGTGTGCTTTTGTTTATTTTCTCTACTACTCTGATTCTTTATTATATAGACTTTGGAATTCATGTGTCTAAGTGTCCCTTTAAAGCCTGAGTTCTATTTGTTACCATTAACATTTAGCCCACAACTATTCATTGGACTAGCATATACTTCACTTGGTGACACACAATACATATTTCATTAATAATGGCACTAACAGCAATAGCAATTGCATTTTATGCATGTTCCAAGTTTCAGACATTTTACATAAATTATCTCATCTGTACTTAGCACTACTATGTCATCAAGGCAAGATATTTTCTTCATTTCAGGCAAGAAATCTGAAGATCAAGGAGATTAAATAATTCTTCTAAATGCACAGCAAGGGAAATAGCAATCCAGGCAACCATACCCAGAATCCACATGCCTGAATGTACCGTGCTGCTTAGAATTTTAGAATAGCTATGATTTCAAAATCACTCCTTTACTACTAGTACAAATACCCACAAGATATTTCTTGAAATATCAAGAATGATTTAGGACTTATTGGGGGAAGACCTGGGGACAATTGCTGTGGGCTCACTGGTGGGTTTTCAGCTATTGAAGGACAATGGCCAGTTCTGTTCTGGCCAGGCAAGGAGGAGTATAAATCTGACAAGTAGAGGGAGAAACAGGAAACGTCATGCTTTGCTGGTGATGTAAGCTGGTACAACTTCTACAGAGAATGCATTGGCATTGTCTTACAGACTCGCCCACATGAACACATGCACATTTACTTTCATTCACATAAAACACATTTGCAAAGATATGCAAGAAACTGATATGATGGCTTGCCTGTGTGAAGGGCACTGTGAGGCTGGGGGAAAGGGCTTAAGGGAAACATTTTTATTTCACTGCATGACTTTTATATGTCTTGAATATTAACCCATATGAATGTATCCCTATTCAAAATATAAATATAATTTTAAAATAATAAAGAGATACTGTTTGTTTTAAAGAAGACCTCTAGTGTATTAGTTTAAATTTTAAAAATGTCTGGTGATATTACACTCAGATTTTCTACCTGCTAAGTCTTGTCCCCAAACAATTGCTGGTATACATTGATGCATAAATTTTTCATAAATATAAAAATATAATAATTTCATTAATCTGAAAATGTTAGCCAATCTCATGGGAATATTCATATGCATTCATATACATTCATATGCTATATCTAACAGTCTACTCAATTTTTATTTTGTTCAGTATTTTCTAAGTACTATTTTAATACACTGCCTCCCCAGATACCCCAATGTTTCCAAAAAGAATAAGCTGGTGAAGGTATCTGAGTTCTTCCTCCAGCAGTAGGACATTTTCCTAATTACAAGGTGAGCCTGCTTGACTTTAGAAACTTTCATCTAAAATTCAAATTGTTTCTAAAGTGAAAGGAAACTGAAAAAAACTTGCTAAGGCCTTGAATTTGGGTGTAGGAATGAATGTAAGAAAATGATCACTTCAGGGAAAGGTGGGAAGAATCTTCTTTGTCAGCCTGAAGCTCTAAGCTGCGCAGGCAGCCATCCATGGAGCACAAACATATGACTATGCACTTCTTCTTCAACGTGGGAGAAGTCACCTTGGAGCTGGAAGAGTGGAGGACTTGTTCATACTTCCTCCAAGACATACACTCTCTAATGACAGCCAGAGCCTGGGAGCAGAAGGAGGCACATGGGTGACTGAGTCACTCCTGGATTCCACCACAGTTCTTCCTGTAAGGCCCACATCTTGCCATGAGCTACTGAAGAGAAGGGTTAAGTGGCTGACACATAGAACCTGAGAACACAGTCCATGACAATAGAAAATAGATCATCATGGACACCCTTACATGATATCTTTAATGTTGTTATTATCACTGTTACCATTTTCATTGTCATTATTCTCTACCATTTGGTGCCTGTGTTCATCAACACAACAGTAGATATTTTGCATGCCTTTTCTCTAACCATCACAAGGAACTTAGGAGGTAGGTATAACTGTGCAGCCAGATGAGATCATGGGTCATTCTGTGTTTTTATACAACAGGACCCCCTCAGAAGTCCTCAGAATGGAATTATTGACAAGAAGATGACAAATCAAAGTAACATCAAGTATATATCCAGGCTAAAACTGAGACTGATGGGTTGCACCTTTCTCAGCTACTCATGCTGGTCCATGGTCCCTTGGCAAGGAGAAATCATTTTTTGCATCTCACCTCTCACCATCTCCCTTGTACTCCAAAACCTTCCCCACTTGGATGGAGATCAATCATCTACTAGCCTACTGCCTTTCTATGTCATCCACAACCCTTTAACTCCTGACAGCCCACTCTCCTCTGAAGCAGGCATGGAACCTTTCTCTGAGAATCACTACCTTGGGAAGCAAGAGGAGAAAGAGTCAACCACCCAGAGCATCCCCTTTCTCCAGACCTGTCCCTTTTCTTAGTCACAAGTCCATCTTATATAGAATGGCCCTGCTCCTTTATTTTCATAATACACATTCTGAACTTCAGGTGTTCTCCAAGATGGCATGATCCTCACAATTAGTCACCACTATGGTTTATGATGGTTTAGTAAGGACTGATAGAAATCCACACATCAACCAACAAAAGATAAGGCCTCCTGCCTCTTATTTGTATCTGAGGTGTGGTATGAGCAGTTCAGTGCTCTCAAGATTCAGAAATTGAATTACACATTGCACTTATGCTTAAAAGGAAGACTGGCCTTACATGCACTAATATATATGTACACAAACACACCCCAAATCTTTCTCATTCTCTAGGGTTAAAGGTCAAGTTGTACCTCATTTTTTGAGAACCTTTCCCTGACTTATCAATCCATTCCCAAGTGGATTTTTCTATCTTCTAGTGACTTACAGTATCTATTATCTAGGCCTGTTGGCACTTAGCATCTACTGTAATACTTTCATGTGAGCAATTATTAATTTCTTAAACTACATCATAAATTCCTTCGGAACAAGAATTAGATTTTGTTCTGTGACACTCAAAGCGTTGCCTTGCCCAAGATAGACATTGAGGAAGAATAAATTTGAACATAAAACAATATTTTCTTAACTGAAATTTAAAATGTGAACACTTTCCAAAGTCTTGTGTCCCTTCAAAGTAGTAAATTTGAATCTGACACACTTATTTAAAAATACTTTTAGTATTCAGTGCATGCATAAACCCTTCTATTTCATTATTCTCATAATATTTGAAATTCATTCAAAAATAATTGTCAAATATTACTATGAACCAGTAATTTTGTTAGATGGTGAAGACTCTAAATAACATAAAGCACCAAAACATCAAGAAATCTTGAAGCCACATGAAGAATGAAGGGGGACAAGAACAAACATGCTATCCCTGAGGTACAACCCAACTTCTTCAGCACAAAAAGAGGGGCTGGTTCTCCAGGAGATCCTAGGCCTCCAAGGATGAGTACGAATTCAACAGAGAAAGAAGCGAACACGCATTTCAATGACGGGAACACCACACTCAAAGGCACAAACTGTGGCAGCAGCCGAGACACACGGCACAGCTAAGGAGAGATGAGCAACCCAGGTAAACTGCCATGCTAGAGGGGACGTGTGATTTTCCTTTGGGTATGGAGATTTGTCAAAGACCTTTAAAAGTCAAGTGGGATCAATACAATCAATACAATGGTAGATAAAATCTTAGTAAGAAACCATTTGAGCCCAAGTGTCAATCATGAACAGGCTCTGAGGGAGTAAGTATAATAGAATACCACAACACAGAGATTGGCAAAACAGTAACACTAATAGAGTGTAAAGCTCACTTGGATGCACACATTTTAGTAAGTTCAAAAATCAGTTTTTTCAAACCTCATGTTTACTGTTCAACTAAAGATTGAGTGATTTGTGAAAAGTAGAAGTTAATAAAATCTTGACTTCAAATTATTTTGACATTGTTGGCCTAAATTCTATGAAGAAATAAATTAGTACTGTTAGGCTAGACAATTGGAAACTCTTAAAAATAGGAAAAATTGAGAGCCTGCTTTCTCTTTATCTAAAACTGTATTTTGCTTATATTTGGTATGCAAAGATATGTTTTCAGTTTTTTCTAGGATCATTTGTAAGGTTTTATTTCACATTAGACTTTTATTGATTTTTATTAGATTTTGTCAAAAGAATAAGCAAGCTATTATATACTCTGAATTAATTTTAGTCCTTTGATAATTTTTTCTATCAAAAACCAAATATTTATTGTAGAAAGTGTTAAAAATTCGAGAGGGCTCAAAGAAAAAAATCACTCAGATCCAACTGCAGTTATTACTGCATGAAGTGTCTTTCTTGCACCTCTTTCTATTCAGTTGTAGATTTGTTTTTTAAACTTGCAAACATAGTATTCATGTTTTGTGTAAAAATCATCTCATTTAAGAATATGTTATGAATACTGATAACAAGAAATTTAAATTTAACTTTCCCAAGTCAGACAGCAACAAAGAAGCAGCAGTCAATTTGGTAATAAAGAATCAGTGTTTTTTAATATTAAGAAATAATCAAAATGAATTAACTATCATGTCCTATTTGGCAAGCACTCTATGAGGACAATTTATTTTATAAGACCTATTGCAGATTTAAGATAAGTAGCTCAAGTAAATCCTTTGTTTTCTCCATAAGGACAAAAGAGTTCTATTCTTAGTGGCGGGTGGATTTAATTTTTTTATTTTCTTATGCTGGAATATCAACCAATAGAATGAACATAATGCCCTCCATGTTTGGATTTGTTCAGGTAAGTCCTGCTTAGTTGTTGAAAGGTAAATTTTCCTGTAAATTAAGTCTTATTTTGGAATGAAAACATAACAAACAAGTATTAAGGTCAAAATATATTTGTAAATAAAATATCTTAACATTAAAGTGTTTTATTTAAAATATGCAAATGTATTTTATCATATTACAAGTACACTTGAAGAATCTTCAAGAAAGAACAAAATTAGGAAAACAGTTTAAACCACACTATTTAGTGCAGTGAACTGATAATCACATAGTGAGTCTTTATGCTAGGTGTGAAAAATACTGAAAAGAAGCCCTTCTAAAATAATAAAAATAAACCATGACTCTATGGCAACTTCCATTTTCAAAACATCTCTCCTAGGCTGAGATAGCTAAGATCCATCCAAGATATCAGACAGAATAAAATCCATGCTTCATTTCTGGTTTAATGCAGTAGTTTTAAAACTTCAGATCACAACCTTTTAGTAGATTATAAAATCAATTGAGGTCATTACAAGTAGCATTCTATAATTTGAAAAGAAATTCAGAATATTAGTATGCATGCCATAATACAAGTGTTAAGTATAACTTCTGAAATGTTTGTTTCAATTGTACATACAGTGGGGAGGTAGGTCCTGTGTAGGCCTTGGGGTCAAGATATTAAACACTTGAAAATCCCTACTCAGAGCAGAACTTTCCAAGTGTCATGCTAGTGGTGGGCTAGGAATGGAGTACGATTACAAAGAGCACCAGCTGTAGCAACAGCCAGCCAGGAGTTGAGCTGAGAGAGCCCCATATTAGTCTTCTGCATGGTGGAAAGTCTTGGCTGGATCATCTCAGGAAACAGTCTGCGTGAAGATGGATCTGGTAGTATGATGACAGTTCACAGCCAGCACTCCCAAACTGTCCACCCCACAGTGATCCAACTCTGTCTCAGGACGTTTGTGCAACCATAACAAAAGTACCTAAGGCTGTAATTCATAACAAATAGAAATTTATTTCTCACTGTCTGGAGAAGTTAAAGGTTGAGGCACCAGCAGGACTGGCACCTTATGGGAGCTGTTCTCCACCTAGAGAAGGCACCGCACTGCTGTCTCCTCCAGAGAGGCAGATCCTGTGTCCTCCATGGTAGAAGAAATCAAATGGCAAGAGGATGATCCCTTCAACCTGGAAAATTTCTTTAAGATCACCACCCTAAGACTACATTTCTTAATACTATTGCTTTGGGAATTAAGTTTCAAGATGGATTTGGGAGGGAATTGCACAGTTTAAACCATAACACTCATGTTGAATATCTGAACATAGCTCTGCAGCCACCTGATGTCACACTGCCACCATCTTGACCAGTGTCTACTAAACAGGTAATTGTCCAGGTTTCTGAGGAGAAAATGTGGTTCAAGGTAAGCTAAGTGGGAAACAGAATCAGGGTTTCTATCCAGGAAGAAGCCGGAGGTCTTTGTGACTCCATCTGTTTTCAGAGCAACCAATCAGGTATTTCATGCATAAATAGATCCATCCTTTCTTAAAAGATGTGACCTTTAAGTGACACCCAAGCCAGATCAGGCTTTAAAATCACAGAGGTCTTCTTCAAATTAACTTTGAATTTTATTTTGAAAAAATAAAGACAGAACCCAGTGAGAAGCCTTAATGGACCAGAGAGTGGCCCTGATGCATGCAGGTCCCAGCCAGGGGCCCACCCAAACCCCAGCAGCTTGGCCCCCCAGGCCCCAGCCAAAGGAGTGCCTGGGAAAGAGTTTCACAGGCACACAAGCAACAGATAGAGGCCCATCCAGATTCCATCACTAAGTGTACACAGATCCTAGTGAAAAGCTCATGTGGACCAGAGCTCCCAAGGGGTGCACAGATCCCAGCCAGGGTCCATCCTGAAAAGAGCTGCACAGGTACACAAGCAACAGCCAGAGGCCAACATAGATTCTATCTGTAAGTGTGCACAGTAAAAGCATGCAGGACTCAACCTAGCCATGATCAAAAAATATCTACACATAGACATATAATGGTTAAGATTCCAGAAACCCAACAAGAGAATAAAATTCTACAAGCAGTTAGAGAAAGGAAACAAATCACATACAAAGGAAAGCCCATAAGAATCACAGCAGACTTCTCAACACAAACCATCAAAGCAAGAAGAGCCTGAAGTGAAGAATTTCAAGCCCTAAAAAAAAAAAAAACCTCCAACCTAGATTGATGTACTCTGCAAAACTATCTTTCAAAATTGAAGGAGAAATAAGATATTTTCATGACAAAGACCACCCAAGGAACTTCATGAATACCGAACCAGCACTCTAAAAAATTTCAAACAATATCCTAGGAAAATACAATGAAGATCACAACCCCAGGAAGCCCAGCAGAATGAATCCATCAGGCAAGACAAGAAATTAAATACAAAGGGGGAGAATCCAACAAAAAAAAAGTAATGACAAGGATAAGTTGATATATATCAGTCATAACAATCAATGATAATGGCCTCAATTCACCAATCAAAAGAAATAGACTGGCAGAATGGGTCAAGAAGCAAGATCCAACAATATGCTGCATAAAACAAACACACTTAATTCAAAAAGAAACTCATAGATTGAAAGTTAAAGGGTGGAAAACAATACTCCATGCGACAGGAAACCAAAACAAAGGTGGAGTAGCTATCCTCTTTGCAGATCAAGTAGATTTCAAACCAACACTGATTAAGAGAGACAAAGAAGGACACAATATCCTTGTAAAGGGAAGAATCGAAGAGGAAGAGATGACAATCATAAATACATATGCACCAAATACAAGAGCACCCAACTATATAAAACAAATACTAATGGACATGAAAAATCAAATAAGCACTAATATAATAGTAGGGAGGAACCTCAATATCCCACTGTCACAAATAGATAGATCAACTAGACAAAAAATAAACAACGAAATACTAGAACTCAATCAAACTCCTGAACAAATGGACTTAACAGATGTTTACAGATGGCACCAAAAAACTGGAATACACATTCTTTTCGGCTGCACAAATGTCATTCTACAAAATAGACCACATACTAGCTCATAGAACATGT
>NW_004624756.1:2961667-2979898 GCF_000247695.1 Heterocephalus glaber | reverse complement strand
AGGAAGAAAAGGTCCAAAGGGGTAGGGGTAGTGGGAGGGGCAGGGGAAAGGAAAGAAGGGAAAGGAAAAATGATGAGAAATGGAAAGAATGGAAATAAAGTCTTTGTAAATAGGGAAGGGTGGAAGGTGTGAAAGGAGGGCTAGGAATGGGGAAAAAATAAGAACCAAGATGCATTATGTAAAGTACCATTCCCAATGAGAAATGTAATTGTGTTGTATACCTACAATGTACCAATAAAAGAAATTAATACAAAAAAAAAAAAGATTATCATGCCCTCTGTGAACTAAAATCTATCCTATGCCTGAGGGGTCAACATCAGGGAATGCACAAAAAGAAAAACATCACCAGCAACGATTATCTTCATCTCCAACCCAGGATGTTGGTATCTCTTCTCTTTCACTTTCTTTGAGTAGGGAGTCTCTAAAAATTTTTTCAAATGAGTGTCCTTCCACAGATGTCCAACTCGTGGCCCCAAGGTTTGGACACCTTTGTGGGAAAGGGTTTGTGAAATCTGTTCTGTTGACTTAGACTGTGGAGAATGACAACTTTACTTAAACCACTGAAGCTTCTGAAACAAGCAAAGAACGCACTTTCTTGAGAAGTTAAGTTTCTAATGGAAGCTTCAGTTTTCAAATGATTATATGGAAATGAAAAAATGCAGGAATAAATCCACAAAAAAGTTTTAAAGTTAGTATTTGTTTATTAAATAAATATTTAAAATAATTCTGGGATCATTCTGATTTTTTTAAATCTTGTTTTCAAATTTCTCAAGATAAGTAATATTTCAAACTTTTAAAAACTGAAAGCAGGATAATAGAAGCAGGACCATTTATGTGAGATTGTATGAATTTAAGATATAAATATTCAAGATTATCCAGTGATGATTAAATAAAAGGTATATGTACAAGCTACAACATACATGACCCTTGGAGACCTATGCTATGTGGAAGAAGTCAGTAATGAAAGATCATGTATTACATGAGTCCATTTAGATGGAATGTTCAGAAGAAGCAGATCTATAGAAGCAAAAGGTCAGTTACTGTTACCAGGGTTCCAGGGCGAAGGGCAGAGGGGGAGGGATGGGTGAAAGGCAAAGATGCACTGCTTACAGGGACAAAATTTATTTTCAGGATGATAAAAAATGTTCCAAAATTGACTGTGGTGATAGTCGATGGTTGCCGAATTCTGTGAATATACTCAAAGCCATTGCATTGTGTATGCTAAGTAGATGTATTATACAGTATGTGAATTATATATCAAGAAGGCTGCCATGTTTAAAGCAAAATTTAGAATCCTAATGTCTTAGTTACTTTTCTCTTTGCTGAGAGAAAATACCCAATACCCAAAGTTAAAGCACGAAGGCTCCAAGCCAGGATGGTATGGCAGAAAGCTATCACAGAGGAGGTTACATGATGTAGCCTACAGGATGCAGCAAAGCCACAAAGCAAGCTTTTCTTTCCTTTTTATCCCATCCAGGTGACAACCCTTTTGGGTGGTACTACCCATGCCCAGCGTGGCCTTTCCCATTATCCATATCCAGAAGCATGCTAAGCCACTCAGTGGACTAATTCATTACTATAGACTGCTAATGCATATTCACACACCCTAGATCCAGCCACCTCGGAAAACCCCCATCTGTGAGCTCATGAACCTCTGGAAGGGACATCTAGATACAAGCCATAACAACTAATTTATTCTACAAATTAGATTAAAAATTACTTTTGTATTGACGCTCTTCACAGTAACAGTCAATGGATTATCTTTTTAAACATCCCCAGGATATTTGCACAGATTAGATTTGCTAACATTAATAATTTATTTTTTAAAGAGATGAACATCTTACGCACTTGGGGTGTCTTATACAGGGAAGGAAATCTGAACAATGGAAGCTATTATCTAACTCATCAGGGCAAATCCCTCCCTGTTCTATAGAGAAGTGCTATGGATCTGCTGCCCCTCAGAAGGAGAAGCTGCTGTAAATCTACATTAAACACATTATCTATTTGATCTGATTGTCCATTTTGAATTGATTAAAACCTCTAAATTACTGCTCACCCCTCTGGCAAGTTCTATATGCTCCTAAATATCAATTTGTTTCCAAGTCCTCAGACACAGCAAAGCGCTTACATCACATTCTGGTATGTGTTGTACAGCCCCTCCTCCTGCCATCTTCCTGTACTCATACAAACAGAGATTTACAACTCTACACAAAAATAAAATAAATCCAAAGAACTTCAACTGGGTGATGTTTTAATTACAGCAGAAAATTATATTCTGGAAACATAAAACAAATACTGAAACCACTCATGAGCAGAACATGAAGCTGGTATTCCCACCCCATGGACCCTGTCTCCACTCCAACCTAGGCTCCAGGTGACAGAGAACAACTCACAGAAGTCAGCTTCATTGGTGGTGACAAATTCCACAGGTATCATGTGTTTCATTAGAGAGTTAGGGGAGCCAGGTTCCAGAGAGCCTTAGCAATGAGTTTACAGTTCTGTGAAACTAGAAATGAAGGTGACTTCATTTAACAATAAGACAGTATTACAAAGCTCTCAGATTGTGCCTGCATGATCGCCCTACTTTAACTCTTTGGGTGGATTTATAAAAAAATCCAAGATAGATTTAAAAACAGATGAAGAAACAGATGAGAGATTTAAATAAGTAAGTGCCTGAAGAAGGTATATTCAGGGTGAAGTGTAAGAACAGTTCAAACCAGAGCTGCACATGTCAGAATCTTGGGGCAAAGAGATGTGTGTCAAATGGGCTGAGGCCAATCAATCCTTGCACAGCAATAAAGGAATGAATATTCACCACTGGCCCCAGTTCCATCCCTCCTCTGGTGAGTCTGGCACCAAAGGTAAGACCATGTTCCCCTTCAACTCATCTGTCACTGACACTTGACCACAGCACTTTTCTCTATTCACCAGAGAAAGGTGAAAAGTCAACTTAGTGGAGAAGGTAAGACTGTCAAGACTCTGATGGAGAGAGATATGCATTTTGAAAAGGACATATGTCCTCCACTGCATCCATACAGTCTGTCCCAAACACCCAGCACAGAGCACTATTGCCCCAGCATAATTAAGAGAGGGTGCACTCCTGTCACTAACATGGAAACAGGTTGGGAGCCCCTGATGTCCTTTCCAAGGGAGTGGGACCTGGCTGCGCCTGCAGGTGTCTGCTGGATAAGCACCCCTTCACTTCTGAGTCCTGAAATGTGCAAGAGTCCTGGGGCTTTGACAGTCATGGAGTTGGGTTACATTTTGCAGACTTCTCTATGGTATTGAATGGAGAGACAATAGAGATTTCTCCCCATTTCAATGAAGTATTTGGGGACTTAAAAAGGTGGAAGAACTACAGACAGTCCCCAACTTAACAAGTCAAATTTACAATGGGGTAAAAGCAATATGGATTCAATAGAAGCCACACTTTGAATTTTGAACTCTGCCCAGGTGGTGATATACACTGGATCTTCTCTTGTGATGCAGCAGGGAATCGCAGCTCCCAGTAGACCACACATTCTGGAGGGAAAGCAACTCACACTCTACAGTGGACTGTCCTGCTAAGCTAGAATGTTCAATAGTAGGGTGCGGTGAATGCAACTTTGATTTAAAATATTTTCCATCTACAAAGGATTTATCAGTACATAACTCCATCATAAATCAGGGAGCATGTGTATTTACAGGGTTGAGGATTTTCCAAAAAGTGCAGGTATAAGAATAATATCCACTTCTCCTAAGCTTTATTTCCCCCTGTAAGTATCAGTGCTAAACAAGTAGCAAAGATGGCAATTGGCCCTGGAGCAAGGACAGAGAACACCCTGTGGGTTGCAGTGATGAGGAGATGAAGGTTGTAAATGATTCCATTAGACAGACAAGCACTCGCCAGTCTGCAGCACAAACTGAGCAGTACCTACATTTTACCTTCAAAAGCAGTGAGTCCATGAGTCTGGCTCCATGCAAAAGGCTGTGTTCTAAGGCAAGCATAATGGTGCACACTGCAACCCTGGCTATTCAGGAAGTTGAAGCCAGAGGATTTCTTGAAACTAGGAGTTTGAGAGCAGTCTGGGTAACGTACCAACACTCCATCATAGATAATAGATGATAGATAGATAGATAGATAGATAGATAGATAGATAGATAGATAGACAGACAGATAGAAGGTTATGTCCTTAGATTGTACTTTTTCTCCTTAGTTGGAAGGAGGAGACACAGGCAGAGGGAAAGTGAGGAAACACCCAAGGCACTGGTGTAATGAGGTTAATGACAGAGCACACTTGGCTGAGACAGCTGTGGTGGTGGGCTGAGGCTCCTAGAGTGCACACAGGCTGTGAGCATCATTTCTGTAAGACATCCCCTCATGTTAAGTATCCCCAAGAACCCCACCTAGGACCACAGACACTGCCTGCTGTTTCTCAGCACTCTGAAAATGACAAAAAAAGACCTAGCTGAAAGAAGCGACAATTATTCTTGACATTTCAGAATGCACCTTTGGCATGTTCAGAATGTTCCATCATGGGCTTCAGAATGAGAACTATAATGGGAGAAAGTCTGAGCTGAAATCTTCTTTTGAAAAGGGAGGTCACCTATATCCAGCTTTGCCTGGAATTGAAACAGATTTTAGCAACTTCTTGAAAAGCCTGCAATCTGACCCCAGTGAAAAACATCAGTAACTCCTTCCAGCTTTAGACTGATTAACTTATGATTAAGAAATGACATGAGGAATTGTGGATTTTTTGTTAAGAGACTACAAAGAAATGGGTCACTTATGTGCACTCTCCAATTTTTCTTCAACAGTACGTTACCTTTATATTCAGAAAAAAAGTTGTCAAAAAAGGAAAAAGTAAGAAAAGTATTACTATTAGTCTTTGAATTGGAAAAATGGTACTGAAAGAGAAAGGCAAAATACTGAAGTGTTAACAGTGATTGGTGATGGCAGGATTGTAGGTGATAGCTTTTGGGGATTTGGTTTTTGTTTTTCTACACTCTTCTGTAATCTTCGAATTTTCAACAAAGAGCATGTATTTTAGTTAAAAGATACATTGAGGAGCAAAGGAAATTTGGAAAGAGAATGTTGCTTTATTTAATTTTAATTACCTAGAAATTAAGGTGAGAGTTGGTAATTGACTACTCAGAAAATGATAGATGTTCAGATGGGTCCCCACAGAACTTGAGGACAAGTGGCAAGGGCCGGGAAGCCCCTGTCCAGGGTGAGCCAGATTGCATGGTCACAAACAGTGTGGATGTTTTTGAAACTTTACTTTTTATTGACACATAATAAGTCCTGTCATCTGCAATCACATCAATGGACCTGGAGGACATAATGTTAAGTGAAATAAGCCAGGCACAAAGAGACCAGCGCTGCATGCTCTCACTCAGGTGTGGAGTATGAAAATATTGATCACATTAATGTTGAGCAAAGAATGATGGTTAACAGTGACTGGGGAAAGAGGATGGACCAAGATCCATCAGTGGGTACTAAGTTATTAATACTGGGTGGATATGAAGCCCTCTGAAAAGCTTGTTTTCCCAATACCAGCCCCTATTGCCTTTGATGTTCCTGCATTTAAGTCTTCAGCTTCTAGAAAAGTGTTCTCTGAAATTGCCTCTGTTAAAATGTCCTGCCCCCTGAGAAAGGAATGGGCCAATCAGAAAGCTTGACAATGCCATGAAAAGAACATGAACCTGGACCAGAACCCATACCAGCAGGTTCTGTACGCAAGAGTGAAATCTTGGGCATGAATTTTAACTTCTTTTAGAATCAATTACCTCTTCTATAAATGCAAAAGTAGACAGAAAATCCTGCTGGATCTAAATTCTGTCACCATATTTTCTCAGCTTCGATCACTACAACCTTGGAAAACACAAACTGTGCTAAGTGAATGAACAGCAAGATGGCTAAGTGTCCATGGGAGCATGGGGAAAAGGGAAAATTCAGGTGCCTGGGACAATCTGCCAACACCAGAGAACTGGGCTCCCCTGGGGCACACAGTGCCCATATCCCCAAAAGCAAAGCTCTAGACAGTTTGCAGTTTTCTAAACCAATCTTAATTCCATGTCAAGAGCATC
Organism: Heterocephalus glaber; assembly: GCF_000247695.1. Next base: position 2,973,829 of record NW_004624756.1, on the reverse strand, counting down.
TGTTTAATTTTTAACCTCCAGACACCATCCTATTACAGGAACATTTTTAATGATTTATTTTCCAGAGAACCACTGAGAGTGATAACTTTACCAATTTTCTTATAAATTAGGAATGTTAAAAATATGTGGCCATTTCCCCCTATGTTTCCATGAACAGGGTAAGGTAGGATTCTTTCTAATCACAAATCTATCACAAACAGGAATGGAGAAAATACACACACATAACAGGCTTTTTGGTGATGATGAAGAAAGGCTTTATTTTTTCTCCCCCATAGGAAATAAAGAGATTTATTTATTAATGAGGAAGGAAAAGATAAGGCAGTTTAAAGAAGAATAAATCAAGAATAAGATAAAGAAATCAGGAGTTTCCCCACCAAATAACATTATTTTCGAAGAAAGTTATTTGGTACCCTGAATACATTCTATGCTACACACAATTATCTTTCTTTTATTTCTACAAGTAAAGTGGCATTCAGTGGAACAATATGGCATAAAATAAATCTGATAACTTTATGGTCTACTCTCCCTTGGACTTAGATCCAGCCTTTTTGAATGGCAACAAGCTTAGCCCCTCAATGAAACTGACCTTGTTCCTAAATTAAAAGCTTGCTTTTCACTTTGCCTCTCTTTTCATTACCAAGTTTCCTACCCTGATGTGTCACAGCCCTACTGACTAGACATCTCCCAAAGCAGATGAACTAATTTGTAAAATTACTCAATGGAAACTGAAAGCCTAAAATAAATTGAGATGATTCATTCTGGAGCCCCTTGCTATTTTAGGAGTTTTGCACAGGTTTCCTGGCATTCGGCAGTAATAAATGAGCCTGACTTGACACCTTGATTTGTTAACTCAGAGAGATCCAGTCAGTCCCATTCTGGATTCATGTGGGGCTCAATGATGCCATGATAAAGAGGGAGAAAGTGACTGTGTCACCATTAAAATTTTGTATATTCGTTCATTGTTTGTTTTTGAGATAACCAGTGTGACAAAATTCTTAAATGATTCCCAAAGAATAAAAGAATAATAGAATCAGTAACTCATGATGCCAGGAATAAAATTTTGAAAAACAGCATTATCATGCAAGCAAACCTTTGCTTTGGAAAGGAAGTCTAAATAACAGATTGATAAACAGCTGGACTGTAAGCTCAAAGCCGTAGGCAGTCTAGAAAAGGTGAACAAGTGGCCCACCACTTAGAGAAGGTGGCTTCTGAGTCGCTACTCCAGCAGGATGAATGAGTTCAGACTTCTAGCCACATTGTCAGCAGCATTTACACCTGACCAATGCTAAATATTTGTGAGATAGTACAAGAAGACTGAGAAGATGTTGGCTATGGAGAACCAACTCATGAAGGCACTGACCCAGAAGCTCTGCCCCCAGCCCATTGAACACACATAGTCCAGGATCACCAATGTGATCCTAAGCCGCCAAACCTATAGCCCACTGCTTAAATTTCACAACCCAATTGAAATGATTTTCTATGGTGAAAACTGAAAATAGGGGCTGGGGATTTAGCTCAGTGGTGCCAATGCCTGCCTCGCAAGCACAAGGTCCTGAGTTCAATCCCTGCTAGAAAAAAAACAAAAAACAAAAAACAAAAAAACCCTGAAAATAATAGTGCTGAAAATTTATAAAACAATTTTTTGTTTGTTTGTGAAGTAATGTCTGTTTTAGTGAATTGTACTCACAATATATAAGGAGCCCAAACTGGATTGATCTTCTCAGCACTAATAACAGTATAAGTAACACTGACATAGACACAACAAGGATAAGGAACTGTTCTTAGTGATGTACATACATATACTAACTCATTTATCTCAAATCAACTCTATTTGACTTATTTCAAGCAGAATCTGGTACAGGTTGTCATCCTTTCTTTGGATGCTGGAACGAGGGTTTCTACTCTCAGCTTTGTCCTGCAAAGTGCCTTAGTCTGCCCCCCTTCTGATTTCCCTCAACTCCACCATAGCCAGAGGGCTTGGAGACCCATGTGGGCCACATTCCTTCTTCCAGACACCCTCCTGGTACCTGAGACCCTGAAGATGCCCACATACCATGCAGCCTGCTTCCCAGACGTAAGCAAGTATCTGCCCTGGAAGCCTATAGTCATCAAATGGGCATGTTGAAATGCATGTGAAGAAATTAATTATTTAATTGATTGGTTAGCATAAAACCTTAGCACATGAGTTTTGGAAATTTTGTCCGGTTTCCAAGAGATTTTTTTTCCCCTCCTGATCTCACATCAACTTTCTTGAAGGGTGAAACTCTCAGTTAAATTCCAGCTATTATAATGTCCTATAAATTACACTTCAAAATATCATATCCAATGGACACAGGTTTGTGATAGTGAAGTGCTGTTTGAAGATTTTTAATTCTTTAAAAAATTTATCCTTAAAAATTTTATTTTAAATCTTAAATACTAGACTGCTTTTAGATAAGGGAACTTCTTCCAGTAATACTGAATTATGTTTTTCAAAAATATTTCTAATATTTTTAGGTAGCAAACAATAATTAACCAAATCCTTAAACATCAGTCTGCACTTTGGCCTCCTGTGGCAGATGTGATATTTCATCTCACAGTTACTTCAGACAGTGTCCTTCCTGATTGCTTTATAACTTAATTACAATGATTACATCATGTTTACAGACTAGGCCTGCCCAGCACAGTGTAAGCTTCTCTGTCACTCCCTGAACATGAGAAGAATCAATGAGTTTGCTTGTTGGACACCATGCCAGGTAATGGGCTGCAACTGTGAGCCTGAAGCTTTTCCAGGCAAACATACAGCATCATTAGTACAGGAGGTAATGTCTCCTACAGCAAAACCATGTCTGCCTGTCAATGCAGTGTCTTCACATGGACCTACTGGCTCCCTTACTCTCCATTTAAAAGCTCAGGATCCAGAGCCAGAGTTCCTTGTTTGCTCTCTATGAAAGGCAATGGCAGTCCAGTAAGAAAAAAAAAAAAAAACAAAGACCATCATGTAATTAGCTGTACTCACATATGAAAATGGGAACTTTGCTTACTTGAATATTCTTCAAAGCTTGGAGGTTACTGGTTAATTCAGGTAACCCCAGCCTAGACCCATACTCAACCACAATCCCTATCTGAGTTACTACGAAGACAGTTGTAGCATGTTTTAGAACAGGGCTCTCAACTGGGAGCAATCTTGTGTCCCCAGAAAGCAGATGCTAATGTCTATAGACATCATTGCTTGCCACAACTCGAGACAGGCAGAGAGAGTGACACTGGTAGCTGCCCAGAGTCCACAGGACAGCCCCTTGCTGCCAAGGATTGTTCACCTCCAAGGGCCTAAGTGCCAAGTTGAGATGCCCCGTTTTAGAAAATAAAGGTATGATAAAAACAATATTGAACACTGCTAATGTGGAAATGTAAACGATTGCCCCTCTCCAATGGGCTACACACTCAAGAAACACTTGGACTCTTTATGGAGTCTGGCAACGACCACACAAATTGCTATATTTGTGTTTGCTATATAGCACCTTTCTCTATGGAGACAAAAATGCTTTTCGGAAGAGTCCTTCCACTGGAAGAAGGAACTGAGACTTGGAGAGATGCACATTTCATAGATGAGAACTCAAGAGGCCAAGAGGGGTGATCATTTGCTCAAAGTTATTCAAAGAATCAAATTCGGAGCTCAGGAAACTGAGAGGAAAGACATTGGAGAGAATTCTGGAAGAATGCAAAAAACAGGAAGTGCGCTCCGCTGTGGACCCTGCAGTAGCACAGGCTTTTTCCATACTTGGGGCTTCTTGTGTCAAGAAAAGCAGGTTGTTTGGGGATATTTTGTGTATTCCCGGAATAGAAGCGCCCTCGAGGGGAGCCACACCTCCCTGCTACTTGCCATAGAGCCCTCGCCTGACAAACCCAATTCCCCAGACTATTGTCCAGATGTTTACACTGTCAAAGGATTTCTTGGTCAGCAGAAATAAGTTGGTCTGTTCATTAAAACATCACCATAATGAAAAAGATGGACAACATCTGCCCTTATCTTCTGTCAGTATGTTACACATTTGGAGCGCCCTCCGATCAATCACCATGGTATGCGTTATGTAAATCCCAGAGATGAAATGTCAGCCTGTGCATCTCATCATTCTCCTGTGCTTTATGGGGAAACAACTGGTGGCTCCTGCTGCTCCCCTTTGCAACCAGCACTAATGGGGATCTCTGTTATCTAGCTATGGAGATCCCAATTGGAACAGCCTTAAAGCTCTAGTAACACTCTCTCAGGGAAATGTGATTCGGCCTGGTTCTTAGTGAACAAAACAGGACAGAGATGACTGAGAAACGCTATGGCGCCACTGTTTCTTTAAGAATTTTCGGGAATGTTGGATCACTTATTATATCTGTTCATTAGCTAAAAGATCCAAACAGTGTGGAGATGAACATTTCTGTTCTCCCCCAGGAAAAGAGAAGCTCTGCAAAAGAGGTGGGCCATGGTCCCAGTTAGCTATGTCAAATGCAGTGAAGGGAACACTCACTCACACTAATTCCTGGGATATTTGGGGGCAACATGAATTTTACCATCTTCAGGGAAAGGACCATGTGCAAGAATAAGGTCAACGCAAGAACAGACCTTACCATCAAACTTGGCAACATACTTGGCAAGATTCCTCCCAAAGACATCTCCAGTAACAAAATTGATGTTTCTGTTTTAGTATTTTTCAGTGAAGAGGCATTTACTGCCCTGCAGCTTTCCATTTAGGTGGGAGTCATTAAAGGTATAAAAGATACAAATCTTGACATGCCCTGTGCAGTTACCATGGTATAGACAGCAGTATCAAGAATCTCCTGTTCATAAATACAAACTCCCTTGTCCAAAATTCTCAAAATGAAAATGATATCAAAGCTGCCCTCACATCCCTAGAGAAGTGATCCATCTTCCTGTCTTATTTGCAAATGTACACAGTATATAAATTATTTTCATCATGGAAGATGAGACACTTTTAACATAATCTGCACTAGTAGAAAAGAAGGATCTTACTCCCAAGTTAGACTTAGTCCCTTCCTATTAACAAGGGAGCCGTGCATGCAATCACAAATGCAAAGCTGACTTGTATCATAATACTCAGTCCTAAAAATTCCAAACTTCTAGTTGGTTCCATATTCAGAATGATCCACATTAAGTTACTGAAAATAAAAGACTACGTAGTAGTCTACGAGGTACATGGCAAATGAGACCACCTATGATTTTTGAAATGAACATTTATTTTTACATGCAAGATAAACTGTAATCATTGCATATGAGCAGCTAGAGGTTCTTTTATGCTCCATTTAAACACTACTCTAGACATGAAAAGAGTTGTGTCTCTATACCCCATGTTTACTCTACAGATGGATAACAAGAAGCTACCACATTGCCTGTAGGTCTCTCCTCCTTGTTTATTTGAAAAGTGCAAGCAATCCATTCAGGTTAAAGAGATAACATTAAGGAATGCAGCTACAATGCTTGTACAGCAGATAACTCTGGCCTGTGCTTAATCTAGGGCCTTGTTTAAAAGAGCTTTTCAATTTTAATTAAAGTAAAATGGGCCCTGGAAGAAACTGCATCTCCTCCAGCGAGGATTGTATTCAGCTTGTTCTCTGTAATTTTGCCCATCATGCTGCTGGCTGTTGCTTTTTCCACAGCTCTTAAATGGTGTCTAAATTGACCAGCGCCGTTGCCAAGGAAACGGACAGGACAATGCTAATAGAACCTACTTAGGACACACTGTGAAAAGCTTAGAAATAAAATTGTTTGACATGAAAGGCTCTGTGTCAGCAGCCAGGCAACTCTGTTAAAGGCTGCGCTGAGCAGAAGATAGTTTCATGTGCCCTCCTCCCATACCTTTCCCTCCAAATCTCTTCTAGTAAATGGATTCTGTCCTAGGAGCTCGGACAGCTTTGCCTATCAGAATCACTTTGTCTCTTTAACTCAAAGGAGAGAAAAATCTTTATGTTGTGGTTTTGAAGCACCCAGAATAGACTTCTTCACTGTACAGCCATGGAAATGAGCAGCTTTTTAAAATTTTTTCTTTCTAGCAAGAAAGTCCTTTCCTCTCATGAATAATTTGTAAATATTCTTCTGAATTTTCTAAGATTGTTAATTAAAATCCACTTGATTTAAGCTGCTTCTCCCAATTTGCACTCACAAACCATAAATTATGGAGGAGGTCAAAGAATGAATGGCAATTTGACATGAAGAGGTTGATTTATTGCTTCAGAAGGAGTTTTATACCAGATGTGGCAGGAGTCATAAATTAAATGCTAAATGCTATGTATTATTATGCTTTCAGGAATATAAATGTGTCTAAAATGCTATGCAGGTGGAATGATAAAAATATGAATCTACTCTCCTGGCAATTTTAAAAGATGCGTTAAAGCTGTCAAAAAAGAAAATAAACTGGAAAACAATCTAGATGGGCCCCTCAGATGCCTTTTTCAGCATGCACCTGGCTTATAAAAGTAACCCTTTCCCATAATTTGCCGGACACTGGCTTGTGGTGGCTGGGCTGGAAGCACAGATAAAGAATTCTTTCTTCTGTGAAAAAAAAATAGAAAGTGAGAAATGGAAAAAGAAGCCAGAGAGTGCTGTGCTTCTGTGACATTATGACATGCATCTAAATCATGATTTCTCATCCACTCCTCTAAAGGTGACCATAATTTAATTTATCAACTCTCATTTGAAAGCCAATCTGGACACAATGAAACTTGCCCAATTTCACCTAGCAGCTGCCGTGGCTGTAATTATTGATTTTAAAACACTAAAATATAAAAACAGGGCATGTCTCAGGTATGCAACAGCTTGGAGCTGGAGATTTCAGCAGTAGAAAGATTCACTAGGGGGCAGACGTTGTAAGTGGAAAGACTGGTTGAAGGGTAGAAGTCCATTCTGACCTCACAGCTGAATTGTAGAGCTGAAGGCAAATACTGATCAGCAGCTAATGCCTGTGATTAAAGTCATTCTAGATACAGCTGTGAAAAAGATGGTCAGATTTCTGTGTTGCTTTTCCCAGGGCTCCCTGCTTCCTCCTAATTCTCCACCCACCCAGGCCTCCAGCTAAGATATTTCACCCAGACCTGGCTCCACCAGACTTGAAGGTCACCTCCCTGTCTGTGTGCCCCCAGACTCATGGGTAGCAGATAAGTGACGGCATCCTCAGGAGGTTGACACCACTGGCAGCAGCTCCAGGGGGATCCTGGGGACCCTGTCCTCTGCATGTTCAGATGGCACTGGTAAAGAAGGCCTCTGTGCATAGGGGCCACTAAATGTGACCATTTCCCACAATCCCTTCTGGTGTGCTCCCTCTGGGTTCACTGGAGCCATTGCTGCCTGTACACAGCAGGCAGGACCTCGTGAGAGACTTGGCCCATGGACAGAGGGAGCTGCAGACAGGGAGTTCATGACCTGAGGAGCATGCTGAAGAAAAGCAAGAGTGCCATGCACGTTTGGTTGACAGACTTGGCAAATTAAAATACTGAGCATCTGGGTAAATTTAAATTTCAGATAAACAGCAAATAATTTTTAGTGTGTGTCCCATGCAATAAAATATGCTTTTACTAAACAAAAATAAGTTTTAAAAAACAGTATCAATTATTTAACTAAATCTAAATTTAGCTGGACACTTGTCTAGCTGCGCAAGTCTAGATTTGAGGCAATAACCATTCATATAAGGCAATTACAAAAAATAAATTGTGGCAGCAACAGTTGGCAGCATCTCAGTTAAAGACACTTCATGCCACAGCCACCAGGGAGCTTTCACCCTAGCATCTGGCTTCGGCTCCAATGGGGACATAATTCTAATCATTTTCTCCACCAAGTCAACCAGATCATGCCTCAGCAATAGCATGGGGAGACTCAGTCAGGAAATTAAGGTAATGCTGAAAGAGTCCATGGGAAAAGAGAAGAGCTATTTATACCAGGAGACTTCCCACATGGCTCCCGTCCTTGAACAATGTGGAAGTGAATAAGCAGGTACAAGAGGCAAAGGTGGGGTGGCTCTGGAAGTACAGCAGCAGGCAGCCACTCTCCCGTGCGCTCCTGGCATCCTTCCTCTTCATCTCTGGTGAAGGTCACTATGATAGACTCAGGCTGGGGACCTTCTTTTGGACCCCGAGAGAAGGGGATGATTCCTACTATGTGTAAATATGCCACCTCACCAAATCCCAGGAGGAGCCATGTATCCAAAAAGGAAAGTCACAAGTTCAAGTTCACCCTGAGCATAAGTGACATCCTGTCTCAAAATAGAAGATGTGTTTCTCCAAAAGTAAGACCTAACAAGAGAATAATCAGCCTTGAAAACTAGAGATCAAAACTGCCAGCCCCAGTCAACCCATCCTTATCTTACTTCCATTGCTCCTCTCTTGCTCCGTGGCTACTCTGTACAGCAGGTAAGGCAAGGAACAATAGGTTGACAGGGGCTGGCAGTTTTGATCTCTAGTTTTCAAAGTTAATTGTTTTCCAGTTAAGTCTTATCTTTGGAGAAACAGTAATAACAAGGTCTGGGATGTAGCTCAGTGGTAAAGTGCCCCTGGCTTCAATTTCCAGTACTACAAAAAGAAAACCCTTGAAGGCTGAGGAATGCCTGTCAAAAAAGTTTAAATATCTGATCTTGTTGGTGTCCAATAAGTTAAACTTCAGTCTTACAAGTGCTTCTCCAAGATAATTAATGTAATCCCCATGTGACCCAGAGGTTTCATGTCCAGGAATATGTCACCCCAAATTTTTAAAACAGGGACTCAAACAGATAACATGGATTCAATTCTTATGCCCTCGTTCATTGTAACACTGTTAGCAATAGCCACATCTAGGTGATGAGTAAAATGTAATATATCCATAGAATGAAGTAGTATTCAGTCATAAAAATTAATAAAGCTCTGCTACATGCTACAACATGGGTAAACATGGAAAATACTAAAATGCTAAGTGAAAGAAGCCAGATATAAAAGAATAAATATTATATGGGTCCACTCATATGAGGCCTCTGGAATAGGCAGAGTCACTGTCTTATTTACTTTTCTGTCATTGCTGAGATAAAATACCTCACACTCAGCATTAAAGGGGAGAAGTTTTATTTAGCTCAGTTTGTAGAGGTTGTAGAGGTTTCGGTCGGTAAACTGTTGGCTCCAAGGCAGGGTGGATGGCAGACAGGAATCACAGAGGAAAAACATGGCATGCCCAGGGTAGCAAAAGCAACAAGGCACCTTAACAGCATCTTTCTGCCCCTTTTATTTTATTCAGACTATTTAGGGGGGTAGCACTCATGCCCTTAATCCTAGTGCCCTTGGCCCTAGCCCCACCGTGAATCAATCATGCACTCTAAATTCAGCCACCTCTGAAAAAACATGAAGCCTTGGAGGGGGGGACACCTAAACACAAGCCATAGCATTCTACCTTTGGGCCCCTCAGAGACTCGTGCATCCCTTTATGTAAACAGCATTTAGTCCATCTCTAAGAGTTGCCAAAGTCCTAAAAGTTTCAGCATTGCTGAAAAGTCCAGGTCCAAAATCTCCTCTGAGATGTAAGGCAAACTCTTATCTGCAAACCCCTGTACAAATGAAAAGAAGGTTAAATACCTCCAACATTCACTGGCACACATAGACATTACCATTCCAAAAGGTACAAATAGGGGGATACAAAGGAATGGGACCAAAGCAAGACCAAAATCCAGTAGGAAAAACATTAAATCCCACAGTTCCATGTCCAGCATTTCCGGCAGCCTATCGCAAGTTATAACCTCCAAGGGGCTTGAGTGGCTCCACCTCTGTGGCACTGCAGATGGCTGTAGCTCCCATGGCTTCTCCTTTGGGCTGGTTCTGCTCTTCCTTGCAGCTTTCCTCAGACAATCCATACTCCTGGCTTCTCCAAACTTCTGGAGTCTCCACTGCACCTTAGGCTTCACAGTCACAGCTTCACACTCTGCCCTCTTAGGGGCCCACTGCCTGGCCTCCCAGGCCTTCTTCTGAAATCTTGGCGGAAGCCTTCCTGACCCCACCACTCTTCCATTCTGTGGGTGTCAGCCTAAAACCAGCGCCAGCTGATGATGCCAAGGTCTGCTCCAGCTGAAGGTAGCCAGGCTTCCTTCTTTCTTGGGGTCTTGCTGTCTTAGTTACTTTCCTCTCATTGCTGAGACAAAATACCTGACACTCAAAAGTTAAAGGGGGAAAAGTTTATTTGGCTTAGAGTTTGTAGAGGTTTCAGTCCATAATTGGCTGGCTCCAAGGCAGGGTGGCAGAGTGGCAACAGTTCGTGATGGTAGAAGACAGAAAAAGCAACAAGGGACCTTAACAGCTTCTTTCTGCCCCATTTATCCCATCCGGACTACCAAGATTAGGGTGGTGCCTAACCAATCACTGGTGTGTAGTGGTTTAGTAATCACACACCCCTAATCCCAGCGTCATACATTCCAGATTCATCCACCTCTGAAAAAGACTGCATGAGGCTTTGGGGAACATCTAGACACAAGCCATAGCAGTCACAGAGACAGAGAGCAGAACTGTGAGGGATTAGGAGAATCAGGGCATGGGAGGATGACTGCATATGGGTACAGAGTGTCTGTTTGGGATGATGAAAGGATTCTGGAAATAAATAATGATGAGTGGCAAAAGAGTATAAAAATAAACCATTTTTGCTTTATAAAGAAAAGTGCTTTTGGTCTTTTCTAAAACCCATCCTCTTTCCACACCAGGTCTCAAACTGAAATGCCACATTCCAGCATCACCCCAGCAACATGGCCTTCCTGCCTGTAAACACAGGACCCAACCGAGAACTTCGTGCAAGTAGAAGAGACCTACCAGGCTTCCCTCCCCATGGCCAGGGCCAGTGGAAGAAGCTCAGGAAGATCGAGCTGTGTGGCTTTTGTTCTGGAAACGTGATGAAGTGGTGGAAGCAGGTGTGTGCAAAGCCCACCGTGACTGCCTCCCCACACCCCAGCTAGGACAGCATCTGGGCTATTGCCTGCATGTGCTTTGCTCCATTCCCTGTGACATAGTACAGGAGGCTGATGCCACCACTTACCACTGTGTACAAACTCAGTGCTGAGTCTGCTTTGTTTTAATGTTGTCATAAAATAAGGTTGGTGTCGTCTTCTCAGAATTGCCCTTCTTTCCATCTTGCTTCTGCTATCCAAGTTAACTTTCCTAGGAGAACATGCTTGGTCCCTTGGAGTATAATTCCCAAAGGAGGAAGCACCTGGAATTGCAAGATCCATCTTTTCTAAGTAAATGACTATTTTAAAATAACCAGTGATAACTCCACTTATACAGAACCAACAAGACATGGGGAAGATGTTTTTCTTGTTTTTCTCTCTAGATGTGTGTTTTGCTTAGGTATTTTCAGCTATTAGGAGGCAAAGGATCTTTGTCATACCTTTGCCAGGCAACCTCGACCATGTAACTATATTTTCCTCCCAGAGAAAACTTGATAAATAATTGCATTCAACATTTATATATAAAAGAGTTGGGGAGCAGAAGGTGAAGACCTCAGTCTCATGGAGCAGGGCTCTGTCCTGCCCACACCCCACCTCCCAGCAACCAGCTTAGCCAGTGGGTGCCTCCAGTAACTCCCTGCCCTCCCCACCTCTGGCCTCCTGGCTGCACCAGTACCTGGTTCCACACTACAGAGGCATGGGGGGGTCATAAAGATCATTGTCCTGAGCTCCAGAAGATAGAGCAGAAGTGAACAACAGAAAAAGGGCCTCTCTCAGGCTCCTTGATGAAATTTGAAGCCCACTGGAAAAGTGAAGAGAATCTCTGCAATAAAGGCACACTGGACCACTGTGCTTGGTAAATTGGAGAGATCATCACCACCCATCGGAACCTGGACTGTCTTCAGGGGAAGGGCAGCTGGAACCTGCAACAGAACCTTGCCGAGTTCAACCCTGCAGGAGAACAGGGAGCTCAAATTGGGACTTGCAGCCAGAAATCTGCCTGAATCTCATGCGTCTGCTACTGGCTTGCTGAGATTCATTGACTTGTATCTGCACACTGCTGCCCACATTGCCTATTGTGACAGCAGAGACATATCTTGAAGGAGGCCCTTCATTATTATTTGTTATTTGTTATTTTCAAAATTATTTTTTTCTCTTATTTTTAATTTATAATTTTTTTCTACTCTTTTCAATTTTTTCTTTTTCTTTTTTTCTTATGATGTTTTCTTTTTCTCTT
>NW_004624756.1:2878033-2946854 GCF_000247695.1 Heterocephalus glaber | reverse complement strand
AGGGGAATAGGGAAAAAAATAAGAACCAAGATACATCATGTAAAGGTACAAGACCCCAATGATGAATGTAACTGTATTGTATACCTAAAATGTACTAAAACTAAATGGAAAAAAAAAAACAGAGTTGGAACGCAACATGAGTTACCTGACTCTTAACCCGTGGTTGAAAAGAGCCAGATAAATTTATTCACATTCAGGTGTGGATTGGGTGCCAAGCGTAATGGGTAATCTCTCCATGGAGCAGTTGTATTTTACATTTTCATTCCAAAGAATAAGTCATTAGAAGCAATTATGCAATAATAGGAAATCAATAAAAATATTATTTTAATGGTGTATATAAAGTTATTTCACAAAGAACACAGAAAAAAAGGAATCCAAACACTTCCACAGGCAGGCACAGCTAGCTTCTGCTCAGTTAGGTTTTGTATACATAAAATTCTATCTTAATGTAGTAAGAAACGCTAAACAAGCTGCCTCATTCAGTCTATTCCCACCTCCTCTACCCATATGGGCAGCCTCAGATGCAAAGAGCCTTCACCAGAGTTCTTCCTCCCACCCCACATACTGAACTTTAATAAGTGACTCCTAAGGAATTCAACCAGAGGAGAAAACAAACAAATGCATCCTTCTCTGTAACTTCATATTTAAATCTTACCTTATGGTTGTTACCACCATCTCAACCTTTCCAAGTTTTGATGGTTCAAGCACTGCTTAGAATTTGAGAACGGTGACCTTTTTCAGTACAAAATTATACATGTGCTTTAAATGTTAAGTATACATAGAACAGGCTATGTTTTTATAATATAAAAAACCTGTTGTGCGAATTCTAGTTAAAGACAAACACACACACTTAACTCTTCTCCTGACCAAATTACATTAAAACAGTAAAGAGATTAACTAATAATGTCAAATACAACAAGAAAGAAGAAAATAGGAGCACAATTTTGAACAAAGTGAAGTAGAAGGATGAGTTGTAACTCATCTACTAGAGCCAGAAAATCTGATGTGAGGCATGATTTATCACTGCGTGTCATATGCTTCCCAATCTCAGGGCTCCATGCCAGTGTCACATTCACAAACAGTTCACTCACAGGGTCACAATACACAGTTTTGCTAGCTTCATGCTGGTCTTTAAAGATCTATTATAAACTGGCTGTGGAAAGAACTGAGAATTAAACTGATGGGCCCACATATTACTAAAGGAATAAGTAATTGGTGCTGCCTGGCAACTCTGGAAGTAGACATAAAGATATAGCTAAAAATAGAAAGATTGTGAAACATCAGTTTAATAACTCATCCCTTCTCTCTCAGAAGCCATATTCTGTGGGGAAGACAGAACAGAGGGGTCTCTGGACTGGAAGATACCAAACACAGCTGAGAATGGGGGTAGACTACTTGGAAGGATTCAGTGAATGTGCCCAGACTGAAAACTGGAACTCTTGACATCTTCTCCACCTCCACTCTGGAAATCTGGAGACCAGGGCTATGCCCTATGGCAAGATATTAAAAGTGAATTCTTTGGAAAATGTTACTATCCCAAAAAGGATTTTTAATATTTCAATTTAGTAGCATAAAATATCCGCCTGGGCAAATAACCCTATTTTGACAACCATGATCCACCAGCCCCACATGTGCACAGAGTTACCATCAGCATGTATGTCCTTACCCCCTAAATCTAAGTGAATAGTAGTAATTCCCAAATGTTTTAGGAAAGTATCTAACATAAAAATCAAAGACTAAAGCCAAAAAAAGGAAGAGTATGGGGAAGCAAATAGAAGAAAACAGAGATTTTTCCCTGGATAGCCTTGGGAATGTTCCATCTGATCAAAGCATTTGTTTATCTGGAGGTCTTGGACCACAAAAGAAGAGTAGAACAACGTGATTTGCACTAAGGGCTTTGGGTCATGCAGTCTACCCCAGAAGGCCTGGAGACTACAGAGGGCATCAACTAGATTTACATGACTAAGCCCCAGTTAAAACTCTGGCATAAAGGTTTGGTATCAGTGCTCTCTTAGGTTACCATGGAATGTGGCCTGGAAGGCGCAGCACTGGTGTGATCCTACTAGGCAGGGGCACCTCCAGGTTCAAGGCTCTGCTGGATCCTGACCTTTGGCTGGGTCTGTTTCCTCTCCCTGTAAAACTGGAACTGAGTGTAACTGCTGCTCTCTGTGGGTTCCAGGTCTTCCCTGGGAATCACTGCGCCTGATCGTGCTCCCTGCATCCTCCCATTTCCATCAACTGAAGGGTGAGGGTGATCCTATGGATAGTCCCAGATCTTACATAGGAAGGACACGTTTCCCAAAAATCCCTTTAGTAAGCCCTCAGAGAGAAGATCCATGAGAGAAAAAGGATGTTATGAAAAGGAATATTCAGAGAAAATAAAATATGCTCTGTAAAATTAAAACTAACCCCATAAAAATCTCTATAGAACTTTAAGAAATTAAACTGGAAATTTCTCAGAAAATAAAGCAAATAGAAATTAACTGAGAAAAAAGAGGAGAGGAAAAATAAAAGATCCAAAAACTAAATAACAAGAGCATGAGTAAGAGGAAAGATAGAGAACGTGTGGGAAGGGTGAGCCAGGGGATTGGTAGAGTCAAAATGATATTTCCAGGAACTGAAAGATGTACATTTTCAAATTGAAAGGAAAACTAAATAGATGAGCAAATCCAGGAAAAGAATGAAAAGAGTTATATCATTGTAAAATTTCACTGTCCTGGGGACAAACAAGAGATCCTGCAAATTTTGAGTAGAAAAAAGTTTCATTTAAAGGATTTAATAATCATCAGTTTGAGGAAACAAATGGGTCAATGCCTTTACATTTCTGATGCGAAGGGGCACCCACCCACTCGCCAATAAGGCAATTCGTGCATCGGATAAATAGCAATTGATAGCAATTGATTAGAAACAATTAAATATTTTTAAAGGTATCAGTTCACCATACTACTTGAACAATAATATAAACGGTCTTTATTTAGCATATAAGCAGTTTCCAAATCACTACTCTTGGCTCTGAAAACTAATAAACTGGAAGGATCTTCTTGCTCTTCTGGTGTGAAATAGTATTGCCCTCCAGAATGAGGAAAATTTGTCCAATCAGAAGATTTCCAATTTACAAACAGGAATGACAGAATTAGAAAAATCACCTCCCTCCAACCTCCATGATGAGATTACTGGTTCAGACAATCATCACCAATGGATGCTAAAACCACTTAGTGAAAAATTGATGGGGACCTTTACAAGGAAGTGACCGAGAGCGTTAATGCCCAGAGCAAGGCTCAATCTTAGGGTAACTAAAGTGAGAGATTCTTTTCAACTATGAACATTCCTGGGAAACTCCTAAACCAGAATCTAACTAAGGCTTTAATCCTCATTTCTGACTTATAGGAAATACGCAAAGTAGAGAAATGTTACATCCACCATGAAGACCAGCTACATGCAGAACATGGCAACCTCAGAAGCTTGAGAAACATAACAATCTAATACAAATAAAAATTATTTGGATTTTGATTCAGGCAAAGTGAGGCCACTGAAAAGTATGGTTAGACAATGAGAGAAAATTCAGTATGGGATGGCTTTGGAATTTATGTTTATATTTGGATAATATAAGTGCCGAAACAGGTCCATTATTGTTTTTTAGGTGTGACAATAGTAGCATTGTGCTTATGCAAGACAATGACCCCTATGCTCCTTTGCAGATTCATTTTGAATGAATTGGATGTAAAATGATATGATCCCAGGGCTTTTTTTTCAAATATTTCAGCAAAACAAATGAACAAAAAGGTTCAAAAGATGGATGAAACAAGTGTCAAAATATTAATATTCATTGAAGCCGATAATTTTGGGGTAAGTACATGGAATTTTTCTGAATTCTGAATTTTGCTTTTTTATATGTGCAGAAATTTTCATAATAAAGTGTTATCTGAAATTCTGAAAGAAAATGATTAATAATTGAGAATTCTAATTTGGCAAGTTTTTTATTAAATAAAAAAAAATAAAGCTATTTTCAAATACGCAAAATATCAAACAATTCACCTTTCATGGAAATTTATATCTTCCTCAGGGAGCTACTAGAGGTTATGCTCAGTCAAAAAAAGGGAGTCAATCAAGAAAGACAGGCACTTTGTGCCAAGGAATTGAAAGAAGCATGGATGAAAATGAGAGAAGTGAAGTGAGATCTCAGAATGAGACTAGAAATAGAAATTAATCCAGATTAGAACATGACAGGAGGCTCTAGGAGATAATTCTTCCAGAAGAGAAAATTGTACAAATATCAGATGTGAAAGAATGTATCAAGTGAACATTTATAAAATAGTGGGGGAGATCTGAGGCTAGACATAGTTCCAAATTTAAAGATAATTAGGCAACTGCATTTTTTTAAAGATAATAAAAATAATTATGGGAAAAAACAAATTTTATGCAAGATAGCAAAGAATTTTTAGAAAATCAAAATATATTCATGACTCAGCCATGAAGCATTGTAATACAATCATGATAATATAAGTCTTGAGTTTGAATCCGTCCAAAGTTGTGATAAAACTAGATGAAGTGTGGGGTATAGAAAGTATGCATATATGAAGCAGTACTCACTGGTATATGTATACAAAAACTAAATTCTCATTTGCCAGAGAACAAAGACAATAAATGTTTAAAGCTAAATATGAATAAATGGCAATAATGTTATTTCTATTATGATAGAAAATGGTAATATGTTAAATAGAGCCATGGAACTAAATAAAAATGTAGTTTTTTCTAGGCAAAGAGGAGGAGATTGTGACGTGGAAATGTTGATTTTACCGACAAGCATTGTAGAAATATTTCGTTCTTTTAACTATATTCTTGTAACTTTGATAGAAAAGCAAAAATTTACAGAAACTTCATAGAAAGAATGTAACCCAGCTATTTAGATATATGGAACTAGTACCAAAATAATAAAGTGAAATGTTGAATTATCTGAGGGGAATAAGAAATACAAGCATGTCTAGATTTGTTTTTAAAAATAAAAATTAAATAATGAAAGTGCTAATGAATCCTTCTAGAAACACATTGGTCTGACCAAGTAAAGATGGATCTGGTCAGGAAAGAAAGAGCTTTATCTGACTTATTTCAGTGTAATGCCCGGGCTAATTATTCCTATAACCGAAGTCACGTTTCTCCCCTTGAGGGAAAACCTTGTTATTTCAATTAGACATATATTCACTAACAGGCCCAGAAATATTTCTAATTAGGTTGTTTGCTTCCATTTTATGAGACTGCTTTCAAATTAGCACCCACATTCTATAGAATTGGAAGGAGACTATTAGAAGATTGTAATCGCCCTCTCAAGGGAGGGAGGAAGGACGACAGATTGTATGTCCAAAAAGAGCACTTGCTCATTAGGTTCAGCCATTTATAGCACATGGCATTTGGTGCTACACACTTTTCAAATTCAGATAAAAGGCTAAAAGTGAGCAGCAGTTTCAACCGATTATTTTCAGGTTCAAAAGGAAACATTATAGAAGGATGTCGGCAAAGCCCTGGGGCAGAAATAGCTTGGTAGCCACCACCATCCTTCCTCTGACTGTGATCTCAGCCAGCCTTCCCTATCAAATTAAAATTACAGGACACCCTGCCATGACCTGATAATGGCCCCAGAAATCAAACCTTAAGAGTCAGAGGAAGTTACCTTTGTCCACATCAGATCCCTGGGAAATATGCCTCAACTAGAAGGAACTACAACATAGCAATTGTTCAATAATGAACCATCATCATCATCATCATCATCACAATTCTGGAACACTGCTGAGTGGATGTGGTTTAAGAACTGGGAAAACAACAAGCACTATCTTGACACTGCAAGAAGTGAGTGGAGGTAAACAATGAGTGGCAGGTGTCAAAGTAAAGATGAATAATAGTTTTGATGTGGTACGTGAGTGTTCGAAAAATAACAATGACATTTTACCAAGTGCTGTGTACCAGGCACTGTGCCTGACCATGTGTGCACATTAACTTTAACAACTGCAGTTGTTGGGGAAAGGTGGCATGATTAGCCCTAAGGAGGCCCTGAGGCTCAGAGAAAGGCAGTAATTTCTGCAAGGTCCCATGAATGGTAAGTGACAGAGGCTGTGTTATGGCCTTTCTGTCTGGGTCCAAAGCTCTTCCTACCTTGCAATTCTTCCTCTCTTCCTCTTGAACACCATAGTACCAACAATTAGCCCTGTGACCTTTTACAAGTTTCACTATACAGTGATACCTCAGTTCACAAACTTAATTTGTTCCACAATTCTAGAAAAGGTGGCCCAATTTGTGTTTGTGCAGGAAAGATCTCCATCGTCATTTTCATCACCCAAGACAGAGTTCACAAATAAAAAATTTTGCCAAACACTTCTGTTTTCAAACCAAATTGCTCACAAAAAGAAGCATTCATGAGCTAGGGTACCACTGTATGGTATCCAGACAGCCCTCAACATGGGAAGGACCCCTTACTCCATTTTCAGTGAATGAAACCTTGACTTGGAGAGGCTGAGCCTTAGACCACCCAGCTATGAAGGACAGAATTGAGACCCCAACCCAGATGGCCCAGTTGGACCTCCACACTCTTTTCAGCCCTTTCCACTGTCCCTAGTGCGGATATTCTAAAATAATCTCTTTTGAGGTTTAAAATAAGGCATTCAGATACAATGTATTATCTAAATCAGAAACACTTTGAGGGTAAAAGGGGACGCACAGAGTTATGATACTTAATAACAGGTAGTATTAAATACGCTATGCCCCAGGAAACCAGGGATTTATGGTGAACCTATTAAGAGAAAAAGGCCCGGGCCCATTGCTCTCATGTAATTATTTTTCTTGACACAGTGAGAAGAACATGTTATATCTATCTCAATTTAACCATTTTATTTGCTATCAAGTGGGGAGATGTTTCTAAAAAAGTCACTTAAACCTTGTGCTTCATTTGTCTTTGAACATTAGTGGTTCACTTATCTTTAGAAAGGGTTTGTTAGCAAACAATGGCCTGTAAACAAAATGTTCCTCACTTACTTCCTATTGTTGTAAATAAAGTTTTATTGGAACACATTTGCACCCACTTACCTACATACCATCCATGGCTGCTTTTGAACCGGAAGAGCATATGTAGCTGAGTAGTTACAGTGAGATCATATAAGCACAAAGCCCAAATTGGCCACTCACTGACTCTGTAGGGAAAGAGATTGCCTGGCCTTAGTGGCAGCCCATTGGGAACAAGAGGGTTAAAACTCTTAACAGCTGAACTCTAGTTAAGGCCATTCTTATGGAGACATAAGATAGCAACAAACCTTTTGATGTCAGGCTCACTCATTCCTCCCAATGAGTCCAGAACCCATAATCTCCAGAAGATATGTATAGATCTTTTATTGCCTTCTTATCTAAAGCTAGAGACCTTCTGTAAGACAGAGAAAGTGGTCTTGTCAAAATTGTGTCATCATAATTTTAAACATTGAACATGTACAAGGTATTAAATGGCCCAAGAAAAGACATTCTTTAGATACTCACATTTGCTGCCTGGACCCCTTTTCCACATCCTCAAACCTTCATAAAATCCCAAGCCTCTAACCCTAACTGCACAATTCCTCTGTTGGGAACTTGCCCATTGTTCCCCTTGGCAGTGTGCCCTTATGTAAATAAACTCTTGCCTTTTCTGCATTCTTTGTCTATTGGTAAAATTCTTTGTACTGCCAATATCACCAGCCCTTCATATGCTACCTCAAATGCATGGCATGTCCCTGTTTGAGAAAATAAAAGCAAATTCTGCAAGGAAGCAGTGGAGGGCCTCCATGGCCTGGCTCTCCTTCTGCTTCTGTCTCTCAGATGCATCTCACAACACAACACATTGCTTTGAACACTGTTCTCCTTGCCATCATTTCCAGCATGACCAGACATGCTCGACACACTCTTCTCCCTTTGCTTGACATGCCACATCCTCACTTGTTCCTCTGAAAGACACCCTTCAAAGCCATTGTGAAGTAAGCATTGTTAGATTGCCCTTTCAGAAGAATGACACATAGAGAACACTCAGTTAATTTTAAACACCATTACTATTATACTATTAATATTGATGTTATTTGCAATTATCTTAAACTTGTCAACTCACTTTTCCCATTTTTCATTTTGTCATCCGTGAGACAACAAAAAATAATATTGTGGCATACAGAAAAATTCTGCACACAAAACTGCTGGAAAACCGAAATGCTGAACACACATGAGATTTTAATATTAAAACATTCAGCTTACAGGATCTTTCCTCTTCATTTATTCACTCAATCTGAACCCTGACCGCACATATACAGGGAGATAAACTGAGAAGTGAAAACCAGAGTCTGAAGAGCTATTTGGGATTATTTCTGTCACTGGTATTGACAGTTGGAAATGGAGTACATCGAGCCCAAGTGTAGCATAAAAGATAGCACCTTGGAATACCATGGTGACCTCCGGCATAAACCTATACAAACTGCTGCAAGGTCTTCACGATATATTGAATTCCTGAATTTATGAATGATTTTTTACCATCTTATTTTACACTAATTGCAACTTTTCTTTCTACATTTGTACCACTGGGTAGAATATTAGTCATGAAGTTTAATGATAGCAGGGGGAAGAAAGAAAACACACGTTAAAAATACACACACACCGAATGGATCTTTAATTTCAGGCTGCCATCCTTCCATTGAGCCCGGCTCAGCGCTCCTGCAGTGTGGGGAATAGCAGAGTGTCTGGCTGCATTTTCCTGCCAGATGGAAGAACCAGAAGCTTTCAGCAGAGGGAAAGGTTCTCTCAAAAGGGCATGCTGAGGACATGGCTATTGAAATATGCACAGGAAGTCATGTCACACAAAGCGATGACAAACTGGTCTTCAGCACCAAAAGCCTGATACTGGATTGTAATATCTAATACTGAATAGAGACATATCCAAAACTGAGGAACTGAGGCACCAGCAACAATCACATTCTCTGAAACACTAGAGGGCAAAACTCCTTCTGATAGTCGATGTCAGCCAGGAAAGCTGCCTGTTACTCCTGTTTTGCAAGTGAAGAAAGTGAAGTTCTCCTCTAAAACATTAACTGTGCAGCACAGCTCAAAAGCTGAGAGAGTACCATGAAGACTTCCTTCAAGTCTTCATGAAGGAAGCAGATAAAGAATACATTTCAAGAAATATCAGGCAATGGCAGAGCTAGGACAACTGATGCAGATTAGAGCGAATCAGCTTAGAACACAGGCCACAATAACAGAAGTAGTATCTGTGTTTACTAGGTAATAGTTTCACATTAAATGTTTACAAACACTGTCATATCATCTTCTTTAATAAATCTATAAAGTTGTTACTATTCTAGATGTTTGACTGATCAGAAAATGGATTCTTAGAGAAGTTAAGTGGTTGCAAGGTTCTATGGTTAGCAGATGGTGGAGCCAGGATTAGAATCCAGGTGAATCTGACTCCAGAGCTTGAACATATGACCATCATGAAACACTATCATAGGCAGTATAAATGCTCCAGCATCACCAGAGCATTCTTCAAAGGACACTTGTGTGTTCTGGGATTAAGTAGTAAGAAAGATGTAATATGCTTGCTTTCTCTTATTTTGAAATCAGGCTAGTCAAGAAATAGGCAAGAGAAATGAACAGACACTTCACAGAGGAAGAAATACAAATGGCCAACAAATATATGAAAAAGTGCTCAACATCTCTGGCTATTAGAGAAATGCAAATTAAAACAATGCTAAGAGTTCAACTTTCTCCAGAAATAAAGCCAGTTATTGACAAATCAAACAATACCAAGAGTTGGTGTGGCTGTGGTGAAAAAAGAACTTTCCTTCATTGTTGTTAGGCATATAAAGTAGTCCAACAATTATGGAAATCAGTATGGAGATTTCTCAAAGAACTGAAATTAGAAATTCCATAAGACTCAGCAATCCCCCTGCTGAGTATCTTTCCCAAAGAGCTTTGGACATCATGCTACAGCAATACATGCATACCAATGTTTATAGCAGCATGACTAGTAACAGCTAAATCCTGGAAACAACTTGTATACCCATCAACAGATGATTGGATACAAAAATGTAGTATCTATATATAATGGAATACTACTCTGCTATAAAGAATGACAGATTTGAGACATTTGTTGGAAAATGAATGTACCTGGAAAATGTAATGTTGAGTGAAATTAACCAGACACACAAGCTTAAATACTGTATGGTATTTCTTATTTGTATAAGGCAAAGTACAAAGAAAGACAATAATAAAGGATGAATAGAAAGGGACAAGGAGATGGCTCTCTTGCAATAGGGAAGTGGTCCAAGGGAAAAAGCACACGGGATGAGAAGGAAGGTAAAATAAGTAGAATAAAAATATGCCATGTACAGGAATCTAATAACTTTAATTAATGTAAACATTATAACATGAGCTAAGATTAATAATATAAATAAGAATGAAAAAATGGATAGGTGAATTGGAGAAAGAGGAAGGGAGGGGAAGGAAAGGGGAAGGAGATTAAAAAGAAACAACCTGTGGTATGTATATGTAACCACTCCCCAAGATGATTGAAAACTGCACAAGCTGCACACATGTACTAATAAGGTAATAGAGAAAATCAGGCCAACTAAACATTCCTATTTGTTAAATCCCTTAATTGGGGTTGCCACATTAACACTTAACTTGGGCTAACTTAAAGTGGCTCGGGTACATGAGGGAGTCACAAATCTACCTATTTCTTTTCTCCATAACAATTTCAATTTCATGGTTACTAGGTGGGGTATTATTATCTTCTTAGATATAACAACAGAGATTCAGATCAATTGGGTAAGTGATTTAAAATTGCAGTCAAAGGGCCGGGGATTTAGCTCAGTGGTTCCGTCGACTTCCTCGCAAGCACAAGGTCCCGGGTTTGATCCCTGGTACCAAAAAAATTGCAGTCAACCAGCGTTTAAGCTCAGATCTCGTGTAAGAGCCAGAGATAGAGATGATAGAAAGACATAAATATTGATATTCTGTGATGTTACTGGAGCTCATCAAAAGGTATATGACCACTTTGAGGTCAAAATAATTAACTCTTACCTGCTTTACTTCAAAAATATACATGTCATTTATCATTTATCTGATTTTTAACCCACACATGGTTAATTGATTGTTTATCAAATGAACATGAAGCCAAAGATCAAAAGAGGCTAAATTAAATATCTAAAGATCACACAGAAAACCAGGTTCTTGAACACAAAGCCTGGAATTCCTCTGCCCAGACCAAGCTTCCTTGTTTTATCTGTTACTCTTCCTATTCAAAGACGGAGGTAGTAGATAATCTCACTTGTTTAGTTGGGTCATTCTCATCTGTGTTTCACTTTCCAGCTGAGTATTTTATAAGTACAAATACCTGTTAAGAATTAGAGTCACTGAAGTTATATAAATCTTACCAGTGAAAGTAGGGTCATCTTGCTAATGAGTAGTTATGATCTCCTTCTCTCCCCCATTTTTATAATGTGGCACATTTCACAAAAGCCACAGCTTGAATCACATTTATAAAAATACCACTGAATTACACCCTCTAGCAGGAAAATTGGTTTAGTGACTCATGATCTCAGGCTGCCTTTCTTTTCAGTGCCTGTTAATTCTATAATTTCATCATTTTTCTTCTTTTCCTGGTATTAGGAGAGAGTCAAGGAATAGAAAAGAAGGAGAAAGAACATACAAATCACACCATGATTTTCTGAGCAAATTGAAGAAAACTTATGAACACTGAGTTATATCCCATTAAAAAAACTACCCAGAGTAATCACACGGCCTGTGAGGAACCCTAAAAGCCCCTCTGTGGTGGTCAAAGGGGAAGCTGGCTATTGAATGTAATGGGATTTTATCTCTGTAGTGGATGCACAGATTCAAGCAGCCAAGAGTGAAACAGTATAAATGCTGGCTCTTGAGATGCAGAAAATACAAGACTCAGTTTCTGAGGGCAAGCTTTATCCTTATACTCCAGCTCTATCCCCCATCTCTCTCTCCTCTCTCTCTGCACACACACACACACACACACACACACACACACACAAGCAAATCAAAACAGAATGTTGCAACATCAACATTCAGAGTTACTTGGCTACTATTTTGTCGATTGCCTCCTAATATTTAAAATTACATAAAAATCAATTTGGAAAATTGTAACATGTCATTGTTTATAAATAACTGAAAACAGTATGGAAGGTAACAACACAGCACTATAGTTTCACTGTTTTATGAAAAATAATACAAAATTTCATAATTAGATAATAACAGAGTAACTATAGTTAATATACTGTGTCTCATTGTCCTCGGAGTAGTTCCTTAAGGTATAAGACATCGACAAAAAAAGATTCTCTCTTTCAAGGAAGGGAGAGATATTAGCACAAAACATTCTTTTCAATGAACTAAGAGGAACTAGTGGTGTAAATGAAACAAAGTGGCATATATTCTTGTGTTCTGGGTTTTCCCCATGCCTCAAATCAATAACTTGCTTTGTGAAGACCTGAAGTGATGATTTGTGCTCACTGCCTTCTTATAAATAGCGTGAACAATGAAGCTTTACTGACCATTCCCAGGCTAGATCACACTTTTCTACCTCAGGAAAGAAAGCAGGAGTGAAGAAGTAGAAGGAGGTGGAGGAGTCATGGGCATCTCCTACTCAACAACTGTCGATACATGGAAGGAAAACCTCAACAAAACAACTGAGAATTTTCCTTGTATTCTGGAAATAGTGCTTTTAGAGTTCCAAAGTGTTGCTGCCGACAGACACTCTCCACTACCAATCTCTTCCATACTTCACTTGTTTGGTCTGAGATTGTTTCCTAAGAAGAATGGAATATATAACTTTATCTATTTCTCCTAATGCTTTTCAGATGATTTCAGAGCTTGCACAATGGAGTATCATTTGAACTGTGCTCAGAGAGTACAAATGCTAAGAAAAACAGGCAGAGGTTTTGTGTCCTCCTTCAGGCCACCTCCATTAATCAGTGCCCTCAACTCATTTATGGAATCAAATCCCCCATTTGGAGGTACAGAACTAGATTTGAAGGTAGCCCTTAATACCTGTCTTGTGTCCTATTTCATTATCTATAAATTAACAGCCTTAGAACTCATTGGCTAATAAGCTTTGATGGCCCTCAGTGCTGTTTCAATTTTAATTAGAGGTAGAAAAATTTTGCCTTATCCAAGTGAACTACCGAACACAGACGGTCCCCAACCTTCAATGGCATGACTTAATGTTTTCTTAACCTTACAGTGTTGTAAAGGCAATATGCATTCAGTAGAAACTATTCAAATTGTCGATTTTGATTAGTGATGGGTCATACAATCCTTTCATATGATGCAGCTTCTGGCCAGCCCTAAGTTCCCAAGGTGGAAAACTGATGCTCTACAATATGCTGTGCTGCTAAGCTAGGATGTTCCATGGGTCAGGGGAATCGAGTATATTCTTGTGATTTACAATATTTTCAAGTCACAATGGGTTTACTGAGACACAACTGGATTGTCAGTCAAGGAACATCTGTATTCTAAAGTATGGGTACTGAAAACCTCCTACATACAGCTCTCCATGTGGACTGTGGGTTGAGCAATCAATTTTAGTATGCCAAGAAAGGTAGATTTTTCTCTTGTCTTTCCTTCTTTCTTCTTTCTTTCAACCTATCTGTTAATCTTTGGTGGTTACAGATGTCTGTGATTTAGAATTATGAAGTTGAAGAGATCAACACCAAAAATCTTTTGAGACCATTCACTGGAGAATTTTTATTTAATTAAGACAACTCTCTGGGGATTCGGCTCAGTGGTTCTGCCACCTGCTTTGCAAGCTCAAGGTCCTGAGTTTGATCCCCAGTATCAAAAAAAAAAAAAAAAAAAAAAGGACAACTCTACTCAAGTGGCTGGCCATCCTGAACTTTGCCCACTTATATTCATGATATACTATCGTGCTTTATCAACCAGCTTTTGAAAACCATGGAGTGGGAACTATCTGGATAATCCTGTCTGCTTAGTTTTAAAAATAAACTTATTTGACATATTGTTAGATTTTCCTCTGAAAAAGTTTATGTTGCAGTTTATGAATTTATCTTCAAAAATATGTCATTTTTCTCAGCAGGCATCTAATTTTAATGGCAAGCAAGACCCTTCAAATTTGGCCCTAACCACAGCCCTGGTCTCATCCCTCCTCATTTCTGCCTCCCTCCACACTCCTCCCTGCCACTCATTCTGGACCGTGTGAGTTAAAGGCCGATAAGTTTCCCTGTGCAGACAGCTCAAGCACTGTCATGCCTTCTTGGTTTTGATCAAGCAAATTTCTGCTTTTGTAGGCTTTCCATGCCCCCTTGCTTGTTTACTTTGAAAAATCCAGCCTACCCTTTCTGTTTGAAGTCAAATGCCACTCTTCATATGAGACAGCCTCTGTTCTATCCACCTGGCACAGACACACCCACACTACCAGAGTGTGTTTACCCAACCATCAGGGTGAAGCTTAGGATTCTGCACAGCGTGAACACAGTATCAGCCTAAACTGCCATACAGAGCTTTCTGCTATTTCTGATGAACTAGTGAGCAAGATCTCCGAAACACATTTGTAAATAAGTTTTGAATGGAATGGGATTTCTTGTATTTTTCACTGCAGTTGTCTGCTCCCTTATGTTTTGAGGGTACAATTTGGTAGTTACATTGCTGCTGCTGTTGTTGTTGTCTGAAGATTATAAAGTAAGTTTATACCTATCCCTGAAGAAAACAAATCAGAAAGCAAATGCAACATGGTAGCTGAGAAATTTTCCTGATTTCATAAATAGAATCCAAGAAAATTATACCAGAGCCTTCAGAAAGAGGAACCGGCAGTGAAATCTAAAGGACAGTATTAGTGAGTAGTGGTTAAGATTGCTGACTCTGGAAATGCAAGGTAATCATAGCTGCGTAAATATCAATATCACCACACATTCTCCAAAACATACAGATCAATTCATATAAATAAATCCACACAAACTCCATACTTTCAGCACAAATGAAAGATGAAAATAGCTATACAGGTAATTTGGAAAAATAAATATGCATTTCTAGCTAAATGTTGTCACAAACCTATTCAGAAAGCTAGGAATGTGGGCTAGGGGAACAGAGGGGTGACAGGAACAGAGGCAAAGAGACTCAGAAGAATGTGCAGAAGATAGAACAGAAATTAAGTAAGCTAAAGTCATCCTAAATGATAAAATACAGCTAGGAAGTCCTGAAATATTAGAGCACTGGCTACAAGGGAGAGGATTAAAATTGGATGTAAAACTTAAGGAGACATTGTTGAAAAGAAACATTGTAGAGTAAAGTAATAAAGGGGAAGAAAAGAGACATCCACTGAAGACTAGTCAAAGAAAAAATGAGGGTGACTCTCTAAAGATCCTCCCAGAAAATATTTTAAATATTTTTTAAATTATAAAAAGAAAAGCACAAATGTATACCTGACTATTGCTTCCTGTACCATTCCCTAGTGTTGTCTTTTAAAGAAACCATAGGATAGTGACCTTGAATAAGAAATCAGGGAAACCACACCAATCGGCCCAGCCATTCTACCAAATATACAGATGTATGCAATTTTCTTCTATGCAAAGATACTATAAAAAGAAAACAAAATAAAAAATTAAAATTTTAGATGATAAAAATTCTTCCAAATAAATAATCATAAAGTTAAAGAAAACAGTAAGCCAAGTGAAAATTATTGTCAATCTGTTGGAAATATGAAAAAAGGACATCAGTTTAGACATAATTAAGAACAAAATGTGGAATAAAAACAAAAAGAAATGAAATACTTATTGGTTAATCTCAGGAAAGAAATAGAAGAAGGTAATATCATATCATAAAGTAAGGCTAATTATATAGTACCTCTATAATATTTAAAATAGATTTTAATACATATTTAATGAGGACTCTTAAAAAAGGAGGAAAATAGCAGAGCCAATACACATTTTAAAGAAAAGGAATAAGATAGAAATTGGTTGAAATGAGAAACAAAGAAAAGTCAACATAGGTATAAACAGAGTCCCTGAGGAAAAAAAAAAAGGCAATAAATAGAACTAATATTTTAAACAATAACTCAAGAAAACTTTCTAGCTTTTTATATATGTACAAGTAGCATGTGTCAATTAAAAATAAAAATACAGAAATAAAAGAAAATCTGATCTATGTATTAATAGAATCAACCAAGTATATGAGAAAATTGATCTGAAACTTTTTACAACTTAAGACTATTCACATTTAATATTAAAAAATTCTATAAGTCTCTAGAAAGAATAATTTACAGGGCAAAAGAACTTAAAAAGCATCATATTTCTCAGAACCAATATGCAAAGCAAGGGAATAATTTAATGGCATTTATAATAAAATCAAGCAAAGAAAATGTGCATCAACAAACTCTATATTCCGCTCTGCTATCTTTGCACTATTGAGATTAAGAATTAACATTTTTAAATACAAAACTTTTCAAGGGGTACTATAACCATGAGTCTTTCTTACTGATGAGTGTCATCCAGCAAAGAAGTGGCTGGATAGACAGCCCAGTTTCTAAATCTCTAAGAATAAGGA
This sequence comes from Heterocephalus glaber, assembly GCF_000247695.1. The sequence goes on along the minus strand of NW_004624756.1, from coordinate 2,930,285 downwards.
TAATGAATATACAGTAGTCCCACCATATATGTGAGTTTCATATCCTTGGATTCAACCAACAATGAATCAGAAATATTTTTTAAAATAACAGAAAGTTCCAAAAAGTAAAACTTGAATTTTCCACTCACTGAGCAGCACACTGAATCCACGTGAATGAGGTGATATGTGGTTACAACACAATCTTTAAATCTTGAAAAAAGGAAATGTTATATGGTTGCACCTTATGTTGTTGATGTGCACTCTATAGTTAGGTCTAGAAAGGTTACATCTGTACTGAAGATATCTGGACTTTTTGTTGTCATTATTCCCTAAACAATACAGTCTAACAATTACTTACATTACATTTATGTTGTACTAGATATTGTAAGTAATCTAAAGATGATCTAGAATATACAGAACAATGATACTGTAAATCAAGGTAAATTAACTTTTTTTTTGGTATGGGGATCGAACTCGGGTTCTTGCACTTGAGCAGCAGGCAGCGAAACCACTGAGCTAAATCCCCGGCCCTAAATTAACATTTTTAATGTGAACTTCAGTAAATTAGACTGGTAAATAATTTCTGTTTAGAAATAGCCACATTTTCTCCCTGATTCCATTCTAGAAGGAAGAAAGAAATTACTAAAACAGTGTTCTCTTCTCTGCTTTTATTTTTTTATTTTTTTGGTAGACATTGTAGTACATAATAATTACATTCATCATAGGGAGTTAGTATATGTACATTTCTTAATTCTTTTTTATTTTCTTCCCCTCTTCTCCCTACCACTCCCTGCATCTCTTGGATCCCTTCATATATATATATAAATGTGAATATATATAATATATATTCCATATAATATATGTAATGAATGGATTTATATATAATATAATATATAAATCCATTAATATATGTATGTATGTATCCTTCTGTATATATGTATTTTATATACACATTTTTGTAACACATGGTGATCACATTCCTGAAAGGGATTTGGTGCATGTACACAACACTTTACAATTCCATCTTCTATTTTTATTTCATTTCCCTCCCCTCCCTCCACTTTTACTCTATCAGTTCCCTTTCCATATTCCAAAGATTCACCTTGCTATTTCCTATTGTCTAGTTTTTATTTTGCCCTTTATTTATATGTTGGTTTTCTCATATAGGAAACACTGTGTGATATTTAAGCTTATATGTCTGATTTACTTTCCTTAATATTATAGTCTCAAGGTGCATCCATTTTCCTACAAATGAATCAAGTTTAGCATTCTTTAAAATACTGTAGTATTCTATTGTATATAAATACACATTTTCCTTATCCATTCATCTGTTGATGGATATATAGGCTTCTTCCAAGATTTAGCTATTAGGGGCCCAGATACCATCGGTAAGTGCGTGCAGATCCCAGCGAGAAAACTGCTTGGCCCAGATTGGAGCAAGTGAACAGAACCCAGCAAGGGCCCGGCCCAGACACCAGCAGCTGGGGTCCACGGGCCCCAGCCAAAGGCAACCCTGGAAAAGAGCTACACAGGCACAAAAGCAACAGCCATCAGCCCACCCAGTTACCATTGGTAAGTGCACACAGACCCCAGCCAGAAGCCTGCTTAGATGCCAGTGACTTGGGTGCACAAACCCTAGCCAAAGGCCCTCCCAAACAACAGCTATGCAGGTGGGCAGGCCCCAGCCAGAGGCATGCCCAGATACTATCTCAAGTGTGCTCAGGCCCCAGCCAGAATCCCACCTGGACAACAGCACAGTGCAGGGATCCACAAGGCCACCATTCTGAACCTAGGAATTGCCACAACGGTGAGCAGCAGAGAGAAGGCTTCTCTGAGGCTTGCTGAGAATTGAAGCCCACTGGGCAAGTAAAAAAAAAAAAACCTCAACAAAGGCACAGCAGGCTGCATCTGTTCAAATGAGAAAACACATAAACAAACCTCAAAACCAAACTTCCAGATCACCTAAAGCAACCCCAAGGAACAACAAGTTGGAACAATCTGATAACAAGATTTAGCTATTAGGAATTGTCCGGCCATAAACATGGGTACACAGGAATCACAATAATATGATGTCTTTAACTCTTTCAAGAAAATACCTAGAAGGGAAATAGCTTGGTTGAATAGAATGTCTAGTTTTAGTTTTTTGAGGAATTACCATATTAATTTCCATAGTGGTTGTGCCCGTTTACACTCTCACCAACAGTGGAAGCCTGCCCTCTTACCCCGCCACCACACACAGCCTCACCAGCGTTTGCTATTTGATTTCTTGAACATAGACATTCTTTCTGGAGTGACACACAATGTCAATGTTGTTTTAATTTGCATTTCTCTGATGGCCAGCCATGTTGAACATCTTTTTATATATTTCTTTGCCATTTCTTCTTCACATAAGAATGCCTATTAATTTCAGATGCCCATATTTAATTGGTTCTTTGAATTTGAGGGCTCTAAATTTTTTTTAGTTTTCTATATATAATAGATTTTAGTTCTTTAAGGAGTAGCTGGTAAAAAAATTTTCCAATTTCGTAGGTTCTCTCTATACTTTGATGCTATCCTTTGCTGTCCAGAAGCTTTTTAATTTGTCATGATCCCATCTGATGGTTCTTGGTATGATTTCTTGTGCAACTAAAGTTCTGTTCACAAGGTCCTTGCCTACATTTATGTCTTCAAATGTTTTATCTATTTTTTTTCAGAAAATTAAAAATTTTGTTTTAATATTTAGATTTTTGATCCATTTTGTAGTAGTGCATGGTTAGAGATATATGCCTGGGTTCAATCCTCAGCATGTTGATAGCCAGTTTTCCCAGCACTATTTGTTAGAGGCTGTTGTTCCTTTAGTGAAAGGATTTGGCCCCTTTGTCAAAGATAAGATAGCTAAGTGTGTCTGCAGTTGTTTCTGTTGTTGTTGTTGTCCGCAGCTATTCTGTTCCATTGATCCAGCAGTCTGTTTTTTTGTTGTTTTCCCAATACTATGTTATTTCTATCACTGTAGCTTTGTAGTATAGTTTGAAGTGTGGGATTTTGATGCCTTCTGCCTTGTCCTTGTTGCCCAGAATTGTTTTTTCTATTTGAAGTCTCTTCTGGTTCCATATGAATTTTAGCATTCTTTTCTCTAGTTCTATGAGAAGTGCTACTGGTATTTTGATTAGGATTGCATTAATCCATAGTTTTGGAAGTATGTCCATTTTGACAATGTTGGTTCTGCCTATCGAGAAATGGAATATCTTTACATTTTCTTTTTTTTCTTTTTTGGTACCGGGGATCAAACTCGGGTCCTTGTGCTTGTGAGGCAGGCAGCGGAACCACTGAGCTAAATCCCTGGCCCTCCATTTTCTGATATCCTCTTCAATCTCCTTTTTCAGAGTACTGGAGTGTTCATTGTAGCGGTCCTTCACTTCCTTGATTTAGTTAATTCCTAAGTTCATTTTTCTAAATGTTATTGTGAAAAGTATAATTTCAGTAATTTCTTTCTTGGTGAGTTTATTGCTGGAGTATAGGAACACTATTGATATTGGAGTGCTGAGTTCATATCCTTCTACACTATGAATTTGGTTATTAATTCTAAGAGTCTTTTCATGGAGTTTTGGGGTCACCTTTGTAGAGGACCATGTTATTTGCAAATAATGATAATTTAACTTCTTCCTTTCCTGTCCATATCCATTTCTATTTTTTTTTCTCTTGTCTGATTGCTCTGGATAATGTTTTGAGAACTGTGTTGAACAGGAGTGGTGATAATAAATATTCTTCTCTTTTAAAAGCTATACTGAATAGGAATGGTGATAGTGGACACTTTTCTCTTTTCCTGATTTTAAAGGGAAAGCTTTCAGCTTCTCCTGATTTAATATGATGTCAGTCATTGGTTTGTTATAAATGGGTTTTTATCAGATTGCACTTGTTTGCATTTTAAGTGTCTTCTTCCAGTCTATGGCTTGTCTTTCACTCACTCAGTGGTGTCTTTTGATAAACTGAAGTTCTTAATTTTAATAATTCTATCTCCTTAGTGATTTCATGTCCAATTTTAAAAATCTTTGGCTATCCTGAAATGATAAAGATCATCTCCTATATTTTCTTCCAAAAACTTTCTTGCTTTATATGTCACATTAGTATGTGGTGTTAAATTTTACTTGGTGTTAAATTTTGCTAGAATGTAAATCAGGATGAAGTTTCATTTTTTTCTATTTGAAATTAAAATGGACTCAGCACCACCCATTGGAGAGATCATTTTCTAGCTACTTTGCTGAAGTGCTGCTTTCATAATAAATCAAGTGTCCCTTAGGTATGGGTCTCTTGTGGCACCAACAGCATACAATAATAAATATCATTACCTCATCACAGGTTTGGAGGTGTCCTCCAAAATTATCTTAGCTATTCATATTCTTTTGCAGATCCATAAAAATTTTAGGACTGGCTTATAATGTCCAAAAAGGACATCTACTGACATTTAGATTATCCAAATCTTCATTCATTTATCTTTGCTTCTACTGTTGCCAGTCCATTGTTATACTCATCAGATGAATTCTTAATTGCAAAGACTGCAATTTTCAGTTCTATAGTATTCATTTGAATCTTTTTGTTGTTTTTACCTTTTTGTATAAATTCTCCATACATTTTTTCCAACTTTTTCTCTATTTCTAAACATACTAATTATGGTTATTAACCATGATACCTGCAATGATTTTAAATTTTGAGCCCTTTTCTCCCTGTTTGTTTGTTTGTTTTAGCATAACCTATAAGTTTGCATTGGCTTCCTGATACTATGGGTAATATATTGTTCGGGCCCTGGATAATGTTATAGATTGCTCTACAAACAGGTGAAGGTTTATGATGGTTGGGCTTTTGTTCATGCATTCATTTGTGGTTGTTTCATTTTTGTTGCTGTTGCATTTCCTTTCATAGACAGGCTGAGTACCAGCAGATCACTCCATCCTGCCAGCCTTTGCTAGGTTTTACCAGGGCTGGGCTATATTTGCTTTCCTTTGCAATCAGAATGCATCAGTCACTCCTCAAATGCCCTTCACTTTGGCGAGAGACCATTATTTCTAGAGTCTCAGGGGTCTCAACATAAAGTCCAGAGGACTTACTAAGGTGTTTATTGTGGGACACATGAACTTGACCCTCTTTCCTTCCAATGTCTCATAAAGCTGAAATTTCTACTCAGTTATTTTGCCTCCCAACTGCTATTTTCTGCTGGGTTTCTTTGAGACTCAACCCACACATGTGCAACTTAGGAACTGGTCAACAATTGAAGAGAAGTTGTGTGTAGATTTGGAGGATCCATCTCTATAGTCCCTTCTCACTGAGATCTTTCCCCTTTCTGGGATACTGTATAGCTGCTTTGTGACCCTGAACTCCGACCTCTGTACCAACACAGCAAAAGTGTCATATTCTGACTAATTTCCTAATAGAGGGTTTGCAGACAGAGCAAGTTATCATCCCTAATGAGTGTGTGTGTGTGTGTGCGTGTGTGTGCGTGTGTGTGTGTGTGTGTGTTTCCAATACTACTGGGGATTGAAACATTGGACCCAGGGGTTAGGTATGAGTTCTACCACTACCTACACCCCGCCAGCCCCATGAACCAGTTTATTCTTAAGTTATACTGACATTCCATGTCATTTTTGTTTTTAATCCCCTATTAACTGGAATATTGATCTGTGTTAAAATAACACCTGGAATCATGCAGTGTTAAAACTAAAAGAAAAATCACATTGCTTTTTCATTCCAACACCTTAATTTCAAATATGAGAAAAATAATACATATCTAAGGTTAAATAATAGATGCAAAGGTCTGTAATACTTTATTAAACAAATAATGTTCTACTTCCAAAGCCTTGCATGGACCTCCTTTCCTTGCACATCATATTTCCATTCTCAGTCTCTCACTCTCTCTCTCTCTCCCCTCTCTCCCTCTTTTCCTCCCTCTCTCTCTCTCCCTTATTCTAATAAGGTTTTCAAATTTTCTTGTGAGTTTTTGTTACTACTACAAAGTAACAATCATATTCTTATTATTTAATATGGCTATTATTGAAAAATTTATCTCTATTAGTATGATGGTTGCTTCAGTAAATTTTTCTAATATTATCATCACTGCTCTTCCTGTCCTTGAAGCAATAGTAGTGAAGATTCTTTCTCTGGCTGAATCCAAAAGAACATTTGTCTCATTAACTCAGAAAATACTGTCACAAGCTAATTCATTTGGTAGTAGAGGTAAGAATGGATGGCATATGCCTTCATTCAGCAAATGTAGTTTCAACCCATTAAAAAAACAAAACAAATATAGCAACACATTTATCTTTGTGTTTGTTACTGTGGAATTAATGTCCAACAAACAAAATCTATACACAGCAACTGCCTCAGAAAAGCAACTTCCCTTTCTTTCTGAAATAGACAACCTACCCCACAAGTTCATTCTCCTCCTCACGAAACATAGCTATTGTTAGAACAGAAACCATAATTCTTCTTATTAGAGAAATTGATGCTGAGAAAGTCAACTAAGGCAAAGTTTCTATTTCTTCTGAGCTTAAAGGAATAATAATAATTTTCCTCCCAAATATTCACAGATAATCCATCCCATAATGAAATTTTAAACAGAAGCTATAGGAAAAACTGCTCTGTGTACTTCAAAATCCAATTTGTTTGCCTCATGGCCAAATAACAAGGCAAAATTTACCAGGCTATCTCATCAGTTAAATGTCTGTACTGAAGACAATGGGATGTGGTCAGGGAGAGAGAGCTTTGCAAGGAGGCATGGCCCTATGTTGGGAAAAGCCTGCAGCCCAAGGTAATTTGTGGAGTTCTCCCACCCCTGAGGCTAACAACACTCACAAACTATACCATGTTTAAAATTTCATGTAATGTTCTAGGGGTGTAGCTTAGTAGTAGAGCACTTCCCTAACCCACAAGGAGCCCTAGGTTCTATCCTTAGATACACACACACACACACACACACACACACACACACACAATTAGGTACTATTTGATTTTATTGGCTTTCAGAAATGGAATCGATTTTTATTCTGTATCCAAAAATGACTTGCCAAATTAATTATTAATTCTAATAATTTATTTTTTAAATATGTAGTGTTTTCTATTCATAATTATTATATCATTCACAAATAACAACAGTTTTCAGTCTTTCATCCTAATACTGTGCTAAACGCCCTACCTCTGCTATCTCCTCCCTGGACCCAACCTTGTAAAGTAGCCACCATCATCCCTAGATAAAGAAAGCAAGGCCCAAGTTCAGTACCTTGCCAAGGCAAAATTCAAGCCAGGTCTTTGATGAATCCACCTTCTCTAAAGTCTGTGCAGTCAGCAAAGTGCTTCTTTCAGGACACAGCTTCCTATTCCTTTTCAGCTCTGTATCCCATTCGTGAGAAACTAGTTTTTGTTCATCTGGTCTACTCTGAATAGTCTAAGCCCTGGAAAAACAGTAGCAAAAGAGACATACAAGGGTTTTGTGATCATTGAGCTTATACAATAACATAGAGGAAAGGCAAGTATCAAGTAAAGAAATAAATTATTTTTAACGTAAATGTTATAAAACAAAGGAAATGGCAAGTGAGAGCTAATTGAGTTGAGAGAGAGTCTCTTCTAAAGAGACTCTTTTGTAACCTGGATCTAGCACAATGAATTGCCCCAACCAAATAAAGACTTGAGAGCTAAGTGTTCCCAATGGAATGAGCAACAGGTGCAAAGGCCCTGGGCAATGCATCTCCTACCTCAGAGGTCCCTTCATCCATATTTTCTCCATCTTTTAAAAAAATTCAAGTAAAAATAACTTTTGAAAGACCTGGAAATGTCATTCCCTTCAGAAGGCATTATAGTTTACCAGGATAAAACATTTTAATATAAAGAAGTTCGCAAAGTGAAGGTTCTCTGGGGGAAGCATTTGAGAGATAGTCAATATCTCTGTGCACCTAAAAAAGAAATCCTATCACAGGCTACTCACCCAGCTACCCTGGCCTCCTCCAGATCCTCAGGGAAAGGCTTCACTTTGGTGTTGACCCTCCACATTGAAGAAGTGACTGAAGGACTTGGTAAGATGGTATCTTCCCAGCCACAGTAAATCCCCAACACACCACTTTTCCATGATCCACTGCTTTGTGAGTTGGATTCCTGTAATGAGACTACATTTCTCTGTAGCAACAATGATGTGATTACAAATTAGATCCCGAAGCAAGTTCAGAAAAGTCAGACCAACTGAAAGTGCTACTTATCTACTGCAAATCAGAAATGGAAAATGGAATTCTATTACACAACTAGGAAAATAATTGGGAGAAAATATTGAGTAAGACGTCTTTTATCGTGAATGGTATTGCATAAAGAAATCAGGTTTAAGAAAAATGATTAAGAAGGGAGATTTTTAAGGGACTTTTCTGCCAAGTTTTGAAAACCCTAGTGAATGATGGAGCAGGATGTTTACTTATGTTTTACTTCACTTCATAAACTTCTACTTTCCTTATTTTTGTGTAGCAGCCATACTAGCTTTCTTAGGATGAATAGCAGTCACAATTAGAGCTGACTGACCTGAGGTTCATCTTCAGGTTATGAGGGCAATGAGGACTCATACAAGGTGCAGAGGGAGCGGGAGTGAGGTGGTCCTCAAACTCGCACACCCACACAAATTACTTGGAGGATGTATGAAGACAGACTGCTGAGCCTCCCACCAGATCCTCTGATCAATTATCTAAGTTGAGCATGCAGAACTTTGCATTTCTAACACATCCCCAGGTAATGTCAATGCTGCTCACCCAGGGATGACATCTGGAAAACCTGTTCTAAACATCAAAGATCATAGCTGGAAACCAAAGGGAATTCTCGCAGGGTCACTGGGGCTAGAGGTAGTGGTTGTATTCGGTGAGGCTGTGTCCCTGACTGCTAATGACAGCTCTGGCTGGTTAGGAAGGACCCACCACTTGTCAGACAACAGCCTCTTGAGGAGTCTGAAAGCAGGAAAAGTTCCTCCCACATTTATCCATTTCACTTCATCCAAGAGAAAATTAATTTCTTTTTTTTTATTTTATTAAATTCTTTTATTGCTACATTGTAGGTATACAACACAATTACATTTCTCATTGGGAATTGTACTTTTACATAATGCATCTTGGTTCTTATTTTTCCCCCATTCCTAGCCCTCCCTTCACCCCCTCCACCCTTCCCTATTTACAAAGACTTTATTTCCATTCTTTCCACTTCTCATCACTTTTCCTTTCCCTTCTTTCCTTTCCCCTGCCCCTCCCACTACCCCTACCCCTTTGGACCTTTCCTTCCTATTTTGCATTATCGATTATTCATTCTAATCATTGGTACATTTTAGGTATACAATATAATGACATTCATCATTGGAAATTTGCACCTTTACATAGTCTCTCTTGGTTCTTATTTTTCACCCTTGCCCAGCCCTCCCTTCAACCCCTCCATTCCTCCCTATTTACAAAGATTTTGTTCCTATTTTTCTATGAGAAAATTAATTTCTGTGATTAGCTGAGATAATGTAGGAAGTTGATTTAACCCTTTCAGACCACAAACACACTATTCGTAAAATGTCATTTCAGAGATTACTGAGATCCATATACATATATTATAAAATGCAGTGAATGTTTAAATTCAAACATTTTTACAGTAAAAGACACATTCCTGTTATCCTTCCCTCCCCCGACAAAAAAAACTTTCATTTCAAACAGATTTATCCCATCATTCTTGCCACTTTCTGAAGAAGTTCTGGAAGACTTATTTCATGAACCTTTAGGTGCACTGTCCTGGCTACTTTGATGTCCTGAATAGATCCAAAACATTTATTTTTCATGGTCATATTGACTTTGGCAAGGAGTCAGAAGTTACACAGTGCCAGATCCAGTGAATAAGGTGGATGAGGACACACTGTAATGTTCTTAGAAGCCTGCCTTTCCATTGGATGGCATTTGGCAGTAGCAGCCACTGCATAAAGATACTCATGAAAGAGGACTTCCAGAACTGCTTTGGAAAGTGTCAAGAAGGATGGGATAAGCACATTTAAGACAAGGGGGAGTATTTTTAGGGGGATTAATGGTAATGTATCTTTAACTGCAATAACTTTTTATTTATTGAATATATATATATTCAGTGCCTGCTAGTTACAAAAAAATGCTTAATAAAAGAAGTGGGGGAAACGATTTAATCTAAAGGGAGATAAATTCATTATGTGAATAGTTTTTTTAAAGTATCATAAATATATTCTAAGAGTAGCACAGGTAAAAGGCAATGAGAATTTAAAGATGGGAAGAATGCTTCCACCTGAAGAAACAAGTCAAGAAAAAGTGGTATTTGGGTATGACCTTGAACAATAGATTGGATTAAGTGTTTGGGAAATGAGGGGCATAAAATGTAAATGACAGAAAGAAAATAAGTTTCTAGGAAGAAAGAACTATGTAGAAAAGAGTTATAGACACAAGAGTGGGACATGTATATGGGAGCAACCAGAAGTTTGGGTTGGCTGCGTGGTAGTCCATGAAAGGAAGGGGAATGGAAGGATGGAAAGGCAGACTGATGTTGGACCATAGAGGTCCTGAAATAGCAGGCAAAAATTGACTAGTTGTCAGAGGAGCTCTTAATGGCTGTGACTGCGGGAGCTACAGTTTATGGTAATCCACTGGGCAGCAGAAAATTTGAATGTACTGACAACAGTGCTGTAGTAGTCCAAGCCTGAAGAAAGAATCCAGAGTTGGGCAAAAATGAGAAAAAAGAGGAAAGAGTTGTGATATGTAATGGAAGGAAGGATCATTACATTCACTGAGAGCAGAGATTAAAAAGGAAAGGGAAAGTAGACACTGATAACTCATATTTGGACCTGCTTCACTAAATGGTAAGATCTCTAACTGGATTCTTTGAAGTTTTAAAAAATATTCAAAGTCTAAGAGAATTCCCATAATTTACAGAGAGTAAAATTAAATCTTTATTATAAAATTCTAACTTTTCCTTGGACTACAATACCTGAGGCAAGTAGTTATCAGATGTTTTTATTATAATCTACATGTACACAGGTGAAAATATAAATTTAAAACTGAAGCAAAGTGTCAAAAAGCAGTACTGAACCTTGCCACATATAACATGCTATCTATTCTGTGTCATTTAAAAAAATAGTCATTGCAACCACTAAGTTGAGTTCACAGCCCACAGAGAAGTTGCATTCCACTATCCTAAACTATAAGAATCAGCAGTTAAGTAGGCAGTATAAGAAGAAGAGCTATTCTTATCAAGTGAAATGGGGAAAAAAATATGAAAGCAATACAGTCTTCTTACTTTCCAGAGTATCTCAATTACCTCTCAAAAAATGCAAGGTATCTCTGAATATTAATCTTTAAGATAATGGACAACTACTCCAGTGAAGCTAGGGAGTGCATTGCGTGTTTAGTTCAACAAGATGTAACAGTTCTTTTGTGTACCTTATGAAAACTCGGTGATGATGTGAAAACTCATATTAGTAACATCATAAGATGAGAGTGGAGAGACTGGGTAGTCACATTTCAAAGGCAACTGCCACTCTATAAAAGAATTTTTTCAAGAAGTTGAAATAGAAATAATTCTCCCAGTGCATTTTAGTTGCTCATAAAATTAACACTTGACAGAACCAGCTACAGAGAGACGGGGTTAAATACCACTGTCAGTTTCCTTTCAATCAGAAATAAAGTTAGAGCATTGCGACAGGAGAGACGTTCAAAAGAAAGATGTGTAAAATTGTAGAGCTCACTTAGACCCAACTCTTTGAAAGTACCTCTTATCCTCAGGATCACTCGGGCAGGGATGTGGCAGGCAGCAGTGACAGAAGACGCCTGTCCCTCATGTGGTCCAGACCCCAGGGAAGAGCGCTGTCCATGGATAAGCTGGAGGTAGAGTCTGTCTGCTCGCCAGCTTTTTATTGGTCATAATGCATCACTTTAATGCAACAAACTGAGCTTCCCTGAAGGCAGGCTGGGAAAAACAGATATGTAGATTGGCTCATCACACCCAACTCGTGCTGCTTAAAAAGAACAGAATAAAACACTGACCCAAAGTGGCATTATTATGCATAGTGCTATGCTAACAACATTCACAAAGATGATTCCCTAGTACCCCAACAGGTGAATGCATTATCCCCACATAGATAAACCGGAACGCCAGGAGGGTAAATAAGTTGCTCAAAGCCAATAACTGTGAAATGCAAAGCTGACTCTTAAAACCAAGTTCCTGTCGAGGAAGTAACATCTATAATCTACCATCAAAACCAGCAGCCCCAGGATGTCAATCCAGTGCTGTACATGGTTTGCAGGGGCCGGGGATCTCCAAGAGAGACAGGGCTCACCCAGGCACTAAGTAGAACACACATGGAGACACAGACCAAGATCAGCATCCATGCCCCTGACACCCAGCAGGTCCTGGCACAGCTGCAGTGGGTCTTAGGTTTGCATGCACCGCACTTGGGCCATAGGCACAGGATCCTGTCCGTGTCCCCCCACCCCTCATTGGGAGCAGATAGAGCAGTGGGCTTGACTAGGCGCCAAACGACACATACCTTCACACATGACAAAGATAATTACAAGGAGGAGAGATGTCCAGCATAGGCAGCAGGGCCTGTTCATCTCTGCAAGGAAACGTTCCAAACCTATGGCCATAGCCACAGAGCCACAGCAGGGCCACAACCTGCCATGCTTGCTTTTCCCAACAATTCCTAACTTTCTCAATATCTCCCAATAAGAAATATGAAGAACTTTGCCCAAAACAGGCAGATTAGTCTCCACTAGGGTCCTTTACAGAGCCTCAGTCAAAGAGGTAAGGGTTTGCCGAGTGCGTGCCTGAATACACAGTACATGCAGCTGGACAGGCAATCAAGACCTTCAACAATAAATCTTCTGCACGCTCAGCTACTGAGATTGTTTTCCCTATTTCTTCCTCTCCTTAATCTGCTTACTTCCCTCCACATTTTGGTTTTCATTTCTTCCCATCAGCAGCCGTGGTAACACCCAAAGATAAAACACAGGCAGGAGATGCGCACACGCATCTTGAAACATGAGCTCCTGCCAGCGTTTCTCATCAGGGTGGCCCTGTGTGCCCTGCAAACAAGGCAGCTCTCCCCTCATTCATGCCCTACCCACTTAGTGGCAGCCACGACCATTTGTGAACTGCATGAGGCAACTGTCCGCTACATTCAGATTCATAAGCTTGCAGATAGATCGGTCTTCCAATACTGCAAAAAATGCTTGAACTGGAAACTGTTGGATTCCTCTCACCACTGTCTACAAACCCTTACCTAAAAACTAGGCAGTAGCCAAAAACAAGCTTCTCTGTAAAAATGTTCTATTCATTGTTTATCTTAATCAGACCTGATTGTTTCATTTGAGATGTTCCCTGTGGCTCCCCACACATACTGAATATTCAATGACATTTCCCCACAGTGAGACTCTTCTGAATCTCTCTGCTAGGCTGTGAATACTGAGAGATACGAGAGTAGAATCAGGAAACAGGCTTGGTTCATTGTGTTTCACCTAAAGGCAGTCCTGATTAGATTCATGAATATCTGGCTTCACCTAGCCAGAATACCTAATTATCGACCACACAGTTCTAAATCAAAGGAGATTACAAAACAATGATCATCTGTCTGGAATATGAAAACATGGGGCGGTTGTAGAGATGGATACAACATGGATGGGCAAATATAAGTGTAAGGTTATGTAGAAAAATAGCACCATCTCTTTTTAGCTTTATTATATTTTAAATTGCTTAATTTGGCTCTGATAATTATTCTTTAAAGCTACCAGTTTTGTGTGCTTTCTCTCCAGAAGTGCTAATGATTTTGTAATGGGCTATAACCCATGAACACAGTTTACTTTATCGGGGTGCAAAAACACATGGCCTTTTACTTTCCTGATCTCCCTCATCTAGCAAGGATTCTGCCACTGAGCATTACCCCAGTCCTGACTTCCCCCATTTTAACAATCGACATTTCATGAGTGCCTGTTAAATTATAGCCATTGATGCTTTGTACCCAGTGTCTTATTCATTCTTCAACCTTATGTGATATGGATTTTTAGTCTCATTTTATAATAGCAGAAATTCAGATTCACAGAGATATTTAATAACGTATCTGAGGTCACACCACTTCTAGGAAGCAAGGCAGAAGTGGACCCAGACCCATGACTGAACACACCTCTCTCCGTCTAACTTTGCATCAATTACCCATAACTTCACTCACCTATCAGTCTCATAAGCACCAGCAAATATTCTATGAGCTCTCCTCACTGCCACCTGTCTTAGCTTTGCATTTCTTCCTTTGAATCCTCTGGCCTATCCCCTCTGTTTCTTAATCCATCAACATTTGAACACAAATTCCTTCCTAGTTTAATCATTTCAATCTTCTTCCAAGGCTCACTCTTAATTCCTGTATTCTTCAAGTGTACTCACCTTTCAACTCAGCCATCCCGATTTAACCCTGTGCGCAAAGGTCACCAACTAACAAGAAGAAAAAACAGCTGATTAGTTGCACACAAAGCAATGCTAATTAACCAGTTTAGTTTACATTATTCCTTGGTGCACCTCCCATCAGTTCACTAGCACACGCCTCTAGCTCTCTTGCGAACTCCTAGCCACAGCTCCCATAGCATTATCTCAACAGTGAGCTCACCGCACAGAAGGGGCCTAAACCCTTCTGTCTCACACCCACAGCTTTCACCTCTTCCATGTCAATTATTTTTTTCTCTTCTTGGTTCTATCTTGGGGATAGAGAAATTTCTCACCTTAGGATCTGTACGGCCATGGATTGCTTCTGAACAAACTGAATGACACAAGAAGGGAATAATCAGGAATAATTGGCCAAATCCAGAATGTGAGACATTCTGTAATGAAAATGATTTAATTGTTTTCAACAAATAAATGGGGGAGACATCAGGAAATAATTGTTAATGATGAGATGAAATTATAAAGAAATAAGAGCCCGGTGCAATGGGTTGACTTTATATTTATTCTGATTCTAATAAGCTGTATACAAACAGACATTTTGAGACATTTCAGGAAAATGAAATAAGGGGTGGATATCAGGTAATAGTGAAAATTGATGTTAATATTTCAGGTCTGATAATAGGATTGTGGTTATGAAAACAAAGGTCTATATTATTTTAGAGAGGCATAATAAATTTTTATGAGAAGAATGAGTTAGGGTATATGGAATTTGATCCATTACTTTGGCAACTTTTTCCAGTGTGGATAATAGAGAAAAAAAGCCTCAGAAAATATTGATAATTGCCAAAGCCACACAATAGGTAGCTGGGAAATCATAGATTCTCTCAATTCTTTTGATTGTATTTGAAAATATTCTCACTAAAATTTTGAAAATAACGTAACAACTGAAAATCTTTTATTTAATCATTATTCAAAAATAATTTTCTTTTTCTCTAACATCTTAAATCTTAATTGATTTTTTTGCCCTCTCCCTCCCCCTTCAAATAAGACCTGGCCTCTACTGTCTCAATGTCCTCCAAATGGCAGTGTTTCTGAAAGCTACAATCATTTCAAGACAATCCAGAATTACCTCTGTTCCTCATCCCTCCCCCTCTCAGCCTCCTGCCGTCTGCCATCTGCTGTCCTCTCCACTTTGCAGGTTCCAAAACTCCCAGCTGCCACCCAGAGTCGCTCCAGAAATGGGTCTTGTCTTTAACTGCTCTCTACATTCATCTGTCTTCCTCCAGATTATCCTAAATGCTTTGCTTATATTTTAACTCTCATAATCAGCTACAACTATGTGTTAAGTGCTGTTATAATCTTTATTTTAGGTAAGGAAAAAACTGAAGCAAAGAAAGGTTAAGGATTGGTGCCTGGTCACACAGCTGGTAACTGGGTGGGCTGGGAGCCAGGTAAGTGGCTCCCGGTCTGTGCTGTGACTATCACACCAAACTCCACTCACTGCAGAGGAGTGGTGAGCTGTTCCTTCTGCCTCAGTTTTTGGGGGTGGTATACAGAGCCACAAGGATTTAAGCATATCTCTGGGACTTTGAGGTGCTTCCACAATGTTCTGTTTGCCCAGGAAGGAAAGTCTTTTGCAACATTAATGAGGCCATCTCATATTTAGCATGGTCAATAAACCATCACAAAGTGAACTATTTTTAATGAATTAATCAGCAAAATGACCCAAACATAATAATGACAACTAGTGAGGGAAAAAGTGCTTTACTCTCATTTTCCCACATACTATGTTGACTGATGTAAGTGCCCACGACAAAGGTTTCAAAAGTATTACTGCCCTCTTTATCTGCGGGTTCTACATCTAAGGATTCTACCAACCATGAATCAAATTGTTCAGAAGAAAAAGTCATGTCTGTCACTGAACATATACAGAAATCTTTTTATTACACTTTCCTAAACAATACAGTGTGACAACTATTTACATGGTGTATCAATCGGTGCTTACTAGAGAAACAGAGTGCAAGATATACAAATATATAAGAATTTACAAAATTGGCTTACAATGGTTGCCTGCAATCAGGTGTGGAAGAGTGCAAAAGGTCTGCCTGAGTGCTGGAGATTCAAAGGAACTAGTGGGAGGCTTGAAACTTCCTGTCTTATCCAGTGTGAGTCCCTATCAGGAGGGCAAAGGGTCTGTGATAGAAGGGTGAGGGAACCTCTGCTGGAAACTGAAGAGTCTGCACTGGAAGCCAGGAGATGACATCCACTGTGAAGGTGAGGACTTGAGCTCCTCCAAAGAAACAGAAGCAAGCTTTCCTTCTTCATTTCCTTTTTATTCCATTCAGGCTACAAGCCTATTGGTTGGCACCTTCACACTCAAGGGGGTCTTCTGAATTCAGTAAATCTATCCAGTCACGCCCAGGACTATGCTGATCCAATTTAGTTGGATGCTTCCTACTCAAGTTGACACAATCAATTAACTATCACACATAGTATTTACATTGTGTTAGGTATTAAAGTGAGTCTAGAGAGTATTTAAAGTACACAAAAGGACATTTTTCAGTTATATGCAAACACTGCACAATTGTATAGAAGGAACTTGAGCGTGCAGGGATCCAGTCCTACAGAGAGACAAGTGGGTGACTCCACACAAATGAATCTGGCTTGCCTAGAGTGATAAAGTCTACAGTGATCATCATTCTTTAATTCCCTTTATTATTAGTAATGTCAGTTCTTCTTGAGAAAATCTAATTTTATTTATCCTGTTTTCAGTTTAAGAATCCTTGAAATTTCAAATTCTAAATGCCTGGAACTTGACGTTGAGGTATTTTTCCAGATAATCTAGAGACACACATTTGTTTCAATACCCCCAGAGGAATAGCTGTATCTTATGCCTCTTTGCATACTCAGTGTATCCTGTCAATCCTTCCATATACTAAGGACTTAGTGAACACTTGCCAGATTGAACTGACCTATGCATCATCCTCAAGGTCTAATATTTAAATTATTTTCACTGGTTCAGGGTATTTGAAAGTGAAAACGTTCATCTCAGAGTATAACCTCTGCATTATGAATTCCCAATTTCTCTACTGTATTTAACTACATACAATATTACATTAATAGGGCCTCAGCACGCCTCAAGAATGCCTTAGGTTTAGTGCCATAAGTCTTTGAAAAAATTAGATATTAACTTTTGATCACATATATTTGCAGAATATGAAGCTTCAATAAAGTAGACAATAAATACTAGATTTTATGAATCATTTCCAAGCTCATGCCCTATATTCAGACAAGGCTCTTACTTCTTCCTTTACTTATTAAGTCATGGAATCTCATCATTCTCATCTGTTCTCTTTCCCCTTTGTGCATTCTGCCAAGTATTAATTATCTTTTGTAAACACTGGAAAAAAGAGAGTGTTTTCTTTCACAAAATGATGATCTATCCTTCAAAAATATGGTATACAATACAAACATGTGGTACAGGTAGTAAAAAATAGTTCCTGAAAGTCCTCTACCAACCATAAGCAGAGAAGGAAGTCAAGCAATGACAAGTGAACTATGAAAAAGAGCCAATGCACAGCTTCTAGAACTTTAATTATTGCCTGTCAGAGGAAAAATAAAATGCTACAAGCATGCTGTGTACCTTCTAAAGACTCTAAATGAAATCAGATATATAGGCATTTCTCTACCATGAAAAGAGGTTAGCATCCAAGTATTGTGTCAGGACATTCATTAAATCCTAGTTTCAATCTGTACTAAGACACTGTTCTTTTGCAGTTGTAAACAAATGAAAATTGTTCTAAACAGATTAAGTGTAGTGCACTCCCAGGGAAAACAGGAGTCTGGGCATGTAGAGAAATGTATTGTCAATTAGCTCTTTCAGGAAATAAGAAAAAATTTTAAGTAGAAAAACAAAATAGAGTATTATTAAATATCACTGAAATTTACAGATACCAGCATTGATTGCAGTGGACTTATTCATAAATATATATTAATCCCTTACTCGTTATATAATATAGAAATATACAGTGCTAAAGGTCTCAAAGACCTCAGAATCCAATTGATCCAAAACACGTATACTCATAAAATGGCATTGTCATGATTGTCTACCTAGAAAATTACAAGGAATCTACAAGGTAAAAAGTTGGAGAATTAATAAGTGAGTTTAGCAAGGTCACAGAATACAAAGTCAACACTAAACAATCAATTGCATTTAATTCTTTTTATGACTATGTAGAAATTAAAATTATGAAGACAGTATCATTTCAGATCTTTTCAAAGAAGTTAAATGCCTAAGTATAAACCCAACATAACAATAGAGGATCTATATAAACAAAGTTACAAAATGCAGAATAAAGGGTCAAAGAAGACCTACATAAATGGAAAGGTATAAATGGAATAGAAATGGAAAGATAGTGTCCATGGTCTGATAGACCCAACATAGTGATGATGACAATTTTTTAATGAATTGATCTAGAGATTTAATGCAATGCCTATCTGGATTCTGGGAAGATATTTTATAGACAAGATGAGTTTATTCTGAAATGTATATGGAAAGACACAGGCCCTAGAAAAGCTGAAATAAACTTGAAACTGAGAATGAAATGGGAGTTATCACTTTACCTGATGTTAAGCTTACTATGTAGCTGCAGTAATCAAGAGTGCATGACATTGGCCAAAGGACAAATGGTTTTGAGAGCCCAGAAACAGACCATATCTGATTTTTAAAAAAGGTACAAAACCAATTCAGTGAGAGAGAAGAGTCTTTCAATGACTGGTGCTAGTTGTAACTAGATATCTACAAGCTAAACAAATGACTCTAAACCTAAAATTCAAATCTTGTAATAATAATAACTCAAAACCAATAATAAATTTAAAAATGAAATAAAAACTATAAATGTTTTAGAAAATAATAGTGAAAATCTTCAGGACCTAGGACTGAGCAAAGAATTCATAAAAGGAAAAATTAATTAACTGAATTTCCTCAAAATTTTAAAATATTTTCACAGTAAACAAATGAAAAGAGAAGCAACCAATGTGGAGAGAATATTTATACATTTACCTTATAAAGGACAAGTACTAGGAATATATATATGAAAAACTCTGAAAACTTCCTAATAACAACAGAAATAATCCAATTGGAAAACAGAAAAAGATACAAAAGAACATTTTTGTTAAAGAGAATATATAGATGGCAAATGAGCATAAGAAAATATTTTCAGCATCATTAGCCATTAAAAATGCAAATTAAAGAAGCATGAGGTATCACTATATACCTATCACAACAGCTGAAATGAAACATAGTGGCCACATCAGATACCAGCAAATATACAATGAAGTATCAACTTCTAATACGTTTCTAGTGGAAATATAAAATGGTACAGCCACTGTAGAACACAATTTGGCAGTTTCTTATAAAACTAAACATGCGACTACCATATGACCTGGAGAGTTTACTCTTAACATTTATCTCAGAAAAATGAAAACACACATTTTATAAAAAACAAACCTGCACAGGAATGTTGATAGCAACTTAATGTATTATAATAAAAAATTGGAAACAAACCAAACGCCCTTCAACAGAAGAACAATTGAGTACACTGTGGTACATCCTCACTGTGAATATTATTTTGCAGTACAATCAGAGATGAACAGTGGATGTGTAAAAAGAGTGAATCAATGTCAAAAGAATTATGCTGAATGAAAAAGGCAAAAACTCAAAAGGTTATCTACAGTATGACCCCAGTTATTTGTCATTCTTGAAATTACAAAATTATAGAGATGGAAAACAAAATCATGTTTCTTAGGGTTTAGGGACAGGGTTGGGGTAGATGGGTGTGGTTACAAGAGGGCAAGAGAAGACCTCTATGAGGTAAAGGAATTGTCACAAAGTCTTGACTATAGTGATCATCACATGATTCTACAAATGTGATAAAACTACATAGAATTAAATACACACATGAATGTGTATAAAATTAGTGATATTTGAATAAGATAAATGGATTCCATCAGTGCCAATTTCCGACTTGAGCTATTGTATCAGAGCTATGCAGAATATTAATGCTGCAGAACACTAAGTGAAGGGTACAGGATTCTCTGTGATTATGTCTTACAACTGAACATATATCTACAATTATCTCAAAATAAAAAGTTTATTCAAAAAATAAAAGCATTATCACTTAATAATTGAGGCAATTCTTACCATGGGAATTCCTAGGATCAGAAATAAGGATTGGCTGGAGCTATGGGTCAAAGACAGATCTTCCTTAAGTGAATTCATGAAGAAAAATGTAATTTGTTTAGGAATAAAGGAAGAAAGGAAAACTTTCCAATTTTGGCACAAAGATAAAGTCAGCCAAATTTCAGTGACAGGCAGACAGACAGTGGAATGTCCAGCTCTGTGACTCAGAGGGCTTCTATGTCAGGTCTTATATCACATTATTTCACCCTTTAAACAACAGATCATCTGGAAGTGAGGATGGGGCTGGCAAAATTGTCTGTACCAAGTGCAGAGCATCAAGAACTTCCAATATGGAAGCCAAACCTTCAAGTCCTGCTCAACAGGACATACCATAAAGATATGTGCTGTAAGGTGGAGCCCAAGCAGAGGCTTAAAAAAATGACAACAGTGGTACCTAGACAAAGGTGTAGAAGGACAGGGAGGAAATCACAAGAGATAGAGCTGTTTTCTGGCTCTGTGTTTCAGGCTTCTATCTGTGAAGGGCCAGTAAATACATAGGTACTTATAAAGAGTCAGCTTTTTTTTATGCTTCTACCACTTGTTTTAAATGATACTGCTGCCCTCAAGAAAAATACTCATCACCACCTTTATGCAGGAGAAGTTAAACCCTGTGCTTCAGTATGGATCAAAAGTTTCCCTCCAAGTCCTATGTAGTATAGGTGGTGGAATATTTAAGAGGGAGTTAGGGCACTTGCTGTGTAAGTTGTAGAAGGGGAGTGGGACACACCCCTTCCTCTATGTTTTTTTTAGAACCACCCATCCAGTGAAGTGAATAGGCCTCCTCTGCCTCAGGCTCCTGACATGATGTGCTGCCTTGCCAGAGGCCCAAAGTAACAGGGCCCCTTGGTCATGAACTGAAACTTTCAAAACGTGAGACAAAATAAACCTTTTCTCATATTAAATTTATCTACTTCAGGTATGTGCAATTGAAAACTAACTCATCATATTTGAAAATTAAGCCATAACTTTGTTACAGATTTTGAAAAGTAAATGTCTTCCTATTTCTGCTGTGAATTACTCTTCTAGGAATCAATCTGCTCTATATTTTGGAATTACCTTTTAGGAGGCTTTCTTTGTTGTCCATTTTAAATTAATTTATTTCATAAAATAATCCTCTTTTCATCATAGTCCATCCCCAGTGAAAATGAAAAGTACATCTGTCATGATATACCCACTTTGCTTTAAATGTGTTTGCTATGGTGGAACCATAGTAGTCCAATCTCTTCTTCTAAAGAGAAATAATCTAAACCAATCTAACAGGACTTTCCTGAGGCCACACCATTAGGCAGAAGATAGGAGAGCAGATCATATGACTGTCAGCTGGTTGAAGAAATGGAAATGATTCTCACTTTTGTAGAAACTACCCATATCATATTAGAACTCTTGGTGTTCTTAGTCACATTATAGGAGGACCTGAAATTTTTTTAAAAGTTAGCAAAAGATACAAGATTTGTTCTCTAAAACAAAAGGTGTTCAATGTGGTCAAAAACAAATAAAGACCCATACAAGGTTGAGATGATTACATAGCTCCCTGGAAAAATAGCTTTTAAAGACCACATGCAAAAAATACAGTGAGAAGGGCTTGTCAATATTACATGTCAAGCTGAGCCTTCTGGGCTGCCATACCACTGCCCTGAGCACCGAGGAGCAGACCCCCCCCATAGCGCCAAGGAGGTGAGCTATGCAGGCACCAGCAACAAAACATCCCACCCCCTTGAAATGAGAAAACATGTAAACAAGTCTCAAAACCAGACTACCAGATCACCTAAAGCAACCCCAAAGGGAAACGAGATGGAACAATCTGATACTCAACCACCTGGACTCCCTGAACTGGCAACAAAAGAGGATTTGGAAAAAATGAAATCAGAAATAATTTCTCACATAACAGCAGAGATTGTGCCCATAGTGCAAGACATGCTTAATAAATCTAGAAAGGACACAGATTAAAAAATATAGAAGAGCTGAGGAACATGATGGAATCCCAGCATAGGAAACAAATGGAATCCATAAAACAGATGCAAACAGATTTCCAGGAAATTAAAAATTCCATTGAAAGTTTACATAGCAGAATGAGCCAGTGTGAGGACAGAATTTCAGATATAGAAGATAAGATTGCAATTATGACCAGGAAAAGAAAAATTGCTTTTAAATAGTAAGGAACCATGAGAAATCAATCCAGCAGCTTCTAGATGATGTAAGGAAGAATAACATAAGACTAATGGGAGTCAATGAAGAAACAGAAGAGAGTGCAGATGACATTAAAAAACTGTTCACAGAAGTGATAGCAGAAAACTTCCCAAAAAGGGAAAAACAACTTGACATACAGATAAGTGAGGCATATAGGACTCCAACTAGCCTTGATCAAAAAAAAATCTACACATAGGCATATAATAGTTAAGATTCCAGAAACCCAACAGAAGAACAAAATTCTACAAGCAGTTAGAGAAAAGAAACAAATCACATACATAGGAAAGCCCATCAAAATCACAGCAGACTTCTCAATGAGAACTCTCAAGGCAAGAAGAGCTTGGAGTGACATATTGCAAGCCCTAAAAGAAAACAGCCTCCAACCCAGATTGATATACCTTGCAAAACTGTCTTTCAAAATTGATAGAGAAATAAGATACATTCATGACATAGAGCACCTTAGGAACTTCATGAATACCAAACCACCACTCAAAAAAATTTTAGACAATATCCTAGGAAAAGAAAACAAGGATCACAACCCGGTGAACCCTATCAGAATGAATCCATTGGGCATGACAAGAAATTAAACACAAAGGGGGAGAGGGGAGAGTCCAACAAAAAAAAAAGTCATGACAATGATAAGTCAATACATATCAGTTATAACCATCAATGTCAATTGTCTCAATTCACCAATCAAAAGAAATAGACTGGCAGAATGGGTCAAGAAGCAAGATCCAACAATATGCTGCATACAAGAAACACACTTAATTCAAAAAGAAACTCATAGACTGAAAGTTAAAGGGTGGAAAACAACACTCCATGTAACAGGAACCTGAAGCCCTGAAGGAACTGGAGACCAATGTCCGAAGGCAATGGTGAAGACCAGAGCCCCTTTAAAGGAGTAAAAAAAAAAGGTGACCTCCTTCTTTCCCTTTTTATTCCATCTAGGCTACAAGTCTATTTGTTGGCACCACTCGTATCCAGGATGTGTCTTCCCTCCTTAGTTTGTGGCCTACATACCCATCATCCATAAACACACAGAGCTTTACTAATCTGCTAGGTAGTTCTTGGTCAAGTCAAGTTGGCATATCACAATTAACTATCGTGTGTGCATGTGTGGGTGTACCCATATCCCCTTAGTTGCCAAGAGATATTATATATAATATTAATCATATATAAATAAATAATCTCTGTATTATATTTATATAATTATATATTTTATTCTATTTATGATTTCTAACCCTCTTAGGAATCCCAAATAAAAGAAGTAAGTGCTTTAAAAAAATAGATTTTAAAAAAAAGAAGAATTAAGTGATAAAAGATAAGAATGGCCAAATATTTTGAAAGGAAAATGGCTGATTCCATAAACATGTGCTGATGAGTTCAAAGTTCAAAATGATTTTTTTCATTGCAAGGATATGTACATATTTCACTATTCACACATTCCTCACTTAACGACAGAGTTCTAGTCCCTTGGCTAGGTCATTAAATGAATTGGTCGCTCAATGAAGAATTGTATATAATATGTACATTACAATATTCAGAACAAAGAAATGGTCAAAGGAGACCCCTACTTGATTACTTTGTTTTTGTTTATGTAACTCTTACAATGTATAACAGAACATAAAACCGTAGTCCTTTAATGTACAGTACAATCAGCAAAAATTATAATACTGTACTATAGAAGAAGCCACTGTAAGATCACACTGCTGGTCACATTCCTGCTCATTGAGTCTGAATGCTAAGTCTGAGCGGTGGGTCTTAAGTCCAAACCACACACCTCAGTTCTAAGTTTGAGCAGTCCTTAAATGGGTAGGTTGTTAAACAAAGAATATCCATATAGCAGTCAAGGTGATTAAAGGAATCCAGAGCACCTGAATGATAGAATAATTTGTGTGTTCTTCAAAAAGAAAGCCATAATTACTAATCTAAGTTTAGTCAAACACATTATATCACTTTTGTTTAAAGAATTATTATTAAAATGTGGCAAATTTAGAGTTTCAACTTCAGCAAGGCACTTGACAAGTACTCTCAAAATACTGTTATGCAAAAAACAAAGCAGACAATGATATTATTAGGTGGATTTACACCTGGCTCCACAAAAAGGTAGATTTATGTTCCTAGAGTAAGAAGGTAATAATGATCTAGAGCACTTTGACTACAGGCCTGTCTTTTTCAGAATGTCATTTTTTTAATGATATATTTTTTGTCACAACTAGGGAGAGGGCAGACCAGTGCTACTGGCATCTATTGGGTAAAGCCCAGAGATTCTGATAAATAGCCAACAATGCAAGTGATCAGTCCCCACTGACCAAGAATTATCCAATCAGTCCAAATGTCAGGAACACCACTGTTAAGAAAGCCCCATATAAGTATATAAGTGAACACATTAGAATAAATGATCAGATGTAGCATAATTTAATAAATATCATTATAGCATCCTACATTAAGCTCTTCTAAATATAAACTATACAAATTATAGGCAAGAGCTTTTCTTCTGGTCAATTCTTTCCTCTACAGTAGGTGCTAGAAAACAATTCATTGAAATACATATCCAGCCCCAGATTCACATGCTCTGGGCTTCTGTGTCTTTCTTTGCATGAAAATGAAGTGGAACATAAACAAGTGTTTATAGAAGGCTGAAAATGTCCTCCCAAAACACATCCATTCTAAGCCATGGAGACTTCTTTGCATAAAGTGTCCTAGCAAAAGGAATTGATGTGGAAGTCATCCCAGGGTATCTGAGTGGACCCCACATGCTATCACAGTATCCTAATAAGAGAGGTAGAGAGCAATTACACACAAAGAGAATAAAAAAGGCTACATGACAGTGAAGGCAGAGATTGGGGTAATGCTACACAAGTCAAGCAAAGTTAGCAGCCACCTCTTCCAGAGCTGAAAGAGTCAAAGGGCAGACTCTTCCCTAGAGCTGCTGGAGGAACCAAAGCCATGCCAATGCTTTTACTTCAGCTGAGTAATACTAATTTCATGCTCCAGCCCTCAGAACCAAGAGAAAAATGCATTTTTCTTATTTTAAATCCACAAGTCTGCAGTCGTTTATTGTTACAGCCATGGGAAACTAATACAGATTTCTGGGACCAGAAATGAGATATTGCTGTAACAAACACCTAAAAACAAGAACGTGCCTCTTTTAATTGGATATGGGAGAATCTTTAGTCATGAAGTAGGCCAAAGGAAATAGTCCTCAAAAAATCTACTCACTTTCTAAACATCAAGACATACAAATATCACATTATTCAGTAATCCATGTGATTAGGTGGCATCATCCTGTATTATCAGGGTAAACTCTAAATGTAATCACATGTATCCTCTTATATCAGACATAGAGCTTGAGGTTAGATGAACACACAACAAAAACAAGGAACCAAGAGAGAGATGGTAAAAGCCGCATAATGCCTACAGCCACCAGAAGCCAAAAGAGGCAAGGAAGGGACTCTTCCCATGAACCACTGGAGAGAGTCTAGCCCTACCTACTTCTTGACTTTCTACTTCTGGCAACTAAAACTGTGAGAGGATAAATTTCTGTTGTTTTACACCAGTAGAATAATACTCATTTTTACTACTGCTGCAGGTGGACCAGTTCTACCATTGTACAAGGAGTGGGCTCATTTGTAACAAACACATAGAAATGTATGCATGCTTCTAGAATCTGATAATGGGCAGAAGCAGGAAAAATTGAGTTATGTAATTTTTAAAAGCCTCGATTGCCTTGGACAGACCATTGCTAGGAGACTAGCAGACTGGAGTGAAGAAAGCTTCTATCATCTTAGAGAATATATATTATCATGAATAGAATATTTGTGGAAATGTGACTATTAAATGTGATTCCAAAAAGGGCTTAGAATGAATAAGGAACGTATTACTGGAAATTAGAAAAAGTCTGAATCAGGTTAGAAATATGCATCAAATTGGCTACATGGTGTCTTACAGCTGTGTTAAAGGCAAACCTTGTAAGTGACTAACTTGGACATTTAGCAGAGGAAATTTCTAAGCAAAGTTAAATAGGCAGATTGATTCTTTTTCTTGTTTCTTACAGTAAAATTCAAGAGGAAAGAGATAAACTGATAAATAGTTAAGCAAAAAGGAACCAGAACTTGATGATTTAGGAAATTCCGTGTGTGTGTGTGTGTGTGTGCGCGTGCGCACGTGTGTGTGTGTGTATGTGTGTGTGTGTGTTAATGATGTAAACATCAGGAGATTCACTGTTGGTAAAGCATGCTTTGGAGATAAGGATCGAGGGTCTGAAGGAACAACCCGTGGCCGGTATTGAAGACACCTGGCGTGTGATTCATGGTTCTGCTTAACCACCTCAGCAGAAGTCAAGAACAGAGATAGGATTATCCAGGGAAGACTTCAGATGACCCTGTTGTCTCATGGGGAGAATCTGTGACACACACAAGGGACCAAGATGGTTTTGAAACTGTTACAGCAGCAGGAGCATCATCAGCATGGACTAAAGGAGACCAAGATAAAATAAAGTGTAAGAAGGCAGACAGACCCAAAATTCTACAGGCAGGAAACAGGCTGATAAACAACTCCACTGCAAATGTGATCTCATCTAATAAAAGGAGGGATTGGTCCAAGGACAAAACTAGAATTTAGGGTTCAGACCCAGAGCCCTGAGCTGTAGGCTCAGAGTTAGAGTCAGAGGCCGAGGATGAAGCCACTGTCCTAGAGTTCAGAGTCTCAACCTGAAGAGGATTATGCCCATGCCTTATTTTGAATTATCTTGGGATGTGTTATCCTTTTATTTCTTCTACATTCTCCCACTTGGAATGGAAATATCTCTATTTGTTATCCTATGCCTACCTCGACTTTTATGTTTTGGAAGCAGTAAGTTGTTTCTGGTTTCATGGGTCCACATATGGAAGGGAAATTTCCCCCATGGGCCTGAAGGAATAATCTATTCTGGAATATCCAGGTGGGCTGTAAAAGCAATCATATGCATCCTTTTAACAGAGAGGCAGAGGAAGTTTGGGGGCAAACTCACATGCAGAGAGGTGAAGGTATCTGAAGCTAATGCACAGAGAGATGAAGCCATAGACAAGGAATTTCAGTAGCCAACAGAAACTTGGGGTTGGGGAGGAAGGAACAGATTTTTCCCTTCGAATTTCCAGAGCAAACCCATCTCTGAAATTTCTAGCCAGACTCATGACAGAATAAATTTCTATTCTTTTAAGCCACCAAGTTTATGCTAATTTGTTTCAGCAGCTACAAGAAATTTAAATAGTATTCTACAATTCTAAAAATAATGAGCTGTAATGTAATGACAGCAGCACTTAAATGGACCTGAGACGTTAAGTGACTGAACATTCAGTTATGTGATTATAACAAATGTAATGCCACCCTTAACTTCCTTCACAGAAAATTGGAGTACAGAATAAGAGAGCTACTGTCCAGTTTTCTCCTACAGTGCTCAGACAACTGTATTATACCCACCCCACCCCATGCTACAGCTATCAGCAGACATCATCATATTGAGAATTGTTTTTTAAAAAAAATCGAAAGGGAGAAGAATTGTTCATATGATAAAGATTTGAAGAAACTAAGAAGGGATCTCAGTGTTTATCCTGAAAAAGCCTTGTGGTGAATGAATGTGACTGCTGCTCTGGGCTACACTAAGTCTGTCTTCAAGAAGGCAGAAGAGATGATCTTAGTCTCTGGTTCTAAAGATCAAGACCTCGGTTTAAAGAAAAGCTTCAAACAAGCAGATGTGCCTTTCATTCATTAAAAGCTTCCTGTTTGGGTTGAAATGCATCACTGGGGCAATGGTGTATCTCCTTATGAGTTTCACAGACTGAGGCAATCACTTGTTGGGGAATATTGTCTGGGATATTCCAACAACAAAAGCAGTAGGCTGGAGAAGATGTCCTAGGGTCCACGCACATAGCATTCTGTAATTCTGCTGCCATTAGTAGGAGAGGAGTAGGTCAAGTTTATATCCCATAACATTTGAAGATTTGTTCATTCGTAGCTTAGCTTCCTCTCTTTCCAGACCAAAAACATATATGCATACAGAAAGGCCTCTTGTCCTTCTCCAAACACTCCACCTTCACCATAACTTCCCTAGTTGCAGAGCCCAGTATCAAAATCAGCCTAGAACCTGGACTTGACCAACAAAATGCAGAACTAGATAATGACAGCCTATTTTGTATTCTCCTCTGAAGTCCCACCAACACAAATTTATACCTGCTTTTCTAAAATAGTGAGCTTTTCAGCCTTTCCACCTTTTCTGAGTATTTTTGAAGTTCAATTCATAAAGCTTGCTGATCCTCTCCCTATGAATATGATAAAGTTGGCAGGAATTGAGCTTAGTTCTATTTATTTCAAAACCTTAATTAAATGCAAATCCTATCCTCCAGAGGGTGGTATCCTCAGCCAGGCTTGAGTGTGCTTTCTCTCTTCTATTTCATGTTTCTCTAATCAAGTAGATAAACAAGACAGGATCCAGGGGAGAATTCTCAACCCTCCTCTTTGGTTATGCTTATCAAAGAGAAAAAGCAACTTAGATACCAAAAAACCAGTTATTGGAGAATCTCAGTATCAAACCACTGCTTTTTCTCTTATTTGATCTGCTTCTGAAGTAACAGAGTAATTACTGTCTCCTCCTAAAATGGAAAAGCTTCAGCAATTACCATTTTCTGAGCATACTGCAGTATCTCTACAGCTCCAACCGATGATGTAATTGCCTAGAAGAAATCAAACCTCTGTCAGTGGCTTCTGAGTATTCCACAATCCTAATGTGGGTTCCACTTTTTAGAAAGAGAGTCTTATAAGGTACCACTACTATACACTTACCATTTCCAATATCCCTACCAAAAATTTTCATCTGTAGGTATTTAAACTTGCTTCTACTAAACCTAGAAATCTTGTTTCTGAGCTATTTGTACATATTGACTTCAACTGGCCTGGAAAAATTCACAAAAGCTAGTTTAAACCAATATGCCAATAGGTCATTTGAGTCCACTGGCAGGAACATGCAAGTGAATTCTAAAGCCAGGATCTTCAAGTTAAATCTCAGCTTACATCTAAAAATTTTTAAATGGAATGTTATACACTAAAGTTGTTTCTGGCTTTGTTTTATTTTGCTTTCTTTTAATAAAGAAAGAGCAATTTACTCATTAACCAACACAAATACACTGAAATTCCAAAAGGTACATTATCATCTTTAATAAAAATAATTGGGATTCATTTAATTCATACAAAAATACCATGTAAATGCTGAATAATTATAAGTCATTATTTCAAATCTAATTTGAGAGGCAAAGCATATATATTTAGCAACATTTGCTCCTCTGCCCCTAATCTCTGAGCAACCACAAAATTGGCTATAACACTTTATTTAACAAAATCTTTCCTGTTTTCAAGCCACAACATGTTATACTAGCACCAAGAGTTCATATTCAGGCCACTGCATGGAAGAGCCACAGAAGTTTAGATATAATCAGTAAATGGCAAAAATATGGGAACTGAAAAAGCCATCTAGCCTCTTATCAGCATGATAAATAGTGTAGGCTAATGTGAGTTTACTAAGCTGATTAGTGTAAATATGAAGTACGTAATATCAAAGAATAGGTTCAAATCTATTATCCCTCAAAGCTAAATGACCACATCTTTCCTTCACAAAGCAATCCTACATGCTAGGAAGTATTCTAGTAGTTCTCAAAATATGTTCGAAGGGTCCTCAGGAGGTAGAGAGACTCTAGGCTCCAATCCCATGTGTGCCCAACCACATGTAGTTTCAAAAGCTCTACTCTGCTCAGCGGGCCTTGTGATAGCTGCAGGGCCCATGGGAGGCTTGGAGCACAACCAGAGGGCCACAGAGCTGAGCCAAGAAGCCTGTCTCTCACACCCCTCAGCCTGCTCCTGCACTCAGAGGCATTCCCAGCCTCAGCATCTGTCTGCAAGGGAAGCAGGAGGGAAGGAAGGGCCTTGGCTCAGATGCTATGGAAACCTCTTTCCTTGCCCAGCCCCAGGTCCATAAAATAGCAGGAGGCTCCCTCAGCCACATCTGTGCTAATCCATCTGCCCCTTGCTCAGGGTCATTGGTTGAAAGGGGAGCTGGCCACAACTTTGTATTTTGTCCAGTGCTTACACCACTGAAGTAAGTGAAAAAAGGCTAAACTATTACTGTCAGTCTGAGTCTGTATCCTGATTGATTCCCAGGGCATGGGACAGTTTTCTGGCAGGTCTGACAAGCCCATGGGGGGGGGGGCTCATGAGTCAGGACAGAGAGTCTGGGCAAGGACCGCCCATTCCACACTGCCACACGCATCTATGGGTGTCACCCTAAGTGGCTTTGTTTTTACTAGTTCTATACATGAGGTTATAAGCATGATTCCAACCAAAGAAAGGGTTGCATAAGGCTTCCCTCAGTGCCTAGAACATGATTAGAGGTCAATAAACATTAGTTCTTATGACTATTGCAAATTTTTAAAAAATTATACAGGTCATTCTACTTTCCTAGGAAGGTGGGGCATCATTCCTGGTGGATGATTCCCTGCAGAGAAGAACAAGGGCTGAGATATCACAAGATGGGGGAGTTTGAGACTAAACAATGTTCTTAAAAACCTATAGTGAATGTTCAAGTTTTTAAAATTATCATAGTAGAAGACAATTGCCATTAACGCCACCTCTAGATTATCTCCCTCCCTTCAAACTCACTTTTCCCATTGTTTTTGACACTTTCTGAAGCAGTTCTGGAAGTCCCCTTTCTAGAGTGTCAGTTGTGCTGTAGTGGCTGCCCCAATGTCTTGAACTGAATCAAAATCTCTACATTTCATGGTCTTTTTGACTTTGGGAATGAGCCAGATCTGGTGAATAAGGTGGATGAGAATACACCATAATGTTTTTACAAGACTGTCTTTCTGTTGGATGGCCCAGCAGCAGTCACTATATTTTTATCACACCTCCTAAAGACACTCACAAAAGACTTCCAAACTGCTTCAGAAAGAGGCAAGAATGATGGGATAGGTGAGTTCAAGATAGGGAGGAGTATGGGGGGCACTAATGGCAATATGTCTTTTTTTTTACCGAATAATTTTATTTTATTTAAGCCCTTGTATAAGGAAGTTGTAAATGAAATGAAAAGAGCTAGAGTCTATGTTTTACCAGAAACTTCAATTCAAAGAAAGGAAATGTGTGCTGTATGGACTCCTTGATTGCTAGACATGAGAGTGGTAGCTATCATCATGGTGGGTATCACACTCCAGGAATATGCAAGGGAAAGTGTAGGGCGGTGTAACCTGGGTTATAACACACATCAGGCTGGGGGTTTCATGTGTTGCCCATGTTAACCCTTTAATGAACTCCTAGAGTACAATCTTCATTTTACAGATTAAGAAACAGAAACTTGGGGGGTTAACTAACCCCTCCAAGGTCAGACAGCAAAAAGTGAATTCCAACTGCATTTCAGCCAGTTTAACTGCACAGGTCATGCTTTCAAGTCCTACTCAATAAAGCCTCCTCTACTAATGTTTCAATTTGGGTAGAGTAAAATAATATCTGTTCTATTATTTATCACTTGTACTAGATAACTTAATAATAAACTAACACTTTTAAACTACCAGCAAAATAGCCAAAGCAGATTAGCATCATTTACTCAAACACATTAATAGAGAATACAAACACAAAAACTAAAGGCCCCCCCAAAATTTACTCCCTAGCCCAACTCAGACTTGTTCTACTTTAACCTTCCCACCTAACAGTCTTCTGTCCTAGAGTGAAAAATTAAGAACAGCAATGTTGCCTATATATTGCAGAGATAGCAGATTTGAATTTCTCCCTAATTCCTATGATAGCTTTCGCTTCCCCATGGTCAAAAACCAAGTCTCTGTGATGATAAAGTAGAAAGATGGTAAACTGGCCCATGTGGGATTTGAACACTCTGTCAAAAGACTTTCATTTACCCACATTTTGATTAATCCACAGGATTACAATTCACAAAGTCAAGTATTGCATTTGGGCTCACCCCTTCTGCTCCTATCAGTGCCCACACTATTTTTCCAACTTCCTGTCTTACTGTTGGCTACAAGACATTTATGCTTAAGAACAGAGCTTGGGGTGGCATAGCATTTTTTCTCTTGATTTAATTTGCATCAGTGAAGAAGCCAACAAGGAGCGTTTCTTTGTCCTCATGAATGCCCCAGATCTCTTTAGTCAGTGCTACTTCACGGTGAACCACTTTCCACCAAGTGAATTGCCTCGTGGCTTCTCTGTGACTTTCAAGGTCAGTAAAAAGAGCTTTAGTGGATAATCCATCCACTTGAAATCCAATGAATCATCACTGTCAGTTGTATACATGGCAAGTCTGCCATCTACTCAGACAGGTGTCACACAGGCTCTACACTGAACCAAAATATAAATGCTTAGTGCTTGTCAGGGACAAAGCTGACTCATTCAGTGAAGGATGCAGATGACTCACTTGTGAAATCCAAAGACATCAGTAATGCAAATGCCTCTGTCTAGGGATGTTTCTCCAGTCTGCCAACTCCATTAAAATAACCAGAGGTTATTCTGCCCATTCTCTCTGTGGCTATTTTTTTCTGCTTGAAAACAATAAAAAGTATCCAAATCTCTCTAGCCAGGTTGACCTGTGTCTTTCTTCATGAAACTCCAAGATTATAAAGGCCCTGACTATAAGATAGGGCAGTAAGATCATGAAAGCTGTTATTCTTCAAGCCCCTGTACATAACCCATGACTCCATAAAGAGTTGAATCCAAAATATCAAATCTCCAATGTGCCTGCTTTCAGATTAAAACAATCAAAATATGCATGAATTCTAAAGATTCTATACAAGTTAGGCAGACTCTCCAGTGCTATTGGTTTTAAGAGGGAGACACAGCGGCTAGGATTCATCTTCACACACCCCTGGTCTACTGCTGCATATTCCTTGGCTTCCAGCTTTGCCTTGCCAGAATAGATGCCAGCTAATAAAACTCATGCCTAGCACCATGGACAGTCTACCATAATTCTTCCCTGAGAAAGTGAGGGCAGAGATGGGTGTCCCATCCTTCATCCCTAAGGAAATCACAAGAGTGAGATCATTCAGTTACAAGAATATAATTAGTGTTGGGAGAGTGATTATGCTTTGAATTTAGAGGTCACCTCCCTGCAAGGATTTGCAAATAAAAAATCCTTCACCTCACATTGGCTTATTTATCCTGATAGTCCCTCCTGTGAGATAGGCAGGAAATCTACTATGCTCCACACGACCTCTCTGGGTAAGCACACACATTTAATTCCACATTCTCAGATGCTTCCACTAAAGGGCCTGTCTTTCCTCCCTCCCTGAGATGTATGCAGAGCCAGTTCCACAGGTGTGTGATCTGTACAACTGCACACAGCTCCACACTTAGAAGGACCCTGTGCTCACTTTAATCCACGAATGCTGTTCTCCTGGAACACTTCATTACTTTTGACCAAGGGACCACATGTGTTCATTTTGCCCTGGACCTCACAAATTGTGTAGCCACCCACCATGGACGGGTTGAGCTGGACCTAGACTGTGAATGAGGAACCACTGTTTCCTGTTTCGAGCAGGCTGTTCCCTGAAATCTCCATGGGAGTTGTGCTCTCCTGGGCTGTGGCATTGATTAGTACTATTGACCAAGTATTTTGGGTTCTCCTTTCAGACAAGGATGGGATTGAACTAAAACCTGCTTTTGTCTTTCAAATGAACAGGAAGTGACATTGTCACCTCTGGGCAAAAGGTTCCAAGGCCAGTGTTACATTTACCAGACTCCCTTTCTCCCACCTGGCCTGCCTAGGTGGTGCCTCCCTCTGTGAGGCCCCAAACAAGCTGCAATAAATAGGACCATTGAGCAAGAAATAAACCTGGATGATTTTTAAGCCACTTGAATTGTGGGTTGTTTTTTGCCATAACTTGAAGCTCATCCTGACAGCTACAGAAGGTCATAAACTCCAATTCTGAGAGCATCCTTTGCAACACTTCAACTCAGGAAGGGAGCTGGGATAAGAGGGAAACTGCATGGCAGGGCACTGAGGCAATGTGCTGCTTCTGAGAATGGAAAAGAAGATTTCTACTCAAAGCTTCAAGAGGCTTCGAAGAGGCTGGCTGACTATTGTGTAGCTTACTTAGCCCAATCACTGACCCCTGAAACAGAGGAAACATAGTATTAGCAGGGCTCATTGGTAACAGTCTCAATAGCAAATAAATTTGTATCAACAAAATAAATGTGGTCCAATTTTCATGTCCTTGCATCCCTGTGATTTATTGCTAATACTAAGCAAGCTCAAATTGCTCATTTTTTAAGGCTGAGGAAAAGAGGGAAAGATAAAATGCCACTAAAAGATCCCCTAAAAGTCACCATCATTTTCCCTGTGGTTGACTAGTGAATCTTAGAAGATAAACAATATTTTAATAAAACGTATGGTAAGCTTGGGAGAGGCAATGGCTTAAAATAGAAATCCAACTATTTTACATGTGTCTCTCTCCCTGGCGTGGAATCAAGGTCAATGTGAATTTACAGTGGTCCCTGGAACAGCTCTGTAAGAAAGGTCTCATGCTACCTACAAGGGGAGACAGCTGCAGTGTTCTTTTATTCATGACCAAATGCTTCCAGAATGATTAAACTGACATGGTAAATGTACCATCTCCATCAGCCAAGTGACAAGGATTAAGTGAGGTTCAGATTAAAATGCTAAGTGAGTTTGTACCAAGACTGAGCCAGATATATAGTTAACACTAAGAAAATACATGTTGAAGAAGGAATGTAAAACAACCACCTAGAGAAAACCTCTGAATTACAAATTGCACAGGAGAAAGTGTCTTGAATAGCAAGTAAGTCAGTGGGGGCTGAATTTCCTTTCAAAAGTACAATTGCTGGGCAATATTTGGGAGAAAATCAACAGCCAAATAGACAACTTAACTATGATGTACACACACTGTGGGTTTGGTTCAAAAGGGAGGCACAGTAATAATGTGTGTTCTATTGATGCAATAAATGTTGATAGACAAATGCTGGGATAAAATGAAACTTGGAAACCAAAACTTACTATAAGAACTGCCAAATGTACCACTGCAGAAGAATAAAAATGCTTTGAGTCATGTAGAGCTTTTCTCCTCCAAATATCCACAAGTGAAAGCCAAAGTGAATGGAAATCTGTTATTTACTAAGTGACAGTTCAGACAAATAGTTACATTTGTTGTTATAAGTAGAATGAAAAAGGAAAATGCTATTAGAAAAAATGTCTAATCACTCTATAAGTAATATCTTGAAATTTTGTTGTGTAGTGAGACAGAAATAACATCTTCTTATGGTGACATTTGAAGCAATCTGATACCCTGATGAATAAATACAATGTTTAAATTGATGTCCTCCAATCTCCTGTCTGTAGTTTTCAGTCTCTTCTAAATTGGTGCACATTCTGTGGAACTCAATCTCATTTACCTGAGGGTCTTTGCTACAACTTGTGTTTTTGCATTTTCAAAGAGAACAGAAAAGGCAATGTCAGATCAACTCCCTTAGAATTTCTCAATCATGATTTTTAGCTGGGAGATTTCCCCAGGTTGCTTCATGGAAACACTCTTCCCCAGACCATTAGACATTGCAAGTTTGTCCTCTTTGGGGTAAGGACAGATGCTCCTCCCTCCTGGAACTCTGAATGGGAACTGGGAGATGATGACTATCTTCCCATGCTCAGTGCCACATGAATGTGAGGGTAAACTCAGAATGGCCAGAGCTGGAGGCTGGAGCACAGCACTTAAAAACACAAACTCTGAGTCCATCTGGCCTAAATGCAATCTTTTTTTCTTTTTTTTTAATTTTATTTTTTAAATACATATATTTATTGGTACATTTTAGGTATAAAATACATTTACATTTATCATTGGGTGTTTGTACCAGAACATGATGCATCTTAGTTTTTATTTTTTCTCCCATTACCTGTGCACCCTTCACCCGCTCCACCCTTCCCTATCTACACAGAGCTTGATTCCATTTTTTTTCTCATAATTTTTTTCTTTCCCTTCTTCCCTTTCCCCTTTCCCTTCCACCATCCCCAAACCCTTGGACCTTTTCTTATTTCAAATTATCAATTATTCATTTTAATCATTTTCATCCTTATTTACACTTTCAATTTCTCACACTAGAAAAACTATTCGGTATTTACACACGTGTGTCCTATTTAGTTCACTTAAGAGGATGGCCTCAATATGCATCCATTTAGCTATAAATGTCTCTAGTTTCTCATTCTTTATGGCTGAGTAGTACACCATTTTATAAAAAAAAAAAACCCACATCTTCTTTATCCAGTTCCCAGTCGATGGGCATTTGGGCTGTTTCCAAGCTTTCACTGGTCATTCGAGAGATACAGATGAAAACAACACTGAGATTCCACCTCACCCCACAAAGAATGGCTGCTATCAAGAAATCAACCAATAACAAATGCTGGCGGGGGTGTGGAGAGAAAGGAACCCTTCTCCATTGTTGGTGGGAGTGTAGATTGGTGCAACCACTATGGAAATCAGTATGGAGATACCTCAAAGAACTAGGACTACAGGTCCCATTTGACCCAGCTATTCCCCTACTGGGAATCTTCCCCAAAGAATTAAAAGAATCATACCACAGCGATATATGTGCACCTATGTTTATAATGGCACAATTTGTAATACCTAAATGCAATCTTAAATCTGTCTATAGGTCTAGTTTTTATATCTGTCACACATGGATGGTAAGAATACACAATTTGCTGTAAAGAAATTATCCTTGCTCAGCATTTATGTTGCATCTTGCACATAGAAAATTAGCAATACGTTTGCCATCTTGGTTAAAGCAAATTCTTCCTCTGCTGGGAAAATTTAGAGGCACTCTTAGCTTCTTGGCTGTTTCCACTCTCTTGTAAGAGTCACTCATCTCTACTTCTGTACTACAGTTGCTGACTCTTATCAGGTAAGCAAATAGATGTGGCTGTCTCAAAAACAGACAGAAAGATAAAATACAGACTGTTGAAGAAAGGTCAGGAAGAGGCGGCTGCACAGGAAGAGCAAGTAGAAAGCAACATTCAAGGTCCATCCCCTGAGGAGGTGGTAAATAACTGGTGGGAGCAATCCTGCTGTAATCTACTTAACATTTAGCAGCTAATTATCACTTCTCAGTGGAGTCCAGACTAGATAATTGTGAACTGCAACCTCTGTGATACACAGGAAATGTTTGATGCTAAGAAGTCACTGATTCAGTCACTTTACAGGTACACATTATCCAGAAGCAAGGAGGAAAGGATGTAGAACACTATTCCCCTTGGCCAGTGCAGCATCGTCCCTCTTTTGGATCTGGCTTACACTTTAGCAGATTCTAGCCGAGGGAAACATGGATGACTTAAAATTGCCTCATCTACCAGCAATCATGGCCTCTGATGAAAACACAGTCTGAGATTCCAAACCTAGGTATTTCTTCATGTACTGTGCAAAGCAATGCTACTGATTCACCACCACTAGTACTATTGGTTTTTTTGATCCTTCTAATCTTCAAAAAAACATTTTCTCAGTACCTCACAGGCTAACTGCTGTGGGGTTAGTGGTGCCTTTGACATGGAGACTGTCCCAGAGAAGCTCACAGTCTAGTGTGGATGATTTTTGATACATTCATGTGTGTATTCCAGTCATTTGGGGAGGGGGCAAGTGGACCATGCACCTAAGATGGCAGGGAATTAGCCTGGGAAAGACCTGAAAGACTTTGCAGGGGACAATGGAGTTACTGTAACATCACAAGGATACACAGGGGACAATGAGAGGAAAAGCATTCTGGACAGAGGAAAGGATAAATAAAAAGAGCTCAGCATGTTTAAGCAGAGTGAGAAGTTTGTTGTACATGATGCAGAGTAGGGAGCTTGGCATTGCAAGGGTAGCCAGGAAATGTAATGTGAAACACAGCACAGGGACATGATAAAATATAACCTGGAGTCTACTTTAATCCTGTAGGAAATGGGAATTGATAGGGTTTTGTTGGTTTTTAAACACTGCTTTCAGCTTTAGTTCTTAGATTTTTGTGATTTTTTTTAAGAAAAAGAAATGAAAGAGTGATACCCATTTTAGGAAGCTTAGTGTCGTAAGTGTAATGGTGTAGCAAAAGGGAAGAGGGTTGAGGTGTCAAACCAGGTAGGGTATTGTTTTGATGGCTCAGGAGGAGAAGGCAAGATTGTCAACTTGGACAAAGGTAGGCAGGCCAATTTTTAAAGACATTTCTGAAATGGAAACGCAAAGAACTGCATGCTCTG
Organism: Heterocephalus glaber; assembly: GCF_000247695.1. The sequence goes on along the minus strand of NW_004624756.1, from coordinate 2,891,214 downwards.
TAGCTATTTGGGATGAGGGAAATTAGGAATGCCTCCTCAGTGGAGAGCAGATGGAAGTCCCATGGAGGAGGGGGCAGAACGGAAGTGGACACCTGCCTCCAGCAATGTATCTGACAGCTCTGTCTTTCTGCCCTTTGTGTAGATGGGTACATCCTCAGAATGGCTGCTTGCCAACTAGTCATGGGACATAATGAAGCCAGCTGGATCATCTTAGGTCTACATGCATTATGATGGCCTCATTTGAACCACTTCCGTCAACCAGTCCCAGTCCCCAAATATAATCAAACATTAACCAAGCACACACTATCTTCAAGCAAAACCGGAAAGCAATTGCTTCAAATAACCTTATAACAACAGTTCTCCGGAAAGCAGAGTCCAGGATAAAGAAATATGTACAAGCAATGCATAAAGAGGAATTTCAGGGTCAAGAGAGTAAGTAAAGCAGGGAGCAGAAAGAGTCAGCACCGAAATATGTGGGCCCCTGCTACTTGCAACTAGTGCTTCATCTTGTCATCCCAGCATCATCCCAAGATGCCACCTTGACTAAAATCTTCCTTGCCTGTCTTTCTCACCCCTTTGCTATTTTTCCTTTTAATTTTCCACAATATCTAAGTACTTAAAGGTATGTAAAACACAGTTTAATATGCAACATGTTAAAAAAATTCTTGCATATACTTAGACCAACACAGTTTAAAGCAGGTCTCATTCTCTAGACCCGCTACAACCCCTTGCTTGCCTGTGGCTGGTAGTTCCTCCCTGTCTAGGTACCTCTACTTTTGCACTGTGGTTGTTTGTATGCCATCACCTCCAGCCCAAATTTAGGCCCACCAGGAACCTCAAAATGAGACCTTGTTTGTAAGTAGGTTCTTCACAAATGAAATTAATTAAGATGAGGTCATGCTGGATTAGAGCTGGCTCCAGAGTCAACAAAAGTTTATTTATAAGAGAAAAGAAGAGTCAAGGCACCCAAAGGGAGAGATGGTGACAGGAATGTGCAATCAGTGGTGGCAGGGACACATCTACAAGCTAAGGAACACCAAAGATCACCAGCAACCATAGGGAAGTAGGTGAGCAGCATGGCGTGGTTGCTTCCTCTGAACCTCCAGGAACAACCAATTATGCCAACATCTTGATGTCAGACTTCCAGTCTCCAGAACTATAAGAGAATACATTTCTCTTGTTTAGCTTGTGAGACTTGGTTATGGTAGTCTTAGGAACCCAATCCAAACAGCACCCTCAGTGACAATTCTTTGGCCAGGGGATTTGAGTACCTGTGAATCTGCCAGATCAGACCTCAAATCCCTATACTCAACCAGGAAGCTTGACCAAACACTGCCTCTGCAGCATCCAAGAAACACATGGCTTTCCATTCTATACAACTGAGTTGAATATTTTGCTGAAGAATTATTCTGACCTTCAGAGAAGCTGAAGAAGGATCCACAGACAATATATAACACACATATATACATAAAGGAATTTCGTTTGTGTTTTAAAAAGAGAAGGGGCACTCAACTTCAATGCTTTTAAAAGCACTGGATGAGGAATTTAGCTCCACATTATATTAAAAAGTTCTCGATTCATACTGCCCCAGGAAGGAATGAAGAAATTAGGATAGTATATAAGAAAAATGACAAGGAGAAGGAAGGAAAGACAGAACAAATAAATATCCTGTTTCATCATTTCTAAAACAGACATTCTTTCATGGATGCAACTTACAGTTTTATGACCATGAGATAGATGGTATGCAAACCCTTCTTTGACAACTTCTGGAAAGTTCATGAAGCAACAGCATCAAAGCACATTGGAATTGATGAAACATGAGTAATAAGAAATGAGGGGGACAGTTGGGGACAGTTCTATAGGCTTCAGACAAGGGCTCTTGAGGGAAATGAATTGCTCTTCACATTGTACATTTCCCTGGACTGCAGGGGAGAGTAAAGGAGGCCTTAGTCACCCTGCTCAATGTAGAAATTTTTTATATCCTAGAAGATGAATTCTGTTGTCAACCACTGTGAGATCTTTTTATTAATAAACATTTTGGGGAAGCTTTGTAGTTTTCCCAAGTATGAAAAAATAACTTAGATTATTAAATTTTAAAAATAAAAAATGTTTTAAAATATTAAATTCTTGTTGTCATAAGCTTGTAAAATTGGAAGACAGAGACACAATCTAATGTGTGCTAGTTGCCATTGGAGGTATACTAAGAACTCGGTATTCTAGATAACATGCTGCTTTTTCCACTAACCCATACTGTCTCTTCTTAGATTTTAATGAGTTCTTTAGAAAGAGAAATGTAAATTTACCAGGTCAAAACACTGCTACAATATCTTACAATTTGTTAAGGATTATGACTACTTAATTTGTAATATCTGAAAGTTACACTGAATGTTTCACATTCAGACTTCTAATCCAATCAGATTTAGTTTGCATAAGATACAAATGTTGGCATTGTGAAAATATCCCTAATATTAAGACACTCACCTCAGAGGCATTACATACTAAGCCTGTTCAATAGATTATCAACTCAAATAAAAATTCAAGGGAAAAAGCCTTTCAGATACACCTGTGCTGTGAGCAATATTCACAGGTCTCTTATTTCCCTTATAAAGTATTATGACACTCTTTAATAACTACAGCCAACAGCAATCTAGTGTCCACAGAACTATCACTTGGTCTTCTCTTCTGGGTCTCACACCTGAGATACTCCTCTTTCTTGCATTCCATTTCTTGGGCTTATTTCATTAAAAACACCAATTGAACACATCCTCTCCCAACCCTATTCCCAGTTTATGCTTTCAAATTTTCTTTATCATAAGAGAAACTGAAATTCAACCTGGAAAATATTCCCAAGTTATTCCTTCTTTTAGACCGAAGCATGGATGATCGACGTTAAGTAAATGTAATATGGAAAGGAGCGTTTATGATTTGTGCCACTACCCGCCATTTCTACTGTAGCTTTCATTTGTTTATAAATTTGTGCAGCAGTTATGTACCAGGGTCCCAAGGGAAGAACACAGGAGTGGCAGCTGCATAACAAAAGGTCTACTTCCCTGGAGCTCTTGGAGAAGGCAAACTCAACTAAACAAGCCCAGGGAGTAGTGTGAGGAAAATGATGCTAGAAGAGGGTCAAGAGTGGTTCCCTAGTTAGCAACTTGGGTTGGGCTGACCCCTGAAATAATAACTCATTTGGCCTGGTGGTGCAAGCCTGCAGTCCCAGCATTCTGGAAGGCTAAGACAAGAGGATTGTAAATCCAAGTTCCACTTGAGCAACTTAGCAATTTTGCAAGAACTTGTCTCAAAATAAATTTTAAAAACTCTTATCCTCCTTTACAAATACACACACACACACACACACACACACACACACTCCATTCCTATAATTTCAACTCCATATTCAGGGAAGGAGTAATATTCCATTCTAGGATGTCCATTACAGCCATTGCTCTACAGCTAATGAGTTAATAGATTCAAAGCACTTATAAGTGTCCCATACACATGGCAAATATTATGCAAATGTTACAATTATTACCATCATGTCCATCTATTTAATTTTTCCCCATGAAGGATTATTGAGAACCTTTTAAAAGGCTAGCAGTGAAAGAGACACTATAGAAATAAAGAGAAATCAAATATGATTCCTGACTTTGAGGATTTGGCTGTGATTTAAAAACATGCAAAAACAGGTGATGGTACTCAAATCCTTCTATTAACCTCATGAGTTAAGTGTTACTCCTCTCATTACACTGATAGAGAATTCAAGATTCAGAGAAGTGACTTGCAAATATTCAGCTGATAATGTATGGAGTTAAGAGTTGAAGACCAGGCCTAGTTTCCCAATTCAAGTCAGAGAGGAAGTGCAGAATGTGTAGTTGCCATAGCTGTGGTCGACCTCTGGTTCAAAGACCTGGAAAAAACCTATAAGAAAGATTGATCTAATTTTGCTGGGAAAGGTGGTGAAAGCTGCCGGTAAGTGGTAACACGTAAGCAGAGAAAACAGAAAGAGAAAGAGGTAGGATGAGTATTTCAATCTGAAGAGCAATGCCTTGTTTCACTATGAAATCAAATGAACTCTACTAACTATTTAGAGCCAAGAGCTTCCCTGTCCTCATTTGGTTGGACAGTTTGTTCAATGAAAATTCATTGATCAATTTCTCCATACAAGACTATATTAATTACTTATGTGGATACAAAGGGAGATTCTATTGTGTACTCATCCCCAACCCCAGGTTCTTCCTCATGTAGGAAGCTGATGAGGTTAGCTACTCTCTTGGCCCTCAGTTCTTGGATCTGTGTGTAGATTCTCCTCCTGGCCTGACACAGAGAGTAATTAGAAAATGTCTCTGACTATTGCTATAGATTGAACATTTTTCCCCTCCCAAAATTCTTAAATTAGAATCTTAACTCCTAATGTGATGACACTAGAAGGTAGCGTCTTTGGGAGGTGATTAGGTCATAAGGAAGGAGCCTCATCAATGAGATTAGTGCCTTTATTTAAAAAAAAAAAAAAACACATACACACAAGAGAGCAATTTGCTCTCGCTCTCTCTCCCATATGAGAACACAAGGAGACATTTACAACATGGAAGAAAATCTATGCCAGCCCCCAGCCATGCTGGCACTCTGATCTTAGACTTTCAGCCTCTGAAACTATAAGAAGTAAATGCTTATTGTTTAAGGTATCCACTTTATGGTAATTTGTTATAGCACAGCTCAAGCTGACTAACACAAGCATACTTTCTGTTGCTCCTGGATTAATTATCTGGAACCCCAGAATACAGGATCACAAAGAATAACTTTATTTTCAGAAGAAGCAAAAATGTATCAGTGCCTAAGAATGAAATAATTGAGAAGAATTATAACTCCAAACTCTAATCTACATATAAGAAATCTGGACCAGTGTTAGGGCTCAGGAGAAACTGTGACATTCCCATGGATGGCATCTGTTACGAGGACATTCTGAGCTGGAAATGTGAAGGGAGAGCTATGATGCTTGCAAGTAGCAGACAGAGAACTTGAATCTAGCTCAGTTGGATGGGCCATGTGTCAACAAGGCTTACCCTTTGTGCTTGGCAAACAGGATGATCCAGTAGACAGAAGGAAAGTGATTAGAAAATATAAGGTATTTCTACTGAATTTGGAAACTTATTAGGCTTTCTATGACACAAAGAAATAAAACCACATGCAGCATATTTTCTTGCCCAGGGGAATCTCCTTGGGTTTGTTTCCTATGAGTTCCATATCTGAGATCGGCAGGAAAACATCTACATTTGTCTTAATGCTATTATTAATCATGATGGTAGTAACTGTAGAAAACAATTAAGGACTATATTTTATGTACCATGTGTTTTATTCTTATTTTCTCTAATCCTTACAGATATCCAACTCAAGAGGAGCAGTCAGTCCATCTGTAGAGATTTCTCTCATCTGTAATTATAGTGACCATACCCTGGACTTTCCAGTAGATTTCAGCTATTCTCTCTCTTCATCAGACTTTGTCTCCCAATTTTGAGACTGGAAAATGGGCTCAGTGTCTTTAATTTAAAGCCAACTTAAACCATGGATTTACTGGAAGGCAGCCAGGAAGAAGGCAGGAAGGTTTCATTGTCCCCATTTTACAGGTGAGTTGACCAAGACTCATGGAAGTTTATAATCTTTCCTATAAACGACATAGCTAGTAAATTACAGAGTTCAGTCTCAAACCTGCCTTAACTCTAAAGGTCACAGTACAGTGCCTACTTCCAAAAGTCCCAGATTGTTCCAGGTAAGAGAACAGGTAGCAGCATCAGACCTAGTACCAGAAAACTGGGCAAGATAACATAAGAGACCTGGGTTCAAATCTTGGTTGTATACTCACTAACTCTGTGATCCCTGAGCAAGCTACTAAACACAGCCTTTATGCACAAAAGCATGGTTGCTGAGACAAATTTAAGATTACATACTTCAAAAATAATACTTAACAGAGAAAATTCTCATTTAAAGGTATTTGTACCTGAATAAGTGACTGTATTTTACTTCAAGGACACCTAGAATAATATGCTAAAATCAAAATTTACTAAATGCCTATTTTCATTCCATTTCTAAAGGAAAGGATTCCTCTAGAATACTACTAATAAAAGAAAATTCCAAATGTACATATTATCATTTAATTTATAAACATTAATGCTAACAGGCTTTGGGGTACATCTATTTCATTAAACGAAGTATATCTGAGGTCTAGTAATTGAGACACTACATTCTTCCTCCATCTCCAGATTTTAAAATCTCTTCCAAAACAAATCATTCAAACTACCTAAAATTTAATCACTATTATTTACTCTCCAAGTCAATGGTGTCTTAAAAGTGGTGAGAAAAACTAAAATGTATCATGTGCCTATCATGTGCTAGTTTCATTACATAAATTCCACTAAGGAATTTTCCTTAGTAAGGTTCACAGACACTATACTTTCAAGAATTCCCAATCCTGGGATCTTGTCGGCCATCAGACTCCCAAGGAGCAATCAATCCATCTGCAGAGATTTCTCTCATCTGAAATAACCACATACTAACCATATCCCGGGCTTTCTAGTGAGTTTCAAATAGCCTTTGTTTTCATCAGACTGCATCTCCCAATTTTGAGGTGGGAAAATGTGCCCGTGGTGTCTGTAATTTAGAGCCAATTTAAAGCATGAATTTCCTGAAGGCAGGCAGAAAGGCAAGAAGGCAGCAAGGCAGGCAGGAAGGAAGTAAAGAAGGAAGGAAGCAGACTTTCTTCTTTCCCTCCATTTGGACCACAAGAGGCAGCACGTGCCCACTTATCTGAGAGATAGACATAGCAGCCACAGGTGATTCATCTTCAGAGGGAAACTATAGCCCTCAGAGAAGGGCCGAGTCTGGACACATCCAGCTTAGCAGGAAAGCTTTGCCCAGTTGCAGGTCTTTCGGTCCTCTACCCCCATCCTTTCATGCTTCTTGTGGTCATTTGTGAATTAGTGAATTGCCAGAGGAGATGTGAATTTGTTACAGTTTTGTAATTTTTTTTTGCTTGTATTTTCCAAAACTGCTTTCCTACCCTGGCAAATTAATGACCTATGACTATGTCCTAGCACCCGACTTCCCCCGATGAAAGCAAAGCGGGTCCTGTGCTCACCATTCCAAAATGAGAGCATAATAAATGAAGTGATGGCAACACAGGCTCTGGCCTGGAGCTGAAGACAGATTGCCTGCTGCAGATCCATCAGCATCAAGCACTATGGAGCACAGTTGCCAGGACTGGAGCAGAATGGACCTCATGTGCCAGGAAGAAAAGTCATAGCAGTGAAAGGGCTGTTGGGGAGACAGGGGCCTGGGAGCTGGAAGTCTCTCCTGGAAAGTTACCCAAAAGCTTCTTAAAAGCAGGGAAGGGAGGAGAGGACAACGAGGAGAGGGTCCTACTGTACTGTAAAAATTCATAGGAGAGGCCATCTGTTGAAAACTGGGCTGTTGGACTCTCACAGCCAGGTGCTGGTGTTGGTTTTGAAGACAGCAACTCCCTGCGATCAGAGTGCTCCAGGCTACAATTTTCATGACATTCGATATTTTCAGGAGTTTGCTTCCAAGTTGCCTCACAATTTCTCCTTAATTGTTCCACCTGGATCTGAGCCTCCAGCTGGCTCTAAGTGTCTCAAGGGCAGGAACCAAAATCACTGTTTCATTTATAACTTCCCACAGTGCTGAGTGGCAAAATAACATTTGTACAATGCTTTACAATTTACAGGTTGCTCCTCAGGCATCAGCTCATTTGTTCTTCACCTTAACTCTGACAGATAGAGGCTGTTATTATCCTTATTTTACGTAGCTGGAGCTCAGTGCTCATGTAGATGCTGCTTTATCTGCACACAATTAGTCTCTTTGGTTGAAAGGCTAATATGTCATTGTTTTTACTGTTGATGATGATGATGATTTTAGTATCCTGAGTACTTATAACATATGTATTGGAGAGGAAAATATGCCCAACTTTGTGAAAAGTAAAACATGTACAATTAAAGGCTTAAAGAAGTTTTCAAATGTTAGTTTAGAAAACCTCCCAGGAGTATGAAAGGATATGCCAAAAAAGGAAACTTACACTTCCCACAGGTCTTGGCCTTTGAGTAATTTCCATAAAGAAGCTTCCACAACGCCCTGGAAGAAGAAGACGAGTTCCCTACCTGAGGTGCTTTCTGGTCCTTGAGGACACCAAGCATCATTGAGAGTGGAGCAAGTCAAATATCTCAGGCAAACATGGCCGTGCATGTCTAAATGAACATGAATGACTGAATCTCATCAAAGTTTGATTTCACTCACATAAGCCTTTCTTCACTGAACCTGTTCTGAAACAATTGTTTGAAGAACTCCTCTCTTAGGAGAGGCAGGATATTTGGGAGGAGTCCACATAGGACAAGGTAGACAATCTCACTCCCTGCTAGCCAGAGGGAGACCTTGGAATGGAACCTGGGTCACCAAGCCCCAGGTGGTCCTCAGGAAGTGCATGTGAGGAGAGGGCCCAATGTTATATGAGCTGAGTAAGCACCTAAGTACTGTGAGTAGCTCCTCCTGAGGAAAGTTCAAGCTTCTCAATCCAAGGTCTTTCAGATCTCATGAGTATGTGTTCTTAGGAGATGGACCCAAGGCAAAGGACCCCAGAAAGAAGAAAAATAAGGAGAGGTGGCTCATCTCTCATCACAACACTGTCATCTTTGCTTGTCCCAACTGACCCCATGAACTCCAGAAAACAGTAAGCTTGGAATCAGAAGTCAGTGGTTGTCATCTTCATGAGCAACAACATTGTCATCACCACTTCTCCAATCATAAGTCTATGCACTAAGGAGGATTTCAATCAAAGCTCTGGAAACTCTTTATGCAGCATTTAACTCAATCCCAGAATTCATTTGGAAGAGGAAATGAACGAAGTGACCAAGATAGTTTTATAAAGAACAGGAACCAGCCTGCTGAGATGTCAAGACAGATTGAAAGTCTTAGCAACTATTTGGTATTAGTATAGGACAAGCAGATTATCCAAAAATAATAAAAATTAAAACAGACCCATGTATGTATAAGAATTTAATATTTAGTAAAGGTGACACTTTAGAACAAAGGCAATTACTCAGTAACAGATGTTAGGAGTTAATAGATTTTATTTTGAAAAAAGAAAATGTGGAGAGTCTATATGGATTAAAGACATAAGTATTTTTAAAGTCCATAGTAGTTCTTAAAATATTGGAAAATATGTCTATGATTTTCAGAGTAGTAAAATTCTCCTTTAAAAGATGCAAAAAGGTAAAAATCATGAAAAGAATGATAAATCCAATTACATCACTTTAAAACTTCTATTTTTCAAACGACACCATAAAAGGAGTTAAAACATATGCAAGAATAAAACATAAAACAAAGGACTTGTATCCATTTCAATAAGAAAAAGTCAAATAAGTCAGTGAGAAAATGTGCAGTACATATTGCAAGGCAATTTACAATAGAGGAAAAAAATTAATATGGCCTAGAAACATGAAAGATCACTGATGATTATTATATCAAAATCACAAATGATACACTTTTTTATCTCCCACAAGATTGTCAACATTTTTAAAAATCTATTGACATATTTTACAAAAAGTATAAGTAAAGGGTCACTTTCACATGCTTTTGGTTGGAATGTAAACTAGTTTCACCACTTGAGTGCTTGTTAGGCACAACTGGTTGAAGATAAAAATTGTGCTCCTTACCAGTCTGTGTGTCTCATTCCTGGTTTTTCTCCTAAGTAAATGCTTTCATGAGTAGACTCTAAAGATGTTGGTTGTGGCAGTGCTTGTGCAAATGACAAACTAAATGATGTACACATCCTAAGGGACTCTTCAGTAGTAATCTAACCTACATTTGTTAAGTTAGATTGATCTGAAAACATTTCACAAGTAAGTGAAAACTGTGAAATAGTGTGTATTTTCACTTAGGGACATAAAACAATTATATCAATGTATGGTAAACAATCAGGAAACGTACACAAAAAAAATGGCCAGAACAATTAGTTCTCAATATAGAGGAAAGTATTAGGAATGAAATTGGGGAGGACAAATAGCTGAAAGGCACTTCCTTTATCTGTAATATTTCCATTTTTACAAAGAAAGTGTGCTTTTGTACAATTAAAATTTAATTTAAAACCAAAGCTATTACTTGATATTTATTGAAAATGTACGTGTCAGACACTGTGCAATGTACTTTACGGGTGTTATTTCTTCAGAAACTCAAAACAAGTCTCCATGTGTTATTCTTCTCATTTCACACATAAAAAGCTGAACTTAAAAAGAGATGGCAAGTTGTGGTTTTACCTGGCTGAACATCTATAGTTTTCTGCCTTCTCTCAGAGAAAATTGGAAGGGTGCTGAGAGATGCACATCTCCTTGTCCAGGAATAAGTCTTCCTCTAGAGCAGACAATGAGAATTTGAATTTCTAGATCATAAAGTATATACAGACTCCACTTCAGTGGATTCAGTCGTACTAACCTTCAGGCTGGTGGAAACATTCAGTTTCCAGAGGAGGGGTCGCTGGCTGGGACCGGAAGAGACAAGACCAGGCCCAGACATGTGTCGGCCATCACACTCTATGTGAAGGACCACATCCCTTCCTAGAGAAGGCTGCACAACAGCTGGAGTGTTGGGGTCAATGGTTAACACCCATTCAGTGAGAATCAAGGGCTAAACAGTGTTAACCTTCCCTGGAAGGGACCAGCAGCTTCTGACAGAGGGTTTGAATAGGGTTTTCTATTAAAACAATTTTCTCCTCACAAAGAAATAACACAATTAAGTTTCATTTGAAAACAGTAATGAATTACTTAACATGGGCCAAGCGAAAAAGAAAACATGACCTCCATTAGCCTCATCTGAGGAAAATCCTGAAGAAACAAAGTAATAAGAATATAGAGAGTTGGAGAGAGGAGGTTTATATATCTGAGCAGTGATCTATATTCATTCTACTGAACTTCCCATCCCAATCTTCTTGGTACCAATTCACAAGTCACATCTGATCCATTGTCAACAGCCCAACTAAAAAACTGCCTTTGTTTCACATCCAACCCTCATCTCCACTGGTTCCTCCCTTTCTAGTTTCTGCTTTTATTCTCCCATGGAAACAGGATACAGTGGGTACAGCGGGCTTCCTGACGTTCACAAAGTCCCTCACTCATACTGGGTATACCATGACCAAGGCTCAGAGAGATTTAGTTTTCCAACAACACCCTGGATATCTCCAGATCTAACATCCCAGCACATTTCAGTAAGCTTTAATCAGGTTTAGCAGTAAAAGTCAATGTATGCATGTTTTACTTCTTCCTGTGATGAAGAGAAAAATACTGAAACTTAAGCAGTCATTTCTGGCTTCAGTGGCAAAGAAGTGATATTCCTGTGTGTGTTCAGCTTTCTGAAGCAGTGATCTGTTGCCAAATTAGAATGCCAACATAGAGAGAAAGACAGAGACAGAGAGGAGAGAGAGAAAGAGAAACAGAGACAGAAACAGAGACAGAGAGCAGAGAGCAGAGAGGAGAGAGAGAGAGGGAGAGACTTGTAGTCAATTCCTGTGGTGTAAATATTCCCCCCCGTGACCAATTTCAAGATACCAATGGGCCCTGGTCCCCTGAACATTAACACTTTATTCTCCTGAGCCAGCATCAGCAGATTCAAGCCTGCCTGGTCTCTGATCAGATTCTCTGAACATGAGAGAACATGGGGAGAAGCTCCAAAGGCAGAAAAGCAAACCACACCTGTTTGCTGAAATTGGCTGTGGGCTCAAGCAATTAAGGAAGTAAACAGGGTAGTTTAGGAAGGTGAGGAGGGCAGGGAGAATTATAATGGCAGCCATCTCTTTTCAAATCAGGATATTTTCATTTGATTTCAGTGATTTATAGCATTGTCATACAAATTCCCTCCGCAACTCAGAATGCTCAGAAAAGTCAGGCTACCTATCAGCTCTATGGGGATGATATTCTTGGAAAAAAAGCCATGCAAGTTGTTTCCAATATGGAGTATTGTAACATGGAGAATAAATAGTACAGGCAAGGGGCTGGGGCTAAGACAATTCCAACTTTAGAAGCAGAGAAGCAGGGCTGATAAAGGAAAGCAGCCCAGATCACCACATTCACCTAAAGTCTCCAGAGAGATGGGGAGCATCCCTCTGCCTGAAGAATAAAACCTCCAGTGAATTGTACTTGACTCTCAAAAGCCAGGGTGACCCCAGCAGACATCAACATGACAAAGTCACTCTTTCTTCCATAGTGTATCTTTATGGTGTCACATCTTTGAGCCTCAGAGCATCTGGCTCAGAGTTGAGCAGCTGTCACCCAACAGGTCTGAACCCAGATCTCTAGAGGTGAGCATAGGTGAGGGAAGAGTTAGAAAGAAGGATTTTCTAAATGGGCCAGTAAGGGCTTTGGTCTAGAAAGTCAGTGCAAATTTTATTGAACCAAAAATGCATTTGCTGTCTTCCATAACCAGAGTTCAGCAGCAGAAAGAAGAGAGGCAGTGGTTCCAACAGACAGCCCCAGAGCCAAGGGGTGGTTCTCCCAGTCCCCACTGGCCTGTCAGAACTTGGACTGCTGATGGTAAAGACAGAAGTCCCCGCTGTGCACCTCTCTCCTCCTCATGGAAGAGCAGACACTCGGCTGTGGCTGTAGTGACAATCCCCTTTGTAACGATCACAGTCTGTCAACACTGTAGGATGCTAACTTGCCTGGTTAAACTACTGGTGGACAAGAAGTCATTTTTTGGCCAATTTCTTCTTTCCACAGGAAACCAGTTCCCAATGGGAAGCTCCTAGTTTAATTCTGTAAGAAACTTGTGCACTGCATCTGTGTGGCTTCCTTTCATCTTTGCAAAACACAGGGAAAAACACCATAGACCCCGCTGCAGACAGGCAGCCACCTGGATCCACACTACAAAGATGCAGAGGACACCAGACCACCAGACCACGGTAGTGAGTCCCACTGCTCCCGGCCCAGAGGTAGGGTCTTCTAAGCCGCCATCCCACTGCTCATGGTCCAGAGGAAGGGGTTTCCTGGTCACCATCCCTCCCGCTGCTCCCAGCCCAGAGGAAAGGGCTTTTGAGCCACCTTCTGTCCCGCTGCTCCTGGCCCAGAGGAAGAGGCTTCCAGGCCACCATCCCTCCCACCACTCCCGGCCCAGAGGTAGGGGCTTCTGGGCCACCA
>NW_004624756.1:2834577-2872563 GCF_000247695.1 Heterocephalus glaber | reverse complement strand
TATTATGTAAAGGGACAATTCCCAATGAGAAATGTAATTGTGTTGTATACCTACAATGTACCAATAAAAGAATTTAATAAAAAGAAAAAGAAAAGAAAAACACCATATACCACTTTGGATAGAGGGAGGAGCATTTTTATGAAATGATCAACAAAATAAATCCCAAACAGCATTAACAAACACCAAATTTCCAAGAAGTCCAATATCAGCAGCTGTGTTGTAATCCAGAAATAGCACCTCTTACTGTGCGGAGTCCTTTTTGTCCCCTTTGTACACAGAAGAATGAAGAGGGCGCAATAGACTTATGAAAGAACTGATTATTTTGAAAACCTTGCACAATTTTTCATAGGGACAAATTCTTTTGGTCTTTCACTTCATGCAGCGCAGAAAAGAGGGAGCTTGGCAATTAGCATCCTGCCAACACCCAAGGAGAATGTCACACAGCCAGACACTCCCCAGAATGCATCTTGGTGATTTTATTAAGTCTCACTCAGCTCTAAATTACTGATGCAGAGCTCAGAAATGGCATCACAGGGGGCTGAGAGAGGTCAAATGGATGCCTAACTTCACCACGTCCTTCATAGTCATCTGGCCAAGTCACCATCACCGAAAGAGTTGGAAAAGAATTTAAAGTCCCTCACTGCCTCTCACAGCCACCCCTTCTCTGGCTCCCACTGGTTTTCTCCAACTTTGCCCCTACCCTGTCCTCTCCAAGAAGTCTTTCTGTGCCCAGTCTCACCCCTTTCCCCCTTCCACACAACACCCCAGAGTCATCTCTAAAGAACACAGCTGATGATATTGGTTTTCAGATGAATCCAGGCAATCAGTTCCTATTGCTCTTGAGATGAAGGACAAACTCCACAGCCTGACTTAGAAGGCCCAGAATGGTTGGGCCTCTTCCTTCCTCATCAGCTCCATCACTCCCCATTTTTTTACCACCTGCACCCCAAACTCCAGTAATACTGAACTCAGGGAAGCAACTGCCTTTCTCTGATCTCCAGAGCTTCCTATCTGCTGGTACCACTGGCTGGAACAATGGTCTCTTTTCCCCTTTGCCTAGTTAAGTATCATTCATTCTTTCAGATGGATGCAGTTCATTTTTAAAAGCTTGTGTTGATCTTCATGAAGGACTCACTAAGAGCATAGACCAGCACTCACTATACTCTGCTGCTTAGAGTGAGCACACCATGGCTATACTGCTCAGTAACTTCTGTGCAGGCAGGTGCTGTACTTGTCTGGTTCAAAGATCTGTCATCAGCACCCAGCATAAAGCCACACACCACACAGTCGATGTTATGGTTTACATCTAGAATATCCCAACAAAGTCTCCAGTGTTCAGAGGTGGAGTTTTGGAAGGTGACTGAGTCATGGAAGTGGAGTTTTGGAAGGTGACTGAGTCATGGAAGTGCTCAAGTCATCAATGGATTAATCTGTTGATGAGTTCCTAGGTGAATGTGCTGTTAGGAGGTGGGTCAGGTTGGAGGAGGTGAGTCACTGGGAGGGGGTTCTTATGGAGAGTGTGCCTCTCCCTTTTGCTCTTCCTTCTCTCTCTGCTTCCTGGCTGCCATTTGTTGAACAAGTCTTTGGCAGCCCTCTTCTGCCATTGTGATTCTATCTTGGAGCCAGCCAACCATGGACTGAGTTCTCTGAAACTGTGAGCCAAATAAACCTCTGCTAAGTAAATTGTGCTTATTGGGTATTTTGTCCCATCAATAGAAAAGCTGACTAATGCAGTCACGATATAATCAGTAGCTGCTGTATATGCAAACAAGAGGCACTGAGTAAGCATACTATGCTTCATTGTGTATTAGCCTGAGCAAATCGAAAAAATCTAACACTTGCACAACCCCTTAATGTTTTTTTCAGTCTCTGATTTTTTATTTGTTTGTTGTAGATCTCCAATCCCCTTATAGCTCCTTTTGGACTGAGAGCTTGACAGGCAGATCATGAAAGTGGGGAAATCACATGCAAGGTCTTTCTGGCACCTGGCTGGTGTGTCTCCAAGGTTTGGGAACACCTGCTGCTTCCCATGGGAAAAATAAAACATATAATTTCTAGCAAGGAAGGAGTCTCAAGGGATTTTTACACACACCATTTAGATAGCAAAAGAAGTCATCATGCCATCTGGATTGTCTTCAGAGAATGTTTATGTTGTCAGTTGATTTCCATTTTCTTCAAATTCTTGGAAGAAAAATTTATGCTGTAGACAGGTTCATTTTTTCTTTTCATGATTTTTAAAATTAGAATATATGGAAGTTGGAGAGAAAAAATTCTAAAATTCAAAACAGAACCATTTTCATAACATTATGAACCAAATAATATATACCAACCAAAAGAAAAGTGCAAGAGAGAATTTAGTAGGATAGAAGAAAGGAGCTGAGAGGAGGGCCCACCCATCTGTTCCTTTGCCCTCTGGACCTTGTTACTACTGAACAGAGCTGGAGGAGAGACAGCAGAAGCTGCTAAGAAAGCTCTGACTACTCACCAAGAGGAGAAGATGGAAGGGGAGGGGAGGGGTGGAGGGGAGGGGAAGGCAGAGGAAAGAAGAAGAGAGAGGGAGAGAGAGAAAAACAGAGAGAGAGGGAGAGAGAAAAACACAGAGAGAAAGGGGGAGGGAGAAACAGGGGGGAGAGAAACACAGAGAGAGACAGAGACAGACAGAAAATGAGACAAAATTTCCTAAGATATTTGAGAATAGCCTCCAGAGAAATCAACACAGATGTAAGAGTTTGAAAAGTATTTGGGGGAACCATCCTTGCATATCCTTCTTGCTCATGGTACAGGATAGAAATATTTTGTAGCAACAAGAAACCAATCAACAAGGAATCGAGCACCCACTGGGTTCCTGGCCTGACATTCGTGCAGTTTCATACTTCAGGGAAGTGTGTCACCTGGTGTCTCGTCCTCATGGGATTTCAAATCCTGATGGAGAGCCAAAGCTTATGGGAAAAGAGAATGTATGTGGATATGGTCAAAGAGCTTGTAGATGAGAAAAAAAAAAAGACAACGAATTTCAGTTTGCCAAACCATAATGGGGAGTCATATTATGCCCACTAGATGGATTAACATCAAAAAGACTCCAAATGTCACTAGGAACTCTCAGATACTGCTGCTAGAACTGTGAAATAGTATAACCAGGTGGGAGACTATTTGCTAGTTTCTAATAAAACTAAATATACATTACATTTTGACCCAAGGAGGCCTCTCTGATACCCAAAGAAATGAAAATATGTCCACGCAGAACATCCTTATATGAGAATGCTTATAGCATCCTTTCTTGTAAGTGTTCAAAACTAAAAACAACCTAAATGTGTATTAGTGAGACAATGGATAAATAAATTATAATATATCTCAACAGTGGAATGCTATTCAGTGATTTAAAAAATTTACTGGTACAGGAAACAGCATGAATATATTTCAAAGCCATTATGTTTTATAAAGGAAGCCAGACAGGATAGACTCACGCAATGAGTACACACACCCTAGAATAGCAGGAGGTATGATTCCTTGTATAGGAAACCCAAATACAGAAAAAATTAATATCTTGTGATAGAAATCAGAAAGTCACTGAGGGTACATATTCCTAACAAAATACAGAGAACTTTCTGAGGGACATGGAAATTTTACTTATTTTTGGTGGTAGCTAAATAAGTGTATATTATTGTTAAAATCTCTGAGATTTAACTCATAAATCTGTAAGTTTTATTTTATGTTACTGATTCTCAACTTTTAAAAAGTGTCAAATTTGGAAGTCTTGTTCTTCCCAGACCTTCTGGTCCAATTACCTTTACTACCAAGAGAGTCTTCCTTCTTAAATCCTTTAATATGTCTCCAGATCTCCTACTAGAGAGGCTTCTAAACATCACCAGGTTTAAGGGAATAGAGAGAGCACTCAGAGAAAGTGGATATTGTCATCCCATGTCACAATGAGAAAACATAAATTCAGAGAGAGTAAGTGACTCTCCCCAAATCACTCAGCAGGTGAGTTATAGAATCAGCACTCTATATCTACCTGATTGTCTCTAAAACGTATGTTCTGTCCTCGTGGCACTATACCATACTGTGGAAACTTCACAAACACACAGCACCAAAACACATCTCCTTCTGATATGTCCAAAATAAGAGGGAATGTAGTAACCCACAGAATTTCTCAGAGAGAGAGAGAGAGATTGATGCCCATCACAGGGAGTAAGGAAAACCAACCACAAATGTAAGCAAACTCTTGCAATGTGTTGAAGAAACAAACCTTAACATCCAAAATACATAAGAACCTTCTAAACTTAATGAAAAAATATTAATAGCCCATAGAAAACTGTCTGAAAGATATGAAATGGTATTTTATAGAATTTAAAAAGTCAAAAAACACATTCAGTCTGGATAGCAATTAAGCATAAAGAATTAAATATAAATTTTATCCATAAATTTGTCAAATGTTTTTAAAGATTAGTAATATATGTGCTGGCAAGAATGTAGGATGCTCAGATACACAGTGTGAAGTAGTATAAATTGATGCTACTGTTTTGGAAAACAATTTGACAGTATATATTAAAATATAAACATAAATTCCACTTGACCCACAATCCCATTTTATGAGGCACAAATATTGATAACAATCCACAAAGGTGTGTACACAAGGACTTCCATTCAAGCATTATTTACAATGGTGAACAAAAGAAGCAACATAAATGTCTATGAGTAGTAGACTGAGGAAATATTCAATGCTAAGTGATTGAATAGAATATTGTACAACTGTTATAAAGAAGTTCTAATACTACAATGAAAGAGCTACATGTGGAAAGCTGTCCATCATTATTAACCAAGTGGAAAAAGCAAACTGTGGAGTATATATAGAAAATATTGCTTTTTTAAATTTTAGAATAAACCAGATAGGAGTAAAATTGCACCCTGAGTAATGATTCCTGATTGAGTAGGTTTTAGAGATTCGATAAGATTATATATTTGAACATGGTAGGAACTCAAATACTATATGAATTTTATTTCAAGGTGGGGGTCTAATGCAAGAATCCAACAAGGAGGAGATCTTTAACAGGAATCCTGGGAGCAGAGGCAAAGCCCTCTTCCAATAAAGCCAAGAAGATAGAAATGACAGCAGTAATTTTTATTTCTTTAGCACTTCAGAGATTTTAAAGTCCTTTCACATATGGCCTCTCAATTTATGACTCAATTTCTTGGGGTTGGATTGTGACAAGGAAATCTTCGGGTAAGTAAATGAAGAGTCCATGGCTGCTCTAAAAGGGCAGAGATAAATCTGACCCATTTCCCCACAGTATTCCAGGCTCCTGCTTCAGTACATTAACAAAAAGAAAAAGTGCTGGAGATTTATTTAGGGGAGGGATTGAGGTACTGTCGGTGAGCTAATGCGCCACAGCTCTTCTTTTTCTGCACAGTGCTTCTTTTCATTCAACCTTACCGCTGACAGAGACAGGCAGGCAGATGACCAGTAGGAGACAAGCTCCAAGGAAACAACCTGATATAGGCAGCAACTTCGGCCTCATCACCTGCATCCTGACAGCCAAACTCTCGGGCAGGAGCAATGGCACTCAGCTCTAATCAGTGCCTCTTCGGTGTACATGGCCCAGAAGCACAGTCCAGGAGAGTCCTGGGGCGCTGTGATGTCCGTGAGTTCTAGCTCCATCAGGATGCCAGGGTGTCCTGTGCATCACAGAGCTCTGGATGGTGCAGAGAGCAGATGTCATGTCTAGGCTCCGACTCTCTTCGTTTCTAGCCCGGATGATCTTCACGGGCTGGGTTGAGCCAATCACACAACTCCTCTGAACTTGTTTCTTCACCTGTGAAGTGGGGATGCTGACAAGAGCTACCTAGCAGGGATATGAAGAATTCAATTGGAAAATGTAGGTAAGGACATACTTAGCACAGGATCTGAGACCTGGTATGCAAGCAATATTTTACTGTTCATTTCTAACTATGACTTATAGGCTAATCATAGAGTATGGCCATAAAAAGTCTGCATCGAACCCACTCAGCAAAGGTGGTGTATGTGAAGGCGTGTATGCAGTGTGTGTAGCGTATGTTTAAGGAAAGCAAGGAGTTGGAGTCCTGAGCAGAGATGGATTAATATTTTTATATCAGGCACTTCCTGGGAAGTGGTATTCTCAAACTGTGTTACTGTGTGTTTGGAAAACCATTAAGAAAATAAATTCCCAGCCCCAGATCAAAAGTTGAAGTCGCCCCAGACATCTCTTCCCTGCCCAAGCAGTTGTCCTAACATCATTTCGCACAAGTGAGTACAACTGGGGATCTTGTAAGAAGGCACCCTAACTGGAAGCTGGCTGTTTCATCATTCAGCTCCCTAAATACAGATGTTTTGCTACCTGATTATCGGAAAGGACGAAAGTGATGCCACGATTTACCGTGCTCTGTGTCCCAATCATTTATTAATCAAGAGTCTTGGTCCCAACATGGTACCAGAGTGTTATTCCTTCCAATTGGAGAGGCCTCCTGCAGCAAGTTTGCTCAGAGTCTACAAACAGTGGGGAGATGGAAAGAAACAGCACCTCAGTTATCACTTTGCTCTCCCACCTGAGACTGTTCACACCCCTGCTGTCAACAGAGAGAACTGGGTGGTGCTTTCCTGCCATGCCAGAAGAAGCCTGGACCTGCCCCTTTCTCATTAGAAGGATCTAGTGCAAGGTCTTCAGAAATGCCACCAAGGGCCACAGGGGACCAGAGAGAAGGAAAGACTGACCAGAACAATATGATGGCCCCCACTCCACACCAATTCTTGCCCCAAAAATAGTGTTTCCCCACCAAAATTGCCTATGCCTGATTTCTTTCCAGAAGGGCAGTTGAGGTCTGCTCCCCACCCACCTACCACAGATTTCATAAGCTGCCCTGGGGACAGCCCAAGAGGATCTGTGGGGGCTGATTCTTCCTCCCCAGGGTCACCACAGCCTGGAGAAAGGGTCAGGAGCTCAGTCATCTATTTTCTGCAGAAATGCAGAAACCCATGGGGGGAGATCAGAAGGGAGGGAGGCTTGGCTTTGAGTATTACTTGAGTAAAAGCAACCCTGGGTGACCCTTCCAGTGATCACATGAGCTGTCTACTAACCAGAAGTGTCCTGGGAATATTCCTAAACGGTCAACACAAAAGTTTCTGTTCCGTTCTGCCAGTATATGTAGATCATAGTGCTATAAATGGTGAGCATATGAAAATAAATATACAAATAAATAGAACCCAGTTCTGGCCCTTGAGGTGCTCACCAGCTAATGTCAGATGTAGAAACATATATATATATATATATATATTTAATGTGCTGTAGTAAGTTTTAGATCACTAGAGATACAAGTTCAAGAGCTCAGAGAAGCTCATAGTCCATCCTGGGGAGCAGAGGGGCCAGAGAAAAGATGGCTCTGCTGTTCTTTGGCCATCATTCCCCAAAGATTAAACTCTGCAAAGGTCCAATTGCATATGTTCTGCTAACTCAATAAGGCTGGGCTCCAAAGGGCAGGCTGTGTGACAAAGAAGCTGCTGATCTGAACTCCGGGCCTCACAGAGAAAGCAAGAACAGTGACTCCCCAGCCACCCAGCACTGCCAGTGCTTCTGGGAGGAATCCTGTTCCCAGACCCAGGATCTCTGTGTCTGCAGGTGAAACAGAGCAGAGTTTACCCTTACCACCTGCATGACTTCAGCTCTGTGTCTGTCTCAAAGGTGGAAAAACACGTCTACAGCTGTCAGAGGTTCAGAGCTTGACTGGTTTGCAGAATGAGCCTTCACTCATCTTACAAAGCAAGCATCAGCCCCCAGCCCAGTTCTTGTCTACATCCATGGCTGGAAGTAAACTCGTTCAGCCAAGGAGGATTTTATCACCAAGGATTACCAGGCACCCCCGGGAGTGAGGAAGAGGCAGGAAAGATTCTCTGCCATCTTAAAGGAAGCTTCCCCACCGCTGTGACTGTACTAAACATCTAACCTCTAGAACTATAAGAAAATTAACTTCCACAGGTATAAGCTACCCCATTTGTGGTACTCTGTTACCATAGTGGGAACCTAGCTCTCAGGAAGGTGAAATCTGAGTCCTTCCACTGTCCCTCACATTCCTTCAACGTTTGGCCAGGTCACTCAATGGCGCTTCCTCTTTGTCCCAAAATTATTCATCTTAACTTGCTTCCAGTGTTTAAAGTACACATTCTGTTCCAAGAGTGCTGAATTAATACAAGTACAATAGCTTAGGAACATCAAAAATATAGCATACATTTCCTGATTGGACTGTTACTGTTGTCACGTTCATGCTTGGAATTTAAAATGGGTTCATCAGGCCAGAGAACCAATTGCTTCCCTAACCCTTCCCTTCCTCACACAAGCCCTCCAGCCTCAAACCCCAGTGCTGTGGGGCAGAAATCCAAAGGCACAAGAGAGAATTGTAGTCACCTGGCTTTTGTTCCTCTCCTCGAATCCCACCCTGACCCTTCACCTCCATCTTCAGCAAGCTGCAGCCTCTTCTGCTCTCCAGAGGGCTCTGGCCAATGACCAGGATACCTGTGAGGGTTAGGGCATAAGGATAAGACACCGGCTCCCTCCTAAGGACCTTTCCAATATGTAGGAATTCTTAAATATACAGTGATGCCTCGGTTCACAAACTCAATTCTTTTCACGATTCTGGACATAAGACAACCTGAACAAGAACCGAATCAAATTTACCTATAAGGGCAACATTGAATCTAATCATTGAATTTGATTCGGTTCTCATCAGAATCATGGAAAAAATTAAGCTCATGAGCTGAGGTACCACTCTAATTTACAATGATTTAAATTTTTCACAGTTACCTGTTTTAATTTCAAACTAATTATTCTCACACTGGAAATACTCAAACTATTTCTCAAGTAATGTCGTGATTTTATTTTAGTCTGATTCTTAGTCATTTCATGTACATGCATGTATTTACCTACTAGACTATGAGCACTTAAGTTTGGGGTCATGATCTGTTTCTTTTTTATGTCTTGCAATCTTGTATCTTATGTGGTCCATGCTTAATATAATCAGTGATTTTTTTGAAATAGATTGATGAAGGCTCAATCTATACTCTAAAGCTCAAGAGTGGGACAGGGTAAAGAGACTTGTGGAGAGAGATGCTGGAATAATTGGTCTACCCTAAATGGTGGTAGTTGGAGCTGTTTAGGGAATGCCCCCCAGATAGGGTGAGATGAGATGGTGTGCAAACAATGA
Source organism: Heterocephalus glaber (assembly GCF_000247695.1). The sequence continues at coordinate 2,863,356 of NW_004624756.1, read as the reverse complement.
TTTAGAAAACTATGACTAATGTAGTATGACTGGAATCAGCAGTAGGGAGAGGATCCAGTGGAAATTTGCAAAAAGTTAGAAACTGTTTTTCCAACTTAATCCTTCACAATAATTATAATTATTTTACTGTGTGTTGTCCCTTATGTTAAATTAAATCAGTCTTTCTCTCATTCAGGAAATATATACATAGCACCTACAAAATGTGGAATACTTTGTTAGAATTCACTGTCTGCCTCAGTCATCTAATGCTTTGGAAATAGAGTCTAGATATTGTGTGTCTCTTGCCTTAGCTCTGGTTACAGGACAAGTGGGAGGAGGGTGCATTTTTAATACCTTATTATCTTCCTATAAAAAATTGTTTAGGACCGGGGATTTAGCTCAGTGGTTCTGCTGCCTGCCTCAAAACCGCAAGGTCTGAGTACCTGGTACCCTACCCACCCCCAAAAAGAGTTGTACCCTGGTACCTGAGTACCCTGGTACCCCACCCCACCCCCAAAAAAAGTTGTTTAAATGTTTTCTAGAATGTGTTGTTTAGCATGCTTTTGGAATTGAGTTAAGCTAAACTAAAGAGAGAGAAGGTAGCAGGAAGGGGTCTATTAGAATAAAGAATAAATGTAAAATTAGACATGATATCATATGCCTGTAATCCCAGCATTCAGGAAAGCTGAGGCAGGAGGGTGGCAAGTTTGAGCAACTTAGTAAGACCCTGTCTCAAAATAAAATTTAACTTTTTTAAAATTAAGAAAAGGAGACCTAAATGACAATGTTAATTCAAAGAAGGAAATAATTAGAACTAAGAGGAAAGGAGGATCATTTTGAGGATGTTATGGAGCACCAATCTTAGGTCTAGAGAAATAAGTCTTAAATTTTGATGGATTTCTAGAGACCATCATTTAAAGATTCTTGAATTAAGAAGGAAGGAGGACAGTCCTTTAACATTTCTTCCAATCATAGAGCTCAAGGCAGCACATAGCAATATTACTTTGACTCATAGTTGGCTAGGCCATGGTAGAGCTATTTAAGTACTCCCAAAGATGTAACCTACAGGCCCATGTTCTGACTCTTCTGGCAAAATGTAGACAGCAGTCACAGCAGCCGAACTAACTCCATAATCCTAGGCACATGAATAGTTCATTAATTTGGGGGCATTATGTTGATAAAATTCAAACCCTAAAAGAACCTTAGTATCCTGTCTTCTCTACTTCCAGAATGCATTGTCCAAGTCTTGGATCCATGAAATCCAACAACCCTGGCTCACTAGCATTATCTATCTATGTGCATTATTTCTTGCAAGATGAGTTAACAACACTGCTTCTAACTTGTGTAAATCAAACTGCTCTTTGAATTTACTACTTCCTGGTGGAGGAACCATTCCTCCAAAGTTCCTTTTTCCATTATGGCCTTGGTAGTCATATGGGCATCATAACCATGACACATAACTCTCCTATGCTGCTTTAATTATATCAGACTCGAGTGGACCTTGGGCAAAAGATGACTAATGACACCCCCTTCAGTATGGCACAAATGAATCAGACACTACACCAGGAAGCAGTGGAAATAGAACAAACCTATGAATCAGGAGACGTGGGTCTTCAACTTATGTCTCCAACAAGTGATGAAGTCTTGCAAAAGTCTCTCTAGGCATCAGTGATTACCTCCTTTTTTAAATATGTTCCCATTAAATTTCAACTTACTCTTGACTACTAGCTCAAATGCTAATTAAATGCCTCTTTATTAAGACATAAGTTTTAAATTTTTATTTTTGAATATTGTGGAGGAAAAAAATATTCTACCAAGGTGTGTAAGTACCTGAAAAAATGTAAAACAAGTAAGCAAAAAATCAGCCAGGTTGTGTATATGACTAGTCTCTGTGACAGCGATTTAAAATAAAGGAAAGCTTTGGTATGGATTCCTCTAAAACTTAGAGTAACTACTTTATACAAGGTCTATCTCTTAGTTAAATGGATTCTTTTTTTTTTAGGGTTTGTCTATGCAGTGGGCAAAGCTGAAGACAAGATACTGTGAGAAAAAGAGCCCACCATACATATTTAGTCATTTTAAATTATAAAAAGTAGACTTCCATTTCTCTTCCAAGAAATCAAGGAATTTATTCATTAAGCTATCAGACATTATAGAACTCAAAATGAAAGCAACCTTTAGTCACCTGCATACAACAGATGTGGACCTCATCAAGCTTTTTGAACTGCTCATTATTCTCAAAAAGTAGTATAAATACACTAACATTGGGTAGTGGTGATATTTATTTATATTTCCCATCTATAACCCAAAGTTCTTCTCTGGCCCCATTGTCTTTGTAGTCATTTTCTTCAATACTCTCAGACTCTTGATTGACTAATAAATATAAAGAATCATCTGCTCCTCATGAAGAACTTCACAAGGATGAAAGCTGTATGTTAGGAGTAGCATAATTTGGATATACTTGAATTCAGAAACTAGACAGAAGTTTAAGAAAGAATTTTTGGAGCAGTGGGTTTCCCTGGATCCCTTAAAGCCACAGTATTTCTACAAGTTGTCTGACTTTGTGTCCTTTCACACAGAATCCCCTACAGCAGGAATTTAAAGCAGAGATCATTTAAAGCTCACTAGCAGCTTTTAACATGAACTGATTATCCATAAGAAAGTTCAGCCCTGTGCAGCCTTTCTTGGGGTTCAAACCTGAACACATTTCCCTGCTATCTACCAAGATGCGATGGTTGGATGAAATCACTATAACATCTCTTCCAGGAGCACAGCTGGAGATAATCTAATATATTCTGAATTTTTGACTCTGTGTGTATATTTCCTCTATTTACTCCCAATACGACCCCAGAGCAATGACTTTGGTAATTGTGGAGGTGAGTTGGACCAATACTTAAAGCCTGATCCAAATACAAGAATGAACAAAGACTTGTAACTTAAAATCATCTCAGTCACCATGACCTCATTTAACCACTGAACCATAAATATCTCCTACAGCATGTAGTGTGTAGAGATGCATAGTACCACTTGCACATGTTAGTACTGTATATGCTGACTTTTAGTATACTTCTTATCCTCAGGAGAAGTCTAGTGGCCTCAGCAGCCAGTGTGAAGTGAGGAGTTTCCCAAGGCAGAGGAGCTGAGCACTGTAGGCATGCTGCCATGTCTACCATGTTAAACTGGTCAAGGGTACAGGGACCAGGAGGCCACTCAGCCTCTCCCTCCTACCACCACAAGAAGAATTCCTCCCTTTGTGGCAATTACATCCTTCAGTGTTTCTTTGGAAAACAAAGACTTCACTCTATTTGAGAGATATTCTGGTCCTTCTTATATAGAATTATTTCCATACACTCCTACATCTGTGTTTGCTAAGTACTCAGATAATAACATTACTCTTGACATTGAACTCCTATTGGATCATTCCTCTGTAGTGACTACAGGTCACACCTGAAATCAAGTCCTATACTTAAAATCCTCAATCTTGTATTCAATATGTATAACACGTGCACACACATACATATAAGCACATACACACAGTCTAGCCCATTCTTACACGATACCAATTGGTTATAAAAGATTTTCCCTAAAGATAGAAATAGACATTTCTCAAAAGAAGAAGTTCAAATGGACAACAAATGTATGGGAGAAAACTCAATATCTTCAATAGAGAAATGGTAGTGTTAATGAGGAGGTAGAGAAATGGGAACTCTCATATACTATTGGTGAGTGCAATTAGTATACTGACTATACCATCATAGTGTGAGGGTCCTCAAAAACTAAAAATAGAACTACCTTATGATCTAGCAACCTTACTTCTGGGTATATCTCCAAAGGAAATCAAATCACCATATAAAAGAGATACCTGCACATCTACCTTTATTGGAGCACTGTTTACAATAGCCAGAATATAGAATGAACCTAGGTGTCCATTAGCAGATGAATGAATTTCTTAAATGTGATATACATAGGCAATGGAGTATTATTCTGCCATAAAAATGATACTATATAATTTGAATGAATGGATGAAACTGGAGGACATTAAGTAAAATGTCAGACACAGAAAAACAAAAACTGCAAGTTCTTTATCATATACAGATGATAAAAATATTGATCTGAATGTAGGATATTGATTACTAGATGCTGGAAAGCCAGAGAGAGGACAGGGAGTCTGCAGAACAGGTACCCAAATACAATTAGACAGAAGGAATAAATTCGAGTGTCCTATGGCACAGTGGGGAACTACAATTTCCAGTAACTTACTATATATTGTATGAGTAACTGGAAGAGAAGAAATTGAAGACTTTTAATATAAAGTAATGATAAGGAGATGGAAATTTTATTTACCTCATTTCATAGTTACAGTACTTATTGTATACATGTATTAAAGTATCACACCATGCCTTATAAATATGTACAATTATGTTCTAATCAAAATATGTAAATGTTTAAGGAGATGACTTGATCATTACATGGTGTAGACATGTATCAAATTTTCACATGGTACCCCATAAATATGTACAAATAAAATAATAAAACAAAAATATTTGCCTTCCAAATATTATTCATGACTTGAGATTACAGACTTGACACACCACATCTTCATTTGTATAAAGCTGTAGAGTACAGCTATCATCATAATTATGAGATATTTATTGAACATATACTAAAAACAAGAAATAGAAATATGTGAGCAACTGCAACTCTGATTGGAAGAGTTAGGATGTAAAAAACAGGAAGAAAAAAAATAACCCAGAAATACGGACTCGTGGAATTCTAGACCAGAGGATCTGCAGTGAGCACTCTTTTATGCCCATCTCTGAATTTCCTGCCTAAGGAGTTTTTAATTATCATTTATGTACCAAGAACCAGGTGACTGGTCAGACTTTTCTCAAAGCATTTCCAGAACCATGTTCATTACTCCCAGATCAGAAATAACTTTTCAGTTTTTTTCAACTCCCTGAGTAGCATATCTGCTTTTCTATGATAGAATATTTTCTTCCTTGTACCATAATTATTTACGTATATGTCCGATTTTCAGGGCTAGCCTTGAGCAGAAACCTCTGAGAGACAGAAACTATGTATCTGTGGACTGGCATGACCTAGCAGAGAGCCTTGGCCATAATAGGTAATAAGCAGATAGCCACACTATGCCGCACGGCACCCAGGATAATTTCTGTTACACAAATTAAATACTTTCAAGCTCCAGATAAAATTGTGCCACAGAAAAAGTTTGTCTCTGCCTTCAGGATCCTCCATTCAACTTGCTTGTCAAAAACACAATGGATTCAAAAAAAAAACACAATGGAGACGGACTACTCTGAGATCCTGGGGCAGGTCTGCAGGCTCTAGATAGTTCTTTCTAGCCCATCTTGTTTCCTATCTCACCCCCCAAATCACTGGATTGCAAGAAAGGATCTGATCAGCTTACTACAGTCTTCCTCCCAAAGAGAAACTATTTCCTATGTCAAATATTCTCTGACAGCAGTCATTTTACAAGATAAGCATAGGTCCTATTGATAGTCGCACTGAAGGGAGCACAGGAAAGCCTGTGTATTGGAGTGGGACCATGCCCAGTACTCTCTCCAATCAGCTGCTTCACCTCAGCAAGGCTAAGTGCTGCCTTCACTGTGGCTGCTTCCTTCTGCACCTTCCAAACATGTTAAGCCACCAAGCATAGATTCTCTGGAAAGCTGGAAGCTGAGTCTCAGAAATGGCCAAATAGAATTTCTTAGCCACAGCATTTCAGAAAATGTGAAATTGGATCTTGATCACTGGGAAGCCTCTGTCATGATTAAGTAGAAAAAATCAGACAGACATCTGTTCTGCCTGGAAACATGGAGAGCATACTAATCCTGAGTTCCTGCCTGCTGCGGAACATCGTGGCCTGGGTTTGGACTGGTTGGGTAGGCCACAGCCGACCCAGAGGAATGATGTTCTTCACGGAGGTGCCCAGGGACTGCAGCCTGAGCCTTTCATGGGCTGAAGGAAAGAAGTGAGTGGAGCTCTTCTCCATCACTTCCTCTTCTTACTTACAGACCTGGATCCCAGAAACCAGCCTGGGAGCTGAACCTGCAAGCTGAATCTTGTGTTCTTCATTCTCTAAGCTGTCAAAATGCCCTCTTCTCTCCTCCAAAACTCTTATCCACCTGTCAAGGCCCGGATCTGGGCCCACATCACTCATTTACAAACTGATTCATTTACCAACAATGAATAATTTGTACAAAGCACTGCGCTTGTTAAAGTGTAGAATAGAAAGTATACTGTAAGTACATCCTTCTTTTGGAATGCTCCCAAGCCTAAGAGGAAAGAGTAAGTAGATTCAAAAAATCATTATAGTCTAAGGAGGAGAAAAACCTACCAGTACCACAAGAAGGGTAAGACGGGATCCAAAGTGAACAACAGAAAGAACAAGTTGCATTCAAGCATATCAAAGAAGGTTTCATTGAAAAGGCAGCAGGGATGCTGGCACTGGAAGCACTGACAGCAGGGGAAGAAACAGGGAGAATCATGTGTGAAGAACACCAGATATGTTCAGTCTGATGAGAAATGGGCATGGAAGGGAAGTCATAAGATAGGTGGTTAGAAAGGCGGTTAAGAGTCCGGATCACAGCATCCCTCCTGGAAAATAACCCAGGAGACAGGAATCGCCCCTGACCCTTCTGCTGTACTTTTTTACAACCCTTGTGTTTTCTCCTTGCCCTGTGTGCTCCAAATGGCAGACATTCAACCAATGTGTGCTTAATAATGGATTAATAAGCTACTCACTGTTAAATGTATCTATATAACTCAGGGAAATTGTGTGATATGTTTTAACTCAAAACTTAGTTGCTTCCAAGTAATCATTTCTGTTACCTGATGTTTGTAAAATAAATAAAGAGAAAGTATGATTTGTTTAAAGCAAGATAATGGTGATGACTCACATGTCAAGGACATTCACACATGTCTGAGAATGTAAGCCGTATCTTACATGTCTCAGCAATTAAATGACCTCAAACTGAGCTCAAGTAAAGGCCAATGTGCATGTGGAATTTAGAGGAGCTGTGTTGCCTTGGTCTCCTGGATGTGCATAGGCCAGAGATGGCACAGTTGGAAATGGATCTGACAAAACAGGAAATAAAGCAAATGAAAAGTGTCTGAGAAACTTAGAAGTCTTGAGACTCCGAGTTAAAAGTACTCACAGGCTCTTATACTGCTTAGGTAAATAACAGTGAAATAAAAATAATAATAAAAATAATATAACTGCTATTTGTTGAGTAGTTACTATATATGAGACATTGCACTCGCTGCCTTATGAATATAATCACATTAAATCCTTGCAACTACCCTATGCAGCAGGTATTATTAGAGACATTTTCCAGATAAGGAAAACAGCAAATAAAAGTGGCGAAATAACTTGACCAGAGTTAAATAGCTAGCAAGTGGCAGATCCAGGTTCAAAATTCAGGTCCATCCGATTCTAAATCTTAACTAGACTACATTTCTAAGTGGAAAGATACCTTAGCAAACAAGATCAAGATGAAGCTAGGCATGATGGTGTATGCCTGAAGTCCTAATACTCTGGGAGCGTGATGCAGGAGGATCTCAGGTTTGACACCATTCTAGACAATTTAGCAAGAGTGAGATCCTGCCTCAATGAAAAAATAAAACAAAACGGGGTAGAGCTCAGTGTGAAGGCCCTAGGTTGGATCCCCAGGAGAGAGAGGGAGGAAAGCAGAGAAGGAGAGAGAAAGGAAGGAGGGTGAAAAGGAGAGGGAGAGAGCTAGAACTTACCAGGCACCAACAACATATACACAGTGAGTCACAAGTCAGCCATGCCTTCCCTGCTCCCAGAGTTAAGCATATGTGCTGATCTTTATGGATTTTCAAGGACAGGGAAACATACACAGCCATTTATAATCTAAGAACGAGTAGGTGTTCACCAGATCCACACACTGGGTGTGAGAAAAGCCAGCTTACAAATAACATCTCAAAACTCATGAAAGGTGCAGGCTGGGAAGGGAGAAAGAAATAATTGCCACCTACAGGCTTAAGTGGTGTTGAAGAGGGCTGGGACTGAGTTGTGAATCCAAGGGACAGGGAGGACAAAGCCATCGCTGACCTCCGTGGCCTTCCCAGCACTTGCTCAGCCTCTGCTCTACTGTGTGCACTCTTGAATAACAGCAGAGTTGCTTTGTTAAGCTTTTGCCTGAAACTCAGGTGGAGGTGAGGAAATCATGAGCAAAGCATCACTTATACCCTTAATCCTCTCTAGGAGGTCACCTTGTAGACTGCACTACACCTCCTGCTTTTAGCAGCTGTGTGACCTTCCACAAGTAACTGTGAGTCTGCTGTGAGGATTAAGTGACCTAATATGCATATAATAAATACACAGTCAGTGTATGTAATGCAACACCTGCCACATGCCGAGCTCTACCATTATTATTTAGCACGGCCGTGCATATATGACTGCTCTTGGTAAACTATCGAAGGCCTCTTACCGGTGTCTGCACAAAGCAACATGCAGCAGAGGCTACCGTACTTGCATACTAGTTTGCTCAGGCCCACACACGTTTTCTGAGGCCCTCGTGGGTTCTTACCTAGATGCATTTCTTTTATTCTTTCTTGAGTATCATGTGTAACTTATTTCCCTCATCTTTCTTTCATCTCAGCCATGCACCCTGCGTGACACTGGGGTTAGGGGAGAAGCTAGGGTTAGGCTTACGCTTAGGGTTAACTGAAGTCATCCAGGGCCAGCTGGACAGAGCTTGGCCAGCCTCGTCTGGCGTCCCTCGCAGGAAGGAAAACAGAGGTGAGGCGCCTCTGTGTGTCTCAAACGCGGGGACTGTGAAAGAGTCACCCAACAAGTCTGGCTGCCTCCACATTCATTTAGAAAAATATGTCTATGGAGCCAGGAAACCGCTTGTGCAAAAAAAGAAAGCAGTAAGCAAACAGAACGTGCCCAGACCCAGGCAGCTCCAGCCTGGCCCAGCGCCGGATATCCGGGGGAGGGGGCACCGCCCACCCCAGGCCCCGCCCATTCACCGCCCTGCCGCCACGCAGGCCCCTCCCCTTCGGTGGCGGCGGCGGCGGCGGCGGCGGCGGCGGAGGGGGCACGTGGGTACCGCTGTCAATCACGCGCGGGCTGGGCTCCGCGGGGCGCGAGCGGTGGAGGCGGCGGCGGCAGCGATGGGACCCCGGCGAGAGATCTGCGGCTAGGCTGGCTGCACTTGCTCCACGGGTCAGGGGATCGGAGGGGCAGGTAAACCACGCTCAGCCCAGGGCGCTTCCGGGCTCCAGGTCTTTCCCCAGCTCTCCAGATAGCCCTCTCCTCCCTTCCTTCTTTGCCTTTCTTTCCTCCCTCCTCACGCACAAATATTCCTCTCTCTCTCTCTCTCTCTCTCTCTCTCTCTCTCTCTCTGTCTCTCATTTATTATATGCACATAAACCTCTGCAAAAACCGTACTCATTGCAAATCCGTGAAAACATATAAATTAGGGGTAGCTCACCCCATGCTTTGGTGGTTCGTGTTACGTAAGAATTAGGGTGTTGTACGTCTAAAAACTTAAGACTTTCCTTCCTGGGAGACAAGAAAGTTGTTATGTTAGGTAAAAATAAGATAGAAAGTATATTTGAGGTGTGCAAAGCTGGTTTGACATTTCTCAGACTGAATCGAACCCCCACTCGGCCTCCCCAATTCGTACCATGTCTGAAGTTTTTTGAGTGTTTGGATCTCAGGATCTACCGCTTTGTGTTGTGAGAAAGGGTCGTTGGGTAGGGGTCAGACCAAGGTTGGTGACCTCAGAGAACACAGCCAGAGTGGAATAGACAAGGTTTGCTTAATTGGTTCCTGGGTCTGAGCAGATATGTGTTCGGCACCTTGGAGAGCTCTCTGGGCTCCAGACAGGCCCGCGCTGCTAGCTGAAGGCTTGAGTGCAATCAGTTCCTTCAGACAAAACCGGGAAGGCGACAGTTAAAAGAAGGGACATGTAATTATTGAAAGAGACAGAGAAGGGCAGAGACAGGGACAGGGGCTGGAAGAAAGGGAAAGAGAAAGACCAGAGACAGGAGAAGGTGGTAAATGTAGTGATCTAGAGTTGACTTACTTTCTTCTGCTTATCCAGACCCAATATTCTAATATATTATTTTCCCATCTGCTCACATATCACATAAATTTTGAGGACAAGACTAGGTCTTGAAGAAGGCTTAGGTCTGCTTTCTATAGAATGACCCTGGACATGCTGAAAACAGTGTGTTTGGTCTCTGGTAGGCCAACTTATCCTGAGACATTGGGTTCTGCAAAAGAATGTCCACCAGAAAGAATTTGTAAAGATCTCTCTCTCCCTCCCTCCCTCCCTCTCCCCCCCACCCAGACATTTTATTTCACAAGACTAGAATAATGTAGGAAGCTATAGCTGCCAATGGCTTCTTAATTAAATTTTGCACGGGCACCTGCTTTTCTTAGCCAGATGGAAAGTAAAATGATCATGATAGGAAGAAAATGGATATAGGAGTAAAATTGAGTCTAATGAGTAAATTGTCCAAAGAGCCTTACTAAAGACATAACACATGTAAATATCCAAAACCACATTGACTATAGAACTCATTTATTTTACAATATAATGGAACACACCCCATAAAAATCAATTCTCAAATATATAGAAAGCTAATATCTATTTAGATTTTGTAGAATACAAATGGATTGGTCTAGTTAGTATGATTAACTGCATGGGTTCTGGTTATATCGAAGTGAGAATATCATTTATATGGTGTGTTGTAGCTTAGAAAGCTCTTTTGATGTATGTTGTCTCATTTACTCTACAAATTATCATGGAAGCCATTGGAAGGTTATGAAATATCAGTTAGACATGTTTTTTAATTTTTTTAAAAAAGCTTCTCTACCCTTGAACAAAACACTGTCAGTGTTTTGTCAACATTAAATGCTTTTTTATAATATCTATAACTAGCTTGTGAAGTTTAGATTTTGATCTGAAGCACATCTGCAGAATTTTTTTTCTTAAATAGGATTGAAGAATGTGCTGCTGAAAAGAAAAGTTAAAAAGTAAACAACAGCAAAGGACAAGGCCTTCAAAGGTAAGACTCAACCTTACCATTTGTAGATACATAAGCAACACTGGTTTGCTTGTAGATAAAGAGGTTTAAAAAGAGAATATGGGTTCTTTTTCTCTTCTCATTTTGGCTTTGGACTTTATGTATGTTAGTAAAAATATATATCTTGAAGAAGTAAAGTAATTGATAATGAGTAAGATAATTACACATCATTACTATGCTTTTACAAATTAAAGATAACTATTCACTAACTTAGAGAGTATTTTTTTAAATCTCATACTACAGAACTATGATCACTACAACTGTTCTAGAAAAATAAAATGTCTCTGAAATGACCCACTGGTAGAAACACATTTCAAGTTTGAAGGTCAGGCCAATATGATTCCAGAATGCCTGACGGAGAAGTGAAAAGGCCATTAGCAGGCTCTTGTGTCTTCCCGTGTCCACTGTGGACCCAGTGGAGCCTTTTAAGTGCAATGGCCCTTTGGTTTGGACTTAGATAAGTGGTCTAAATGGCCCACGTGCCTGTACCTTGTGTTTTGCAGTGCTGGGCCTGTGGGAAAGTGGCCCTAATGGGAACTTCACTCTCATTATCTCAGAATTATTTTGAGGGAGAGAAAAGCAGTACGAAAAATTGAAGAATATTTCAGAGTCAATAAATAGAACAAGGCCTGGGCCTGGCCTCACAACTGACTCATACATAGAGCCCTGGGAAAACACTCATTCTTTCTGTGCCTCAATTTGCTGCCTCTCTTCTCTCAAGGAGACCACAAGGACAAATAATGTAATGTTGGTGGTGTTCTTAGAGTCTCATGAGGCGTACATCTTCTGTTTTCATGGCTATGAGCATTTTTACAATAAACACAAAATAACTGCATATACTGTATTCAGCTGAGGTTCAGATTTCTAGCAAATTGACACTATAGCATATTGGTACACATAGTGATCACAGTAGCACACATATGGATTTGTTTGCCTGATAAAGCAATTGTTCAAGGGACTCTCCACATCTCTCTCCTGCTGTGAATGCCTCCTTCTGATCCCCATTTCAGTGCATTTGTATCTTCTTGAGTGTGTCTCCTAATCCAAGGGTCAATTGAAGGCACCCTACGTCCCCACTCAACTTTGTAACCACTGTCTCCCCAGTGCTTTAAATGAAGCTGCAGTTTAAAGGAAAGTGTAAGGTACTAGTTAGGTTAGTTACTTAAAATTAAGTATTTATATTAAGAATGTTTGTATACTGTTTGTTTAACACATTACTTTAGTATTTGTTGCCCAAAATAGTAACACCTGGGATCATACATATTCCTAGACATATAGTTATTTGGAATTCATTTCTTTGTAGAGATTGTCCCACACATCATTAATGCTTTTAAAAAACACTGAAAGAAGGAAGAGCTTTTTAAAAAATTGATGTACTACTCAGGCCATCAACTACATCATCACCTGTAAGACTGGGCCAGGAAGTTTCAGAGTTCTGGAGATTAGAGATGAACAAGATAGAACAAGTTCCTGCCCTTATGGAGCTTTTAGTCTATCATGTATATGGTCTGTTAGACCACAAACAAGCTCCTCTTAGCGTATCAGGTAGTAACAAATGCTATGAAAGGAAGCAGATATGGACAAGAGGATAGAGAGCAGTAGAGCACTGATATTTATATATACTAATTGCAGAAAACCTCTCAGAAGAATTTAGGAGGAGAGCTACAATATGATGTTCTCCTTCCAGGGGTCTCTGGAATACAAAAGGCATGCTGTGTTGCTAAGGATTGAATATTCATTAAATGTACTACTGTGCATGCAAGTGAGATAGTTGCTATAGGCAGATAATAAAAAGAAATTATGGATGGACCCTCCTTTAACAGCTTCTAGAATGACCTTCCTAGAGTATGAAAACCGCTTTCTCTTCATAGGGACCAGAACACCCCACATGGATATTGCTTGTGCTCTGCCTTGATGCCAGGTCCACAGGGAGGATGCACCAGACTCCAGGAAGCAGCTATAAAATATGTGCCAATATGGACTAACTTAAATACATCTAGGAAATGCTAGTCACCCTCCAGGTCATGTATCTCCTAGAATGTTAAGGTCTTTCCTAAAGGACGCAATCTGCTAAAATCTGCCCTTATCTACAGTCATGGATTTGCCATTACTGGTATTGTTGCTGCTACCCAGCCATTAAAACACAGCTTCCAAACTCTAGTGAAACCTGCTCAGTAAGAAAATGCTGGGCCATGCTGAAAAGCCTTTGCCTGACCTTCCTCATATGTCTCAATCCTAGTTCACTGTGAACCATTTAAGAATTTCCCTCCTTTTAAAGAGACTTTATGAAGTGATCTCATGTTTCCTCTTGACAACACCAGAGGTGGCAGATTACCAAGTACATTCCAAATAAGTATCATATTCTCTGAATTGGGACAAAAAGTTTCTGGATTCTCTAAAGTCTTGTAACTGTCCAAAACCATTATTCTACTGTGTTATAAAACTCATGTTCTTAAAAGTGGTCATTTTCCTCTAGGAGTGAATCACAACTAATTATATCTTTGAGAAGATGTATGAATCCTCTCAGATTCCTAGGGGCTACTATTTTAGGTAACACAAATGATACTGAAGTAATATGTTTAAGCACTATATGAACATTCAATCCCTGTGATAGCAAGTAACTACCCTAACTAGTACGTTATAAGTCCCTTTCAGCTGAAGCTTCATACATACTGGAATTTACTAAGAGTTTGGAAAGGTCAGTCAATGAGGGTACAGAAGGAGGTAGGAAATCAGTTGTTCATCCAACATAAAGTAACTGACTCATTCTGTAGTTTTGTAGCCAAAAATATCCTAGAAAACTACATTGGAAAGCAATTAGAGGTCAATCTGGTCCAATCATCTTATTTTAAGGACAATGTAACCATAGCCCAAAGAGATTAATGAGCTTGTCTGCAGTCTCATGAATGTAAGTTGCAGATTAGGAACTGGCAGTCGAGTCCATTCAGTGCTCTGTGCATTAGCCAAAGGCAGGCCGAGCTCTCATTCCTGCTTGCACCCCTGGAGGAGAAAGGAAGGCTCTTTGAGATTCCTCTTCCGGAATGTACCCAACATCATAAATCCCATTCTGACTTAGAGTACAGGCTCAGGCTCAAAAACATTTGTTTGTGATATTTTCTATGTCTTCTTTATTTTACCCACATCTTTTTAAATAAAGTGGAACTACTAACTTTCAACTTATAAACCAAAAGAGCAAAATGCCACCTACGCAGGGACTGAACACCACATGTCAGTGGTCCTGCTCTGCATCAGAGCTCAGGAAGGAAGCTAGAGGAAGCTAGAGGTCAGTGCTGAGGGAAGATAATTCCCACTGTTGCTTTGAGGGATGTTTTTATCCCTATTTCTGTTCTTTTTTCATGTTAAAGTCTCTGAGGCTTTATAGAAAACCTGATATATATATATATATATATGTATATGTATACATATACACAAAATACATACGCATACACTTAGATATATGTATATAGATATATGGGTTGGTTCTGACTATGTAAGTATATGATTCAGTCCTTGTTCCTGCTTATTATATTAATTGTCATCTTTCACATCCTGCCTGACTTACAGCTCACAGCATAACCTTTAAGAAGATGATTTTTCTATGCCTCAGTTTCCTCAGTGACAAAGCAGAATTAGTAACACTAAGGGCAGCTCTCCTTAAGTGAATTTCTTATTAGAATATCTTGAAGATGCCTTTAAATTATTCCACTTACATATCACTGGTAGTAAATAGGTTCTTATTAATCATCTTCATTGTATAAGCATTAAATGGAAAGTACTGAAGAGCTCATCCTAGCACTCAAGATAAGAAAATGAGGTAACATTCTTTTGATCTGTCAGACATTGCTGTTCTAATCACCCAAAGTACATCCTAAAATTTTGATTTGTTGTGAAATAATATTCTTCTGAATGTTTAAAAGTTTTTGTAAAAAGTGCTTTGCCTCTCCTTCTCTCTCTTCCCGAGTGATTTCTCTAGATGGCAGCTGTGTCTGGGGGAAGAAGGCACAGGTACCCAGTGTAGCACTGACTAGCAGCTAAAAGGAGGGGGCCGTTGGTCAACATCAGTACCACCGGCGCGCATCATTTTTCTGACATTAGACCATATTGTCTTGAATTTGACCACCTTTCTAACTATTTGTAGCTGCAGATACACATTTATGAAATGTTCTTATGGGTTCTGTGTGTGCCCATGGGACAGGGCAAGTCTGACTGTGTTTGTCCCATAATTCTGTTCAACCAAACTAAATGACCACACTGAGATATTTGACAGAATCATAGATCAGTGTTTTCTCTTATTGACAAACATCCCTAGTTTGTTTCTTATTTAAGTAATTGGAAACATTGAATATGTTTCTGTTGGCCTGGATTGTAGCACAATACAGATTCAGAAAACAAAGAATAAAAAGGATAACTGAGAACTCCTTTCTCACCAATATTACTGCCCCTTGCTAATTCCTTCTTTTTTAATCATGAATTATTAAATTAAATCCATAAATGCTCTCTCCATAGCATCCTCACCACCCACATGGACAGATGATAACTAAGATACATATGCTGCTAGAATTAGTGAAGTGTAAATTATTGGCCTGGCCATTTGTGATTAGTAAAGCATGAAGTGTAAGTTGCTCAGCAGTTTTTAAATACAGCATCTGTACAACTTGACAATGAGTTAAAATGTTAGAGGAAGATACATGAGATCTGAACGCAAATCTCAAACTGCTAAGAATAATTCCATGTAGATTTCACAAGGGAACATGATCAAAAATCTGAGAGGAGAGTCCAAGGTAAGTTCCAGCTGCAGCAAATGGAAATGTCTGCCTGAGCCTTTAGCATGTAAGTGTAAAAACTACTAGATTCTAAGAAAGTAAAGATTTTTTGTCAAGGCAATGAAAGTCTCAGCTCCTTTTCTGCCATCTCTCATGAGCCTCATGCTTATAGTTTTGCATAATTTAAGTACCCTGTGCTGTTGTATTCATTTACAGAGAACCAGCGAAGTGTCTTTTCTCTTAAAAGCACTGTTCAAGCAGGCTACCAGGACTTAGCCTGGTTTTCCCACCTTAATATGTTTTCTGATGCTGGGTCCAGTCCCCAAGGGGTTCAGCTATGTGGATGTTTTCTTTTCAGCTGAGAAGAATGAGTTCTTGCAGCAACATCTGTGGGTCCAAGCAAGCACAGGCGCCCACAGAGGGTGGGTTCCAGCGCTATGGCGTGCGGTCCTACCTGCACCAGTTCTATGAAGACTGTACGGCCTCTATCTGGGAGTATGAGGATGATTTCCAGATCCAGAGATCACCTAACAGGTGGAGCTCAGTATTCTGGAAGGTGAGGAAAAAGTGTATGTTTGACTCTGGCAGTGGAAAAAAAAATGGACATGGTAAATACTGCTGCTATAGAGAACCGAGTGGTTTGGTACTGTGTGTGTCACTCATGGTGACTCTACGTGCATCTTTCTTCCCTTAGGAAAAGAGAAGCTAAATTGTGGGCCAAAGAAAGCCTCTCCACACAATGTAGTTGGTGCTGAGCAAGTTAAACACAAGTAGGCACAATTGCCATGATAATTATTATTATTGCTAAGGTTGTTTGTGTGCCACTAAATTCACTGTGAAACCACCCATAGGCAAACATATTCTCTCAGCCTATTCTTTCAGCTTACCTTACAGGCTTGGTAGGTATCATTTGACAAACTGCTGCAGCAGTTATTATAAAGAAATAATTGGGTATTAGAGATAGCAAATGCTAAGATATGATAGAGTAGTCAGAATACCAGCTCTGTGTTCTGAGATTCTAAGGTGTCACACTAAACAGTGGATTCAGTCTGTTAACAGATGGTACCGGGCCAGGGATTTAGCTCAGTGGTTCTGCCACCTGCCTTGCAAGCGCAAGGTCCCGAGTTCGATCCCTGGTACAAAAAAAAGAAACAGATGGTACCAAGCTCTGTGTGCCACAGAGCTTAAATTGCTGGAGATTAAAATGGTAAATAGGAGAAGAAAATGTCCTTGCCTTCGTGGGCCTCACAACCTGTCCTGGGCAACCGCCATAAACACATAAAGTCAAATAAATAAACAAACAAACAGATAAAGTCCACAATGGAAGATCAGATAGTGTCAAGTGCTATAAAGAGAAATCCGCCGGAATAAGAGGACAGAGAATGATAGACTGATGTTTGGATATGCTGAGGGTAGAAAGCCCTTCACAGGAGATGGAATCTGAACACATGCCAGGAGGAGCAGAAGGAACAGACCCTAAAGTTGTCTGGCTGACGGTCATTCTAGGCTGGGAAAATAGCAAGTCCGAAAGCTCTCAAGAGGATGAGGTAGAGATCCAGTCTGGGTGGAGTGGAGTAAGAAAAGAGAGAAGCAATGAATTCAGAAAAATGCCTACCAGGGCACAAGTGATTTCTGTAGAGTCTCATAGACTGCAGTGAAGACTTGAGCTTTTACCTCAGCAAACATGTGAAGCCACCCAAAGATAAGAAGAGCAAGAGCAACACTACTACAAGATCCTTCTGGCTACGGTGCAGAAAATAGATTGCAGAAAGGCAAAAGTCAAAGCAGCCAGATTAATTCAGAGGCTGTTGAAGTACCCAGGAAGAGATCATGGTGGCTTAGATTAGGGTGGTATTAGTGGAGAGGGGGGAAAGTAGTCCAGTTTACCATAAAGTTTGAGGGCAAAGTTGTCAGGATGTCCTAATTCTCTAGGTTTGGAACATGAGAGAAAGAGGAGTCAGCCATGAGTGCAGACTTTCAGCCGGAGCCATATAATGAATAGTGTTGTGGTTTCCTAGGGTGGAGAGGAGTGAGCCCAGGAGAAAGCAGGAGTGTGACTTTGGCTGGGCTCATTGGAGATGCCTATTAGATGTAGTGCTCTCTAGAGGCCAGTAAATGTATCGCTTTGCAGCTCACAGAGTAGAAGCTACTGACGCCTGGAATGTGTCAGACTAGTTGAGACCATCTAGGAAGAGAGTTTGGACAAAGGGGATTATATGTCCTTTATCCTTAAATGCTATGGTCGCTGACATACAGAATATTGTGCGCATTCAGGTAGATCCAAAATTCTGGTGGTTATGTGATTGTGAAGCTGTGAAACCCATCAAATAATGCATAGTTATGAAATTCTCAGTAAATCACCAGTTTTCCAATTCAGATTTTAATGTTTTCTCCACCCTATTTTACACAAATAAGACTCAAAAGTATTTATTCCCTATAGTACCAGACCTGCTTCAGAAAAAAAACTGTCCAAAGTCTGTGCCCTCATAGAGATTACACTCCAGAAAAAACTAAGCCTTGATCCATATCCTACTCATTAACTGCAAGCAGCGTAGTGTCAAACTGAGTAATCTAAGGATTGACTGCCTTGGAGACCTTGTCTCTACCAAGGAAATAAACTGACGTTTCTTGGCTTCCTCCTGGAGATTATGTGCGTATTCGTTCCCATGGGTTTATGATATGCTTTGTACCAACAGAGAGAAAGGAACCAGTTTTGCATGTTTCTATTATGATCCTTTTTAATGTTTTGGCTTTCATTTCAAAATGCATCTGTACATGGTTAGAGTTACTTGTGCTCTTTTCCACTGTGGCCTTGTGCTAGGGGTCTTTGGTCTGTCCCTGGGGACAGTGCTCACAACACTTCGATAGGACTCGGCCCTTGAACTCTTGAGCAAAGGGCCACATAGAGGGCCTTGATGAGAACAGAGACTGGAATCAAATGGGCTGGAGTTACACTGATTCTCTATCACATGGTTCTACGAAACACCTATCTCACAGTGCTGTTCTTTCTATTAGGTTTAACCGTTCACCATGTACTACAGAATACAAGATATATTCTTCACCTCTAAATAAGATATAAACCTTGACGTGAAGGGGTTCACAGTAAAATAGGGGAAGTGAACAGAGACACAGATTATTACAATGCAATACGCTGAATCCTTTCCTAAAAATAGTCAGAGTACTTACTGGGAGCCCAGGGATTGAGGGAGAGGGAGGAGTGTGTGTCTGGTGCAGGCTGAAGAGGAAGTGGTTTTCAGAGGAGACCTTATGAGCACAAGCATGAATTGATTCCCAGGAGAAAGGAATGCCTTGCCAGCTGAAGATGCTGAATAAGAGAGCCTGGCACACTGGGGGACTTCAGACAGTGCCATACAGCTGCAGTAACTGTTCACAGGTTCTGGAAGAGGTCAGAGATGGACTAGAAACACACACAAGAGCCAGGTCACACAGGGACTTTGAAAAGCCCTGGAATAGAAATGGCTTCAGAACTCTCAACTTGAGTACAGTGAGGATAAAGATAATAATAAATTTGAACTTTCCTCAAGGCTTGAGGGAATGCCTCATAGTCTGGTGTCAACACACACACACACACACACACACACACACACACACAGAATGTCTACTATCTCAACTTCCGATTTATCCCAATGCCTACAACTGCTTTCATCTCCAAAACTCCATGGAATTTGGTCCCATCTGCCACTCATTGCTGCTACCTGAGATCAAACAGGCTGGTGTGGATGGGGTGTTTTTCTTTTCTTTTCTTTTCTTTGCACCTGACGTTGACTAAGGCCATTCCCGCTTGACTGTCTGTGCAGCAAACAGCCTCATCCTACAGGTACCAAACCAGGCTTCTCACTCCCAGCCCTTCTTTCCTCACCTCAGCATCAGCCTCCCCCTTTCCTTCCCTTCACCCCATCTCAGAAGTGGCTCAGAGCAGCTGAGGAAGACTGTTAAGAAGAAAAACCATGGGGGTAATCTTCATTTTTTGTTTTTGTTTTGTTGTGGTTTGGTGTAGTTTGTTTGGTTTGGCTTGGTTTGGTTTGGTTTGATTTGGTTTGTTTGGTTTTACAGTACTAAAGATTGAACCCAAAGCCTTCATAGTGAACTATAGCCCTGGCCCTTTTTAATTTTTTTTTTTTTAAAAATAGAGTCTCACTAAGTTGCTAATTTTCCCAGGCTTGGTTTGAACTTGCAATCCTCCTTCCTCGTCTTCCCAGAGTGCTGAGATAAAGTGATGTGCCACCATCCCCAGCCTATCTCTGTATTTAAAAGTTTTCTCAGGTGACACTTGAAGAAAGGTCTGAGAAGTTTGGGAGCCTAGGATGCTGAGCAGTGAGGGACCTAGACTGGATATATGGTTTGTGTCACTAAAGGAGTGAGGTGGAGGAGAAGAAAAATCTAAGAGAAGCTTAGGAGGTAGAATCAGTAAGATTTAGTGATCTGTTCCCTGTGAATGTGAGGAGAGACTAGGAGGGTGAATGGGAGGAACATGGAGAGATACCGAAGGGCTCTAGGATCCCATTTTGAATATTCAGGTTTAAGGAGTCTTTGGGACATCTTTCTGTTGATCCCCCTATTCCCTGACAGATATGTAGCCTAGAACGCAGAACAGCAGGCCAGGCTGCAGTTGGAGACTGGGAATCATTGGTAAAAGTAGGTGTCGAAGCCACAGCCCCAGGTGACACCTGGACAGAAGGGGTCTCTGTGAGGTGGAAGAGCTGATGGGAGATGCCACTACCCAGACTGGGGAACTGAGTCAGGTGTGGGGCAGGACTCAGACCTTAGCCCTCATAAAACTCATTGCCACCACTGCAGATCTGCAAAGAAGTCATGAGCAGCCAGCAGGGCTGATGCAGATGCATCCAGTCTTCATTCTCAAGGCGCTTTCCTCGAATAACCTCCAAGCCAGATGGCTCCTATTCCAGTTCCACCCAGCCTGTCCCCACAGGCAGCTCTTCCCTTCCTTGCTAATTCCTGCTTCCAACAGTCATTACTGCTCTCCTCTGCCAGAACAGCTGTGCCTGCTGCTGCCGGCTTTGCTTAGCCTGCTGGAGTCAGCTCATTCCCAGACCCCACCAGCCCACTGAGGACCAGAAGAGAGAGGTTGGTCCAAATAATAGCCATCTCTGCTGGTAGCCCCACCAGCAGGATTTCAGAAACCTGAGTTCTCTTCCCTACCCAATCCTTGTTTGCATGAGCAGGGACTGAGTTTTCATATACCCTCTGCCCAAGCCAGGAGAGACCTCAGAAGTCACAGCCCCAACACTGTCCCTCCAGCTGCTTTGGGGGTTGTCATGTCCTGGCATGGTCCTTCTCTCTCACCATTCGGGTTGACCACACTACAGCATTCCAGCCCCCTGACATGGCCCTGAGCAGAGAGCTCCTTTGCTCTCTTAGCCCCTTACATGATCTCCCTGGTGTAGTTTTATTTACTCTCTCAATTTAAAAGAGCCCTCCTCCTCTTAGGCCCAAGACTACTTCAACTTAGTACAGTATCTGAAGATAATTTTTCAGATACTGAAGGGAGTCACTCCCCAAGTCTTTATTCCTTCCACCATTCCAACATGGTACCAGGATTAAGCTGGTGCATCCTGACTGCCCTGCTCACCTCCACGATGGGCTCAGGAAGGTTCAGAAGCAGCCTCCTTGTATCTGGCACTTCATGTCTACCAACTGGAGCTCTCCCTGGCTGCTTTAAGAGACTTAGAGTCCCTCTGTGGGTACATTGTCTGGAGGTCCCTCTGAGACTTGAGTTCAGAGTCAGTGTCCACTGCACTGCCTCCCTCTTCCTGGGATTCTCTGATGGAAAAAGGAAAAGCAAGCTGGCTCCAAGGGCCCGGCTGCCTCCAGTTCTCAAAGTGAGCAGGAGTCCTACCATCTGCAAGCCCTGTTTGCCTCTTAGCTTCTAAGTCAATTCCAAGAGTGGATTCACATGCAATGTGAAGCTCAGCTAAAGAGAGGACTCCACTGAGAATCAGTCACCCGGCTCCACATCCAGCAGTCTGGGCCTGGGTCTGTGGCTCAAGAGGATTTATAGCACTTTGGGCCAGAAAGAGAGCTGTGGGGAGCAAAGACAAAAGCCAGGGTTGGGAGCACGTTCTTCATATGCTCTTTGGAAGCTCAGGTATTAAGATGAGTTGCATTCTGCTGCCCTCGGTGCTGAGAATTAGTGCCAGCTCTTGAGGCGGAAGGTAATTTAGCAACATAGGAAGCATGTCACCATGTATATTTAAGTTAATTTAGTTTGCTCCTTCAGTTTTCCAATGTGAGTCATTTTCAAGCAGTTATAAATAATAGTTAGCTTCAGAAGGTGAATTTACTCTCCACTATTTTTAGAAAATGCAGAAAGCAATCCACAACGTTATACAACCTGACTTTCCTACAGCACTAATCTTATTTAGAACAATTTCTGCTTTTTTAGAAGACACTGTATTGACTCTGTTTTTCAGTTTCTTTACAATATTACACAAAAGGAGATTTGTCTGTATATTTACATTTCAAAACTCCTTTTGAAATTACAATAAAATTAATAAGAAAGAAATACGCAAAATAGTAATTGGCAGGGTACATTGGGTAGAAGAAAAGTGGGAGGTGGAGTTTGACAGACCAGAAGTAGAATTTGCTTATACTACCTGCTAACTATGCAACCTTGAACAGTGCTCCTTTGACCAAATAAACCTGTTTTTAATAGATGAAATGAGAATAAAAATACTACCTCTCATAAGATGCTTGTAAAGATTAGGGGGCCAGGGATTTAGTTCAGTGGTTCCGGCGCCTGCCTCACAAGTGCAAGGTCCCGAGTTCGATCCCCAGTACCAAAAAAAAAAAAGATGCTTGTAAAGATTGAATGAAATTATACTTAGCTCTATACCCAGGTTGAAGTAGATACCCAATAATACCAGTTCCCTTCCCTAAGGAGATGGATTTATCAATGCATTTTCCTTCTATTGTCCAAACTCCCTTTATTAATATATTACTTCTAAAATTTACTAAATAAGTACATACACTTTAAATATTCAAGATTAAATGGTGTTATGAGTTTGGTTATTTTTCCAGCCTTGTTATTCTACCAATAATTAGGTACAAGAGGAAATGAAAAATTTTGTTTAAGAAATAAATAACTATATTAAATATTCTTTGTTCCAGATGCCGAGCAATTGTTTTAATGCTGTTGCTAGTGCAGCATAAGAGTTTTACAAGGGATGTATTTCCAAGTAATAATAATAACTATTTATTAAAATTCATCAATTAGCCAAATGCAGAGCTAAGTGTTTTCACACATGGCCTTTTTTTAATGCTTACAACAACTCTCTGGGCTAGGTATGATTACCATTTGTCATTTTACACATGGGAAAATCAATGATTACAGCATTTCAGCAACTTTCATGATTCAAGCACTAAGTAGCTGTGCTAGACTCCAAGACTGAATCTATTCTTCCAAACATACACATTCCAACCATCAAATAGTGCATCACTTCCCATCTCTAGTGTGTTCACTTCAATAAAATTTTACCTAATGCAGTTTATCTTCCATCTGCTATTCCTAACATTGGGTAGGAGTAGCATCTGCATTAGTGCACCTCACATAGCTACAAGGGAGAGAAGTCAGAACCTGGGGCTGAAGCCAGCTCCCCAGCTGCTAGTGCTACCTTGGCAACTTGCCAGCCATGCGTCTTGGGCCTGGTGACTTACCTTCTATAGGTAAGGACATCTCCTATACATACAAAGTGTGGTTGAAAGATACAGTGAATTTTAAGTTTTCAACATTCAATTAAGTAAAAGACACATTGCCATTAATCCCCCTCAAAATACCCTCTCATTTTGAACACACTTATCCCATTGTTCTTGTCCCTTCTGAAGCAGCTCTGGAAGGCCTCTTTCATGAGTCTCTTTAGTTGCCTGTTGTGGCTGCTGCAATGTCCTGAATTGATTCAAAACATTGACCTTCCATGGTCATTCTGACTGTAGAAAAGATCCAGAAGTCATATGGTGCCAGATACGGTGAATACGGTAGATAAAGACATCCCATAATATTTTTACGAGCTTATTTTTCTATTGGATGACACTCAGCAGCAGCATTCACCATATTTTTGCTCATACTTCATAAAGACATGAAAAAGATTTCCAGAACTACTTCAGAAAGTAGCAAGAATGATGGGATAAATATGTTTGAAGAAGTATGTTGGAAGGGATTAATGGCAATGTGTCTTTTACCATACTAAATTTTAATTTTAACTTAAGTACTCACCATGTTTTTTGATCACACATCATAAGAATATGTCCTTCATGTCCAGTGATAAACTGACCAATATGGTTCCTTCCTTGCTTACTCAGGAACTGAGTCAGTAGCAATAAGAATTGCCAGTGTCCTCCCACCAGAACCACCAGGGACATATCTACTTATTGCACATATCTATGTGTGAAACAGATTGATTTTATTACTCATTGCAGTGAGAGATTGTGATACCTTAAGGGCCCAGGAGAGAGAAAGAGTGAGAAAGGACAGATTATAGAATGAGGTTTTGCTTAAGTAACTTGAAGAAGGATCTAAGGACATGAGAGTTCATTCTGGATTTTCAGGGTCAAGTCTATGATTGGGTATTTAATTATGTCTTATATGCAGGGAAAGCCAACTGTTGCAACATAAAAGCTACAGTGGCTAGAGCAGAAGCAGTTACTGGCATTAGCCAGGAGAGCAGGTGTTTGGTATTTTGTGACTTGCACACTAATCCTGTTTTGGATATGCTAGACAAGATCATGCAGTAGCCTTGACTTGTCTCCATGCTGGTCACAGAATGAGCTTGTCTGAGCTGATGTTCTGTGAGACTAGCCTGACAGAAGAACAGCAGGGCTCCTGAGGCTCTGAGGCAGCTTTGAACAACATGCAGCCCCAGGGACTGTATCAGGCCAGCTTCTGGCCATCAGAGCTGCTGTTCTTGTCCCTACGATCAATGAGGAAATGGCAGCAAAGGAAAGTTTGTCCCCCAAAAAACATGGTACCAACCAGAAACACTCAAGATCCCATGCTGCAGCTTCTAGTTGGTGTTAAGATCCACTTTCTCTTTTAACTAGAAAATGAAGTAGGTTTTTCACAGAGATTTGGGGTGACTGGGGACATTCCTACCCTTGTGGCTGCTGGGACGGCTGAGCCTCACTTATCCATCTCGCTTCTGTCGTCCTCTTCCTCTAGGTCGGACTCATCTCAGGTACAATCTTTGTGATTCTCGGACTGACTGTTCTGGCAGTGGGCTTTCTTGTGCCCCCCAAAATTGAAGCCTTTGGCGAAGCAGATTTTGTGGTAGTCGACTCGCATGCTGTGCGGTTTAACAGCGCCCTCGACATGTGTAAGCTGGCGGGGGCCGTGCTGTTCTGCATCGGGGGCACGTCCATGGCGGGGTGCCTGCTGATGTCAGTGTTTGCCAAAAGCTACTCCAAAGAAGAGAAATTCCTTCAGCAAAAGTTTAAAGAGCGAATCGCAGATATTAAAGCCCACACTCAGCCCATTAGTAAAGCTCTGGGCCCAGGGGAGACAAAGATTCCGGTCACTTTGTCCAAGGTTCAAAATGTCCAGCCTCTGTCGGCAACCTGAAGCCTTCCCCGCCCCTGTTGTCCCCCTTATGGCTCACACACCTTGGGAAAAGGAGCGCTGGTTTCCGAGATGACAAGGATTGGACAGTGGCCCACCTTGGGCTGTTTGCCAAGGGGCTTGGAGTGCGGGAGGGAGCTTATACGTGCTTGCTACAGGTGATTTGGTGACAGCAGTGTCACCGTGTCACCATCACCTGTCTGCGGGCATCCAGCGGCTTCAAGCAGATGCTCTCTGCCTGCCTCGAGCCCCCCTGGAGTCTTCTTTTGGTTGTCGTGACCTTGGCTGATTCTCCGTGTTGTCTAAAGTGTTCAACCTTTCAGACAGGCTAACGTGGTCCATTTTGTTTTCTGATAGTTGGTTTTTCTACTCCCTCCTGCGTGGTGCTGTCTCCTACCTGTGTCTCTCTGTGTATAAGATATTGTCATGTGTTCATAGAAACCTGAAGTTGCCTGATTTTGACTTGAACATTAGTCTTTTACTTACATCTTACCATGAAGTTCCAGAGATGAAACACAAATGTATCCGTGTTCTCCATAAATCTTAGTGTTTTCTCCAGATTCTTTTTTTCTCATTTAAAAAGCTAAAATTGCCAACCTTAGAATTTTGGTGAGAAAAACTAATATTGGAAGTGTATGCTTATGCAATGCCCGGAAGCACTGGATTTAAAAACCCAAGAAATTTGAATTCCTACTACTAACTAGCTGTGTGATTTGCAAGAATCATTTGGCTTCCTTCCTACGCCTCTTTCCCCATGTGTATAGTGGGAGTCTAGGGACCTGTCCTCTGCCCTATGTCCTCGAGTCTCTGCAGCAAGGAGGTTTATTATCTTGTGGCTGTCCCCACGATGGGTTTTTTCAGAACTGGACTCCTGGAAATCACTGAGTTTGCAATTTTCACACTGCGGACCCTGGAATGTCCAACCCCAGCAGTTTATACAATGCTATCATATTTTTATAAAGACAACAGCAAGCATCCTCACGTAAGAAACCCCTAGTGATATGAACCTGAAAAGAAAGTTTTGTTCTTGAAGGTGTTTTATTCTCCAGCAAGAAGCCCCTCTCACACCATGCACTTTGATTAATCTGTGGAATTAAATTAGGCTGATGAAAATGAAAGGAATGATGACCTTGGTGTCCTGTGAGGATATGTGCCACCTTAGAGTTCTGTCTTTTCTTTTCCCCCTTCCTTAATCGGATAAATAAAACATGCGAATGAGACAAACCTGAAGTTCATGGTCATCTGTCACCATGGCTGTTTTCCCTCCAAAGTGTAATTTTCCATCCTGAGAATGAATACACTCTGATGTTCCCTGGATAAATGGAGAATAAATAAAGCAATTGGTGACTCTGTGTGTTTATTTTGCACTGTCCAGCACAGTATGGGGGACAAATCAGCATCCCACAAGGGCATGTGGCTGGGTTTTGGAGAAACTGGTCCAGTTTCCTTGGGTTCCCCGCTCTCTGTGGAAAGACTGATGTCATTTCAATCTTCAAAGCCCGCAGCCTTGTGTACCACACTTGATAAGTCTCCAGCTGGCTACTGGCCTGTGTACCAGTGAATCTTGGAGAATGCACCTTGAGTTTTTAAAACCTGCAGAATGAAAAATAATGGCTGGTGCAACCTGAGAACCTCAGGCAGAGAGTGATCATAGGCCTGGATTCTCAGAGGTTAGTGCTCCCACACAGTTGAACAGCTTTCAAGCATTGCATCGGACTAAGGCTTGCACTGAAATCATCAGGATCAAAGCAACACAATTGCATGCTGGGAATGGGGTTGGGAGGGGCACAACTGGACAAGATTAGAAAACATGGTATCTGGGTTCACATCCCCATAAGTGCCCGACATGGACATGAGCCTCAGATGACATGGCCCTGAACAGCAAGAAGTCCCCAAGCCAACATGGATCCATTGATCCTCCACCACCACTGGCCAAGGCTCCTCCTGCAAAGGCCTGCAGCTTCACAGGGCCAAATGCTGCCCCTTTATGCAGATCCATGTGGCCAGAAAACCATCCCCATATAGGACAGAAGTTGCCTTTCTAACCTCTCCATATAGTGGACAAAATCCCATAATTCAAAGTTACTTACAAATCTAACCTCTCTTTCATATGGCCGTCTGCCCCACACCCACCCCGCTCCCATCCCTACCTATTTTGTCATTCAATTTTTTCACTCTGCTACCTTTCTGTTTCTCTTTTTCAGGGAGACATTTGGTAAGTAGAGCCCCCTCCCCAAGGTGTAAAATTGAATACGTTAGGGATTCCCTGCCTTCTCTGATGCTACACATAGCACCTGCTGCCAGGACACTGACTTCTAAGTGAAATAAATCAGACACACAAGCTTCAGTAGCATATGGCTTCTCTTATATAAGAAACCCAAAATATAAATGAATAAAAGAGCAAAATAAAAGACAGACATAGGTAATAGGAAACAAGGAGATCTCATGCAAATGGGAAAGAGATCAAGAGATGAAGGCAGGAGGAAAAAGGGTCATAAAAAGAATTCAGATGTGTTGTGTATACCAACTCCCCACAATGAATATAATCATTATGTCCCACAAATATCCACTAATAAAAATAATAAAATAAAAGAATAGTGATCTCAGAGGCCGTGAGAGCAGTAAATTCGTGTCCTTCCCCCCATCCCCCTCTGGCTTGGTTCCCACATACTTGCCCCGTATCCCACATCCCAGTCAAACTCAATTTTTCTCCTCTCCCCAGCTGTGCCTGCACTTCTGTGTCACTCTGTCCCCAGTCACAATGCTTATTCTCCCAGCAACAACCATCTGTTCCTTGTCTGGCTTTGAATGAATCATTCAAGGCTGAATGGAGAAATAGCAGCAATAGGAATAAGAATAAGGAGCAAGAATAAGCAATAAGAATAAGAATAAGCAGCAATAGGAATAAGAGTTCACATGTACTGAGTGGGAGGCAACTTTGAGGCATTTTATAGATACACATTAGTCTTTTTTATATTAATTGGTACATTTTAGGTATACAATACATTTACATTTATCATTGGGTGTCTCTACCTGAACATGATGTATCTTAGTTCTTACTTTTTTCCCCATTACCTATGCGCCCTTCACCCCCACCACCCTTCCCTATTCACATAGACTTTGTTTCCTTTTTTTTTTTCTTTCCTCTCTTCCCTTTCCCCTTCCCCTCCCGCCACCCCTACCCCTTTGGAACTTTTCCTATTTCAAATTATCAATTACTCATTTTAATCATTTTCATCCTAATATACACTTTCAGTTTCTCACACTAGAGATACTATTTGGTATTTACACATGTGTGTCCTATTTATTTCACTTAAGAGTATGGCCTCAATATGCATCCATTTAGCTATAAATGACTCT
>NW_004624756.1:2787510-2828596 GCF_000247695.1 Heterocephalus glaber | reverse complement strand
TGCGACCATAAGTATGTGCGTGTGTGTGTGTGTGTGTGTGTGTGTGTGTGTGTGTGTGTAGCTGCCATTGAAAAGCAGTTCTATTCCTCACACTAGAAGCAGACCAGACCAGATGGGTAAAGCAGGAGCTAGGTCTGAAAAGTGACCTGGTGTGCCCTACCTTTCCTGTTCAGGGCAGGTTTTGTGGAAGTGGGTGTTTGTAAGGACCCTCCCACCCCATGAAGCAGGAATCAGGAGCTATTATAGCAAATCAGAGGAAGAATGTTTTGTCATCAACCTGAGGACATGTGTGCTGTTTCTTTAGACGTGTTCTGTACACACCCAGCAGCAAATACCTAGAGTATACAGGTAAAACAAAAAACTTTTTTTCAGGGGAGAACTAAGACTGAGAGTATGCATAAGTGTGGTGCAGCAGCAAGCTGTGCTCAACCTTACACTTGGGTGGGGAGACCCAGCCTGAGGTCCTTAATAATAACCTTGCTATCCCTACATCCAAAGGCAGCGTCCTCCAGCAGAGGAACCCGGCCCACTGACAAGGAGCTCCTATCAGACCTCCTTCCAGCCTGAGACCCAAGGAAGAGCTGGGCTGCCCACCAAGGGCAGAGTGAACTGTCCCCAGGCTGATCAGGAGCCTGGCCTTTCATCCTATGAAAGCACAACCTGAAGCTTCAGACATCTGAGGAATCAGCTCCTTGAAAGCAGCACTACAGAGGGAATAATAAACTCCCAGGAAACAGAAGTGTGTTAGAAAATCACAGCAGAAAACATACATACACACACACACACACACACACACACAGATCTAATCAGCTTAAAAGAAGAAATTGCATGAATAAGATAAAAATATAAGACTATGAAAAACAACACCAAATAATTTAGAATAAGAAATTGCTAAATGTATAAATTGAAAGCATATCCTAGAAAGGTAAAACACCTTCATTTTAAGAATTGAAAAATATGAAACAAAAGGTAAAGCCAAACACCTTCAGTGAAACAAAAAAAGATAAGAGTAAAATAATAATTATCAATAAAATAATGGAAGAAAATTTCTCAAGGGAATAGAATATAAAAATATGTAGATTGGAATTATTGGCTGCATATTTAAAAATATGAATTGTTTAGAAAAATATTAACCACATTTTTGAGGATTTTTTTAGACACAAAAGATAAAAGGATCCAAGAATATTCCAGGGAGAACCAGCCAGCTACAGAATGATGAAAATCCAACTGAGAGAAAAAAAAATAGTGTTACTTCATGCAATAAATGCTGAAGTAGCTTTGGGTCAACAGAAAACGTTTTTTACTTTTATGAAGAAGAAAAAAAAGGAAAGCAATAGAAATTCCAGGAAGAAAATTTAAAAATAAGATCCACAAGGAAATTGTGGTCCAAATATTAAACATGATGGAAAAGAATTGATAAGGTAAAAGAAAAGAGACACCATCAGAAATTTCACTTTCCAACCAGGCACATTGTATTTCCAGTAGAACAGGAGCTAAGACCATTGAACCTACAAAGTAACATTTTAAAACCAAAGTAATGCAAACTCTACTTACTTGTTTTTAACTTTCAGAATCAAACTATGGCCAAAAGAAAGGTCTAAATTATGATTATGAAATGGACTGAATGTGTTATAAATTTGATAATGTAAAAATAAAGATGGTGCTAGCAAAATTTGGAAAATGGAAGAGAAAAGATCAGAGGGATAATGCTGAGATCCTGTATCATTGTCTAATATTATGAAAAATCAAGAGTAGCTGTCTTATGAAGAATAAACAGCAAATAAACAAGAAAAAATGTGCAACATCACTGGTCATTGGAGAGATGAAAGTGAAAACAATCCTGAGATTCTACCCCACTCCAGAAAGAATGGCTGCTATCAAGAAATCAACCAGTAACAAATGCTGATGGGGTTGTGGGGAAAAAGGAACCCTGCTCCATTGTTGATGGGAGTATAGACTGGTACAACCATGGTGGAAACCAGTGTGGAGGTTCCTCAAAAAACTAGGATTAGAGGTCCCATTTGACCCAGCTATTCCCCTGATGGGTATCTTCCCAAAAAAATCAAAAGCATCATACCACAGCGATATGTTTGCACCCATGTTTATAAATGGCACCATTTGTAATAGTTAAATCTTGGAAACAGCCCAAATGCCCATCAGATGGAAACTGGATAAAGAAGATGTGGGGGTTTTTAATAAAATGGAGTACTACTCAGCCATAAAGAATGGGAAACTAGAGATATTTATAGCTAAATGAATGCACATTGAGGCCATACTCTTAAGTGAAATAAATAGGACACACATGTGTAAGTACCAAATAGTTTCTCTGGTGTGAGAAACTGAAGTGTAAATAAGGATCAAGATGTATAATAGATAATGTGAAATAGGAAGAAATGGTTCAAAGGGGATGGGAAAGGGGAAGTGGGAGGGGTAGGGAAAAAGAAAGTAGGGAAAAGAAAAAATATGAGAAAAGGAAAAAATGGAAACAAAGTCTTTGTAAATAGGGAGGGATGGAGGGGTTGAAGGGAGGGCAGGGGAAGGGGAAAATAATAAGAACCAAGAGAGATTATGTAAAGGTACAAATTCCTAATGATAAATGTCATCATGTTGTATACCTAAAATGTACCAATAAACTTAATGAATTAAAAATAAGAGTAACTGTCTTAACTACTGGGGCTGCTATAACAAAATGGAAAATGTAGTTAGCTTATAAACATGAGAAATGTATTTCTCACAGCTATGAAAGCTGAGAAGTCCAGCAGGGTACCAGCAGATTCAGTGTCTGGTGAGGGCTTGCTCTTGGGTTCAGGGTTGGCACCATCTAGTTGAGTCATCACATAGTAGAAGAGGAAAGCTTTGGTATCCTCAGCCCATTATAAGGACACAAATCCCATTTACAAGAGCCCCACCCTCATGATGTAATCACCACCCAAAGGCCCCAGCTGTTAATCCCACAATCCTGGGGAATAGGTTTCAACACTGGAATTTTGAGAGGACATAATATTCAATCCATAGCAATAATTGTCTACAGATTATAGAAATAAATAATGGGTTAAGCCTATTATTTACAATTATAAAGATACCCATGTTAAAAAAAACTTTCTAAAAAATCAATGGAAAGAGAAGAAGGAATAAAAAGAGATGTAGGAAAAGTAAACAATACCCTCATCTTACATTGTAGGAAATTAATTATTAGTCTCTCAATTTATGAATGAAAAAAGTAGTAGCTATGTTATTTAAAGTTAATGTAAATGTAAAAAGAGGTTGCAACTGTGGGGCAGGGGAAGGACAGAGGAAAGCAGGACTCTTTTTATTCACATAGGTAAAGACTAAGTCCCTATGGGAGTCTGTGCCCCATGAGCCTTGTGTTGACTTTAAGCTGATTGCTACTTGTGTTTGATGAAGAACCAAGTGTTGAGGGATCCTTAAACTGAAGAGTTTGTCCTACTTTAAGGTTCTGAAAAGCCCTCAAAGGACATAAAATTTACCCTGTGTCTCAAAACATGAGTAGAACTTACCCCCTGTGAGTCTGGCTTAATGGGGGATTTGTTTTGGGGGATTTTGTTTTGTTTTGTGGTCAAGGAGGAGGGGAGTGGATGATGGGGAGAAAGAAATGAGAGCCTGCAAAACAGAAGCAGCAAAGCCAGCTGTGGTGGCCAGGCCTGTAATCTCAGCACTCTCTGAGGCTGAGGCAGGAGGATCACAAGTTTCAGTCCAGCCTACCCAACTTAGCAACTTAGTAAGGCTGGCTCAAAATAAAAAAGGGATAGAGTGAGTGGGTGAGTGACTTAGTGTGAAGGCCCTGGATTCAATATGGGGGCGGGGGTAATAGCATGAACAAAATCAGAGTGTTTGAAAGATTTACAAAAAGTCTATTCTCCATGAACAACTCCAGGGAATTGTATTACACAGCTAAGAGAAAATACCTGACACTGGCCGATTAAAAGAGGAGAAGGTTTTTTTTGGTTCATGGTTTTAAAGGACTCAGACCATGACCAGTTGTCTCTGAGGCAGAAACATCATGGCGGAAGGGCCTGCCATGGAGGAAAGCTGCTGACCTGGTGGCAGCCAGGAAGGAAACAGAAAGGAGACACTAAGGACAAAAACACACCCTTCCAGGTCACACCCACCTCCAAGTGACCCACCTCCAAGCAGACTCACTTCCTAACACCACATGACCTCATCAAGGATGAGTACAGTGCAGTGATGAGTACACTGATGAGTATAGCATCCCTTGATCCAATCACCTCCCAAAAGTCCCACATCTGAACACATGTCTTTGGGGACATTCTAGATCTAAACCATAACAAGAGCCCATTGGGGTTGACAAGGACACCAAGACACCTTTACCATGACTAGAATATTAACAATGACCCCTGGAATTATGCATCATAACCATCCCTGGGATGAGTCTGAATGACAGCAGAGGATAAGGTTTTCTACAGAATGCCAACAGCAGGTCAGAACCGTCAAGGAATCCTGAAGAAGAGAGGACAACAGCTCAAGGCAGTGGTAGTGGGGAAGCAGCAGGGAGGGTCTGACGTGAACAAGAGGTGATGGGACAGTGGATGCCTGTCTACACCTGCACTAAGGTGGTGTTGGCTGGCTTTCCATTTCCAGTCTCGACCCCACCACCAGCTTCAGAATTGAGTACAGAGAAATTGTTTCTCTTGTCCCTTTCTTTGTCTTCAAAGAAATGAAAAATGTGAATAAGAAATGCTGGACTTTCTTCAGATGTGACATTCAACAAATGTCACTCATATCTTGACCCTGGACCAATTTTCTGTCTGCTATAGGAAAAAAAGGGGGTTGTTATTATCTTATTTTGCAAGACAGTCTCTTCTTGAGTGCTCCAAGATGAAATGGGATTCGAGATTGCTACAATGCAAAGAAAATATTCAAAACAGCTCTGTGGACAGCTTCCTCTGTGCTCTGTAATGTGAAAAATTTCATTGTGGATTTTTTATTTAATATGATTTATCCTTGAAAGAATTCTAAGGCTGACTACTGTTGTTTCCTCCATTTTACAGATAAAGAAATCCAGGATTAGAGAAGTAATGTGCCTAGGTAAATTGTCCAAGGTCACACAGCCAGAAAGTGGTCTAGCTAGCATTTGAACCTAGGTAACCTGCTTCAAAGACTTCCCTCCTCGTGATCAGATTCTGCTAGAAAGTAGCAGCATTTCAGTTCTGTTGAAAATGTCCCAGATTAACATGTCCTCTATCATAGAGCTCTGTACTTTTACAGAGTAAAAATATGGGTAAGAAATAATATATGCATTTTTTACCACTACGTGAATTCAGTCTAAATCATTGCAGGCAGAAAAAGTAAGATTCCACTGAACTTCAGTGTTAACTTACGTGGAGTTTGAGGGAAGGATCAATCCAGTCTGCTATGTTTATTACCACAGGAATTTCATAACAGCAGATCTGCTAATCGGTAATATGGGTACTCATATTTCTCCCCAATACCTAGCACAGTATCTAATTCACAGTGCAGGATCAATAAATGTTTGCTGAATTGAGATCTTTGAGTTGAAGCAACTGCAATAATTTTTCTTGCAAATCAGTCCCTCTGATGACCTCCACCAATCCATAAGATGGTAAGAATTGTATTTTCCAGGCTGCACTTCCTAGATGTGCATCCTTTGGCCTATCCCAAAATGCATCTGCTGGAATACCTGGGATGTATTGGTGCCTAGAAGCCCATGGGAGGCTGGTGTATATCTGTGCATATCATCACAACTCGGAGCATAGCATTAAATATGCAAGCTCTGGAATCAAACGCCATGTGTTCACACCTGGCCGCTCTCATTTGGCAGACTGACCAAATCATCAGAACTCTCATTCCCTCAGTTTCCTCATCTACAAGAAACATAACTGCATGTCCCTACTGGGGCTGTTGCTGAGGATTAAATGACTAACATGCTAAAGCACTTGGAGCAACAACTTACACAGATGAATGCTAGGTGCCACTACCTGGGTGAGGCCCTTTAAAAGTCACCTGTGTATGGCATAAAGTTCCTGTTTGCCTGTGCACACATCTGCTTTCACCCTACAATAATCCCTACTCTTGAGTGCGAAGTGACTTGGAACCCAACAGACAGAGCATTGACCTTTTCAACATCAAGTTTAATTAAGGCTGGTTAGCATCTGAAGTGTGATGTTTCACGTCTTCCTATTTAGCTCAGTGAGAAAGATTTATTAACTCATTAAAATGTCTTGTTAGTTATTTTCGGCTGCTCAGAATGACTATGACTTCCAGCCAGCCACTTATACCAGAAAAGACCCAGAACAGAATCTGACTTTATTGACTTCCTAGACTAACATCTGCGTCACCTGCTCATGTGGCTTCCATATGAGAATAAAGACCATCAACAAGGCTAGCAGTTACCTGCAGCTGGAGCCCACCAAGCTCAAGCTCATCCTCTTCCCTCTCCATTTGGCCATTACACAGTTTCCATTTCTAAAATAGAACCTCCACTACCTCGTCCTTGCCCTTCATTCAAGTTGCAAATGTACATACTCCCAAGAGGAGGCTCTCTTTCTTAGAAAA
The DNA here is from genome assembly GCF_000247695.1 of Heterocephalus glaber. Next base: position 2,822,041 of record NW_004624756.1, on the reverse strand, counting down.
AAGCAAAAATTCCCCCTCCAGTACACAACCCACATTCTCTTCTCCCACCCACCCTGACATGTGTGCAACAGTAAGTTCACATTTGCAATTCTGGTCCATGTGTGCACACATTCTATTCCTTCCATGGTCTTCTGGTTAGAGGAGAACCAGTAGAACACAGTGGTTAATAATACAAGCTGAGAAGGGTAAACCAGGCTCTGAGTTACTAGTTGTGTGACTTTAAGAAAATTGCTTACTTAGTCCACATGTCATACACTTCCTGAATAGATGGAAGTAATAATAGTACCTTCCTCTAAGGGCTCTTGTGATAATTTATATATATATATATATATATAGGGTTTAAAAGAATGTCTATCAGATAATTAAAGAACCACATTGACATTATCATTTTGTATTTTTGCAACTGTTTGTCATTCTTGCAACTAGTTGCAACTAGTTGGTGTTAGTGTTAAATTGTCATTCTTGGTGTTATTGTTAAATTGTCATTCTTCTTAGTATTGTTAAATTGTCATTCTTGCAACTAGTTGTTGTTATTGTTAAAAGGTCCTTGGGGAACAAGGACCCAGTCACTCACTCAAAGTGCCTGGGCAGAGACTGATACATAATTAAGATAATGGGTACTGATGAGAATAAAAATTTGGGGAGAAAATAACAAATAAGACCTAGGTTTTTAATAAATTAAGATAGGCCAAAAATTGTAAACACATTTCTACCATCATCTCAAGCTTCCTGTTTATTATGACAATTTCCTGCTGTCAAATATTGAATATTAAACAGGAAATTTGCTTGAGGATGATGGTCTCTAGCCAAAGAGAGGAAAGTAATTTCCATGGCAACCAGATACTCTTCCTAAGAAATCTTTGGAAATTGTATATAACAAACATGGAGCTTGAAATTATCTCAGTAGACTTTAAAATTTGACTCATAGAAATGAAAGCGGAAAGCTGCACTTCATCATCTGAGCAACCCAAGTCATCTTCACAATTTTATTTTATAACAGGCAAGTGCCTGTCATAAATCCAAGGGGCACACAGCACTACATGGGGGTGGCTGTGGTGACTCATTTTGGGGGACCCCAATGTCCAGGAGCAGCAAGGTTAGGATGTGGGTTGCACAGCAGGCCCTGGCTTGCTCACTGGCAACTGGAGGCACCATGCTCTACATGGTAGTGACCCACTGAACACATTTTAGTGATAAAGATAACAACTTTTAAAACTTCATGCGCATGTGATGCCCAAACAGATACCTGGCTGCCACTGGCATTTCACAGGAAGCAAGACACTGATGCATGGTTGATGGCATTTGTAAGGCAGAAACTTCCCAACACAATACTTTCCTTCTCCATGTGGGCAGCAAGGATTGGGAACCATAGTGATGAGGGCTTAAAGCTTGCCATGAAGACCAACCCCCCACATTTCATAGGGAAACACTTTGTATGTTCAGTGTTGTAGAGCTTTAAAAATGAGTGCTAAGATGATTATACAGCAAATAAAATGGCCTGATCCAACATACACACCCACACGCGCGCACACGTGCTCATCATTATTGTCAACAACATCCTACCTCTCTCTGTCTGGGATATCCAGAAAACTAATCAGCAGCTTTAATAATAAGGAAAAGCCATGAACCTAGCAAATTCAAGGGAATACAGTACCACAAGATTTAAAATAGATTGGGGAGAGATTTTGCCAGTAACAGAAAAGTATGAAAAATCAATTTGGGTTCAAAAGTGAGTAGTAGAAGAGACAAGGGGGTGGGGTGCTAGGAGAGACAAAATCCAAGAAGAAGACTAATAATTATCTTACTGATGATATGTACTTTGAGCTGAATGGTATGAACATATTCCGACTTTAAATCCTTACAGATCAACAAAATGACATATTATTTGACTAATAATGACTATTATTTTCCTTTGCAGAAGAAAGAAAACAGATTCGGAGAGGTTGAAAAAGTTGCTGAAGTTCACACAGTGTCAATGCTCAAACTCCAACCCGGTCTTCCTGATGCTAAAACGTCTGCCTGAAGCACTAGAGACAGCAGTTGTGAGGCAAGATGAAAGAGGAAGAGAGTAGAAGAGGCCACAGGAATGGGGCAGACCCTGGGTGGCTGGTAGACGAAGAATTTTAGCTCAGACACCTTGCAGAAACCCAGGCTCTCACTGACTGCTCATGGCATCTATGTGGCCTGGGTAGCCTTGGGAAGGAGTTCCTATCACAGAACCAGAGAGAGCATCTAAATTCCATGCTGATGTCTAATCTCTATTCAGAGGCTCCCTAGTCCACCAAGCCTTGCCTGTTTCTCAAATGGAAAGGATTCCTCTTCTTCCTCTGAATCTCTTTATCTTTATTTCCTTTATGCCTTTATGTCACCAGGACCCAGGTCGTGATATTCCAAGGATCTGGCCCTTTGCTCCTTGGTGCTCAGTTCTTTGTGCCTGTGATGAAAGATTTCAGTCAAGATGCAGAGGCTGCCATGCAGAAGGACAGCAAGAGTTTAGAGTAAAGCAGATAGAGAGCGATGTACACCTTGAAGCGAGAACATGGGCAGTGTCACAAAGACATCAGTACTGAGCGTGAGTTTGGTACCTTTTTATGTACACAAAAGTTACTCCTGGGGTTTAAAGAACAGTGGTTATTATGATATTGACTGACATTTTCCTTAGAGGATACTTTGGAAAGTTGATATCTCAAAAAGTCTTCCTTGTTCTTTTCAGATGGTCAGGGTTCCCTCAGAGGCCTTTATCATATAAGAAATTTATGAAGGAAAGAAAAAGTTCTAGTCTAAGTCAAGTGTCAGCCCAAGGCAGCAGGACTCTTAAAGACCATTTTCTCTCCTGATATCATTGGATTGTAAGCTGAGGCAACCAGTAATACTACAAGCTTTGTTCTAGAAACAGAGGCCCTGCGTCTTCAGGTCTCAAACCTAATAAATGATTATAAATATATACTTAGGTCTTTTTTTCTTAACTGTAACTGGCAAAGCATGCTATTCGGACTTCCGTTTAGTCCTTCAGCCCCACGAATGTCTAACTACCTGCATAATAGCACCTTCCGTCTTATAAAATAGTTATTTAAATACATGTCACCAGATTCAACAAACACTGGTCACCCTTCACCAGATAGGACAAGGTTGCCCTTGCTGCTATCCAACTGATAGGCACTTGTAGAGACAGATGCCTCATTACCCTCCAAAGATGGGAGCTCTTCCTCCAGTAAGTGCATTTGGGAGCTGTCTGCCAAGCTGGGATCTGCGTTTGTAGAGTTTCGTCTGGATCTAGCCATGCGACAGTCTGCCCAACAGCATGTGGGCAGAAATAATTCCCCAGTCCTGACCTTTAAGAAGCACCCACATGATTCCTGCCTTCCTCTTTTGTCATCAACTAGCTGAATGACAACATTCTGGGAATCCTAGGAGCCATGACTATAATGTGTCATTGTCCTTGTCAGCCTGACTCCCTGAATAACTGTGTGATACACTGTTCTTCACTTCTCCCTCCACACCTGGATTTTACAAGAACAGGAAATGAATTTCTGTTATGTTAAACCATTGGAATTCTACAGTTACCTGTTAAAATAAACCAGAAGAATAAGAATAAGATTAAGTCACTATTGTGGTGCACCAAGGAGATAGTGAGTCTTAGGCTCTCATTTCTGGGACAAAATACCCAACATCCACAAGTTAACGGAGGAAAGATTTCTTTTGGCTCACAGTTTATAGAGGTTTCAGTCCATTGTTGGTTGGCTCCAAGGCAAGGTGGCAATGCAGAAGAGCATCACAGAGGAGAAGCAGTTTGTGGCAAGGCAGGCGGGAAGCAGAGAGATCCTTCTTCTTTTTCTTTTTATTCTATTGAGGCTACAAGCCTATTAGTTGGTGCCACCCACATCCAAGGTGGGTCTTCCCTGTCAGTAAATCCATCATCCACACCCAGAAATATACTAAGCCAATCAGTGGAATGATCCAGTATCACACACCCATGATCCAGTAACTTTCAAGAACCCCACCTATGCGTGTATGAGGCTTTGTAAGGAAATCTACATATAAGCCATAATAGGGTCTGTACAGAAAGCGAGGCATGGGGACTTTGAGAGTTACCACACAGGGCAAGATGGAACCACAGCCTTTGGCCATGCAAGATGGTGAGGCGGAAAGAAAAGGAGATTTCCTCCCTACGTGAGATCCCTCCAATGGCAACCATTAATGAATTTGGATTTAGGAACATCTGAGCACATACATAGATTCAAAGTCCAATACTGCAACATGTAGGTCTCAAATCTATACTACTCAAGGGAAGCGTAGAACTCCCATATCAAGATAATGATGTACACAAAAGCGCTTCTTAGAAACATGAAACCTTTAGGCCATTGGCAAAATATACCATGAAGCTTCCCTTGAGATATTTCTATAACCCAGAGTATAAATGTTCTTATGCAAAATAAAGAAGCTAAAGATGAGGTCACAATATAGATGTGCAAGTCATATGAGGACAAGAGGTCTCAGGAGATAATGTCAACAGACACAACAAGTGTGAAAATAGGCACACAGGAAGCAGGAATAACAGTTTTTAAGTTGTATGAATATAATGGAATATTTAAATTTTAGTATGTTCAAAAATATTAAAACTATAAAAGAAGGGATAGAAAGTATAATGAAAGAATATGATCTCTAAACAGGCAAAAGAACAAATTTGAAAGAATCAAACAAAGCTACCAGAAATGAAAGCCATAGCCATTAATCTCAAAAACAAAGAAATGCCCATCAACTGGAGATTGGATAAAGAAAATGTGTTTTTTTATAAAATGGAGTACTATTCAGCCATAAAAAATGAGAAATTAGAGACATTTATAGCTGAGTGGATGTACATTGAGGCCATACTCTTAAGTGAAATAAATAGGACGCACATGTATAAATACCAAATAGTTTCTCTGGTGTGAGAAACTGAAAGTGTAAATAAGGACTAAATGTATAATAAGTAATGTGAAATGGGAAGAAAAGGGGCAAAGGGGAAGGAAGTGGGAGGGCTAGGGGAAAGGATAAAAGGGAATGGAATTTATATGAGAAAATGAAAAAACAAGAACAAAATCTTTGTAAATAGGGAGGGATGGAGGGGTTGAAGGGAGGGCTGGGCAAGGGTGAAAAATAAGAACCAAGAGAGACTATGTAAAGGTGCAAATTTCCAATGATGAATGTCATTATATTGTATACCTAAAATGTACCAATGATTAGAATGAATAATCGATAATGTAAAATAGGAAGAAAAGGTCCAAAGGGGTAGGGGTAGTGGGAGGGGCAGGGGAAAGGAAAGAAGGGAAAGGAAAAATGCTGAGAAATGGAAAAAATGGAAATAAAGTCTTTGTAAATAGGGAAGGGTGGAGGGTGTGAAGGGAGGGCTAGGAATGGGGAAAAAATAAGAACCAAGATGCATTATGTAAAGGTACAATTCCCAATGAGAAATGTAATTGTGTTGTATACCTACAATGTACCAATAAAAGAATTTAATACAAAAAAAACCAAAGTGAAAAAAAATTTAACTAGCAGATAAGATACAGCTAAAGGTTCAGAGAATTGAAGAAAGATTCAAAGCAATCAGCCATAATTTAGAATAAAGATATAAATGAGACTAAAACACAAGAGACTGACACTTAGGAAAGTAATTAAATTCCAATATATATCTAAAAATAGAGAAGGGGAGAAAAAATAGAAATGGGATTGAGGTAATATTTGAAATGATAACACCTGACAATTTTCTAGAATTAGAAGAAGGGGGGCTGGGGATTTAGCTCAGTGGTTTCGCCACCTGCTGCACAAGCACAAGGACCCGAGTTCGATCCCCGGTACAAAAAAAAAAAAAAAAGGGAAAAAAACTATGAAAAATAGAAATGTCAAAATAAAATCATAATGTGAATTTACTTTCCTTTTTAGGAGACAAAGAATTATAGATTAGATTTTTAAAATCCAGTTATATGTCATGTGCAAGAGCTACTCATTATGGCAAGGAAAGGTTGAAAGTAAAAGGATCGAAAGAGAAAAAGAATGGAAAATTTAACACTAAGCAAAAAAAAAAAAAGGGTGCCCCATTCTTTTTTTTTTTTTTTTTGGTGACACAATACTTTTTACACTCAAAGAAGTAACAGCCTTGGGCCAGGGATTTAGCTCAGTGGTTCCACCACCTGCCTTGCAAGAGCAAGGACCCGAGTTCGATTCCCGGTACCAAAAAAAAAAGAAGTAACAGCCTTTTAGCAAGACCATGAATGCATGCTACTGTCTGACCCACAGAAAGACAAACTGCTTCTGATTCTCTCTCCTAATGAGTACTGAAAAGAACACACATGCAGATCAATAGCCACGTACAGTGAGCAGAGACTGTGTTAATCTTTTCTAATAAAGATACATCTGACAGAAGCTTTTGCAATGGAGGCTCTTAGGTGGAATGTTACTGTCATCAGTTTAGGGGAGGTAGGTAGACTATCACAATAAACGCACATCCTTTAAATATTTGAAGAGAGCACTAGCACCTGTCATCTTCTCAATAGTGACATTTTCTTCGCTGGGACAACCATTTCAGGGGCTTCCACTTGTCCTTTCCTACTCTAACAGTCTATGCTGTGGGTCACAGGGACTAGTGTGGATTCTGTCAGCAACTTAGGTTGGCATTCTTTTTTTTTTTGGTACCGGGGATCGAACTCAGGTCCTTGTGCTTGCGCAGCAGGTGGCGAAACCACTGAGCTAAATCCCCGGCCCGGCTGGCATTCTTATTGTATACTCTGAAGAAGAAAGTGTTACTGGGAGGACCATGGACCCAGAGGGTCCAATGTGATGAGAACCATGGACCAAATTCTGTTTATTATATGACTTCTATGTGTCCCTTCTTTAAAGAAAGGAGACCACTATGTCACTTTTTGTCCTCAAGAATCAGTGTTAACTTGGAACTTGTATCCAATGGTGTTAAAAAAAGACTGGGCATACTCCTTTCATCAGTGTATGGTTCCCCACATAAATGGCTGTAGGCTCCCTCAGGGAAGGATGGGAGAATTACTAAGCTGTACAAGCATGGTGTTTCATGGGAAACCAGCCTTTCCAGTTGATGGTTTCTAAAACTTTTTTTCAAAAATCCCTAAAAAGGAAAGCTCAGGCTGAAAATCAGGCACAATTGTGAATGAGACTGTTTAGTCACGAGAAAGTCATCAACAGACTTGGAGGCCAGTGACTGCAAGCTACTTGAAAAGTAAAGAAGATGGGATGCTTTTTCCCTTTTCCTATGCTTTCAAAATCATTACTACAGATAAAATCCACTCAAGTTTGCAGTTGCAAACTCCTCTGAGCAGGCTGATAAGTCTGTGGCCCATAGGAAGTTCAGGTAGGGGATTAGAAAAATCTCAAGGTTTGAAAACTAAATGGAAGGCATTCCAGCTAAGGAATAAACAGTGATCTACTTCTCTCTCAAGTAGATAAACATAGCCCATCTCCTCCTATAAGAACAATGACCCTGAAGGAAAGGATGTCCCTTGAAAGATCCTGTTAATCAGATAAATGTTCGATACAGGTGCAATCTTGGTGCTTGCCCTCCTTCGTGCTTGGGGATGTTTTCTCTCTCCCCTGTCCCCTGTCCCCTCTCTCCTCTCTCTGTCTCTCCCCATCTCTCTGAAAATCTACTATTTTGCATTGGATTCTGCCTAAACTCTACATGACACCCTACATGTCCTGTCTTAAATCTTTCATCAAAAATACAAAGAATCCAAACGTGTTTCCTGTTCCTCCTGGTGTTGGGACCTGGCTCCCCAGTCATAAGATTGATTGTTCAGGGAGATTTCAAGAACTCAACAAGAAGCCAGTAAGCCAGTAGTCAGGGAAGAGGGGAGAACCCACATCACCCTAACAGCTGTCTACAGCCAAAAAGAATAGCTGTGAAGCCAAGGCCACTTGCTTTGCCCAGCTTTAAATGTGGTGTAGGTTTAATTTTTATGTCACTTTTGTTACCATCAAACCTATGAATTTGTTAAATCAGTGGAAAGTATCGTATCAGTCATCTTTTAATGGAAGATTGTGTTTGACTGTGAGAGCTTTTCAGAGACTTGTATGACAATGTAATAGGCTGAGGTCCTACTAGAGGAGAAAATAAATAAACACTTGGAAACCTACAGAAAGCTGAATTTTTATTTTCATAAATAAATCTAAAATAACAAATGCATGCTCCAATTTTACAATACCTTATAGAAATTACAGTCATTACTGGTTGTGGAAAGTTCCAAATGCCAATTAACTGTGTCATCTAAACAGATTGGACTCTGGCAATGGAAATGCCACCTTCTTTGCAGAGGTTTGCTTTTCATTCTTTGGGAATGACAGAGATAAACTGGCCATGTTCAGAAGAGGTCCGCTAATGAACTCTTCATGGTTACAGGACCCAGAACATGTGTATTTTGTGTTTAACTGGCTTTGTTTCTCAAACGTGGAAGGGAAAACAAAACTATTTGAATTCACTACAGTAAAAGAGGTGAGTATTTCACAAACTGAAGCAGAATTTTAGCCAAATCCTTTGTAAATTTTGTAGTGTATTCCCATGGATGGATGTATACAAAATGTGTGTAATATGTATGATCTAGTGTCTCTTTTTAAAAATATTTTATTTATCTTAAAAATTTGTACCTGTGTTTCTCTGAGTATATCTTATAAAAGAAATAATGTTTAAATATATTTGAATTTTATCAAATAAACAACATGCATATGAAACTGTAAAAAATACATGATAAAGCTTAATATTTGCTAAATAAAAGCAGAAGTATTTTTTAATGCACTAAATTTCTGTATGTCAAATGTTTCTATTGTATTCATGAGAAATGCTATGAAAAGTATTCATACATGAAATATTAGCAACACAGCATCATAAACAAACCATAAACCATCCAAGTGCATTTTAATTACATAAAATGCAGATCTTTTTACTCACAAGATACAATAAACTTTTGTGTTTTAGAGCATGCAGTGATACAGAAGTAAAAACCTAAATGCGCATAATTTGATAAAAACACAATTTTCTTTATGAGCAGACATTCTGAACATAACAAATCCTATAAAAACAATGAGCTCAACTTAATCTTCACTTATAACACCAATAATTGCACATTATTATTGTACATATTAAAGATTTAAGACACAAGGCAAACAATGAATCAAGACAACAAAATAGGCTTTCTCCAAACTTCTAAAATCAACTACAATCATTCCCTTTTCCCATATGCCATTACATTTGTGACAGTAACTGAAACACTCAATTAAACTATATGGTTCAAGTTGATGAAACTGCAGAGAATTCATTTGGTCCCATTCACAGATTAAAGCTAAATCATTGTTGGCTTAAGTCAATGGAGTTCCATTAGTTACCTCCTGATTTCATAAATTCTTTATTGTTATCCAGACATTTTTTAATTCTTTCCTAATCCCCCATCTCCTCCTGATGTTATGCCTCATCAAAAGCAATATAATTTTTTCCTCATCAACACATAGGGACCCTCTTTCATTCTCCATCTGTCACTCAAACTTCATGGGAAGAACTGTAAGAGTTTCACGTGGGAAGAACAAACTGCGGACCCATCCACATACCAAGAGGTTCTTAAAGCAAAAATCTTGTGGGATTTATAAAAATTCTATTCAGTAACAAAGAACTGTATGCACTCATTGCCTTTGAAAAACAGGCTAACCTTAAAAAAATGATTCCAGCCCAAGACACTGCATTCACACAAGAAAGCTAAAATGCTTCTACACTATTATATAAACTAATGGGCCAACTCAATTTATTTGTGGTGCACCTGGGTACCTAGTACCAAAAGGAGTACCAGATACATTCAAGTAAGACATGCACACACACATTCAACAACAGTAATTAACCTTTTGACAGGACCTGTGTTGGTATGAAATATTCTGCATCTAAGGTATGCATTACTATAGGTGGCAGAAACTGCTCTGAAACCACCTCAGAGAAACCAGATAGGTATGTCTATTATTTAATGAGACTTCATTCAATATTGGTCTTTGGGAACCAATATTTAAAGCACCATGATATATGTCAGTTGTTAGCATTTTGCCTCATGTTTTTACACATTGTTTCTTTCAACCTCAACCAAAAGAGCCATATTCTATTAATAATTCTGTGCCTATGGAGGCATTTTTAATATTTAAAGTGTGTGTGTGCATTCCATATAAGTACTGGATATCCATCTATGTATTATATTTCTGTTCAACTTGGCAATGGTTCATATGTGATGCTTTCTGTTCAGCAATTAATCTACACATTTAGCTTTGCTTTTGCTACTTGTTGAGCAAACAAATGTGAAGTTAACTCTTTAGGAGAGTTGTTTAATAAGAAAAGGAACCCTTCCTGTTGTTATAATATTCAAATTATTTTTCTAAGTGAATGAATCTCATCTTTTGTGTATAAGCAGGTCATCCAATGAAAATTCTGAGATGCTAGTTTATCAGTTATACATTGGAAGCATTAACATTAAACTTCCCATTAATTGGTCCAGGTGTCCAACTGACTGACATCTGGCTGATCTAAGCCATATATATGGGGTGGCTTATCTTTACCCACCAGGGCAACAGTGATCACCTTCAGAATAAAGCAAGAGGCAAGGAAAGATCGTACTCTTCCCTATGAGCCTACCTTTATCATATTCCCTAAAAAATTGCTAAGGGAAAAATGTTAAATAAAAAGTCATTCTATAAACACAGAGAAAAACAATGAGTAAAAGTTTTCCTTGGTCATGGTATCATATTTCATAACAAGAAGTCAATGGGCACTCAATAGCTATTTTCACAGAAGCTAAGCCAGATGAAACATCTGCAGCCTGAAAATGACTTTAGTCACAATCTTCTTTCATTTGCTCTGAAAAACTCCTAATGTTCCATTCTGCTAACAAGCCAGGTGATTACAAGTGCCTTAAAAATCCAAATAAATTTAATAAAGTAATTACACAAAATTAAAACTAGGAAACCTATGTATACAACATCACAAAGAACTAATGTCTCAAAGCATTATATTAGTTATTACATGAAAGCTACCTAAGTTTTTACATAGCACCTTCTCTATATAAAACAATACCTGAAGCCTAACCAAGATCTCTTCCATTCGCTCACATAGAGGGTCCCCAGTTCTGTCACCTAGCGTGCCATAGAGACCACTATTGCTGCAGAGAAAACTGCCACATTTAGGAGATGAATTGGCTTTCATTATTTATTTCAAAGTCATCTCCAAAGTGATGTCCACAATTTTAATTCTCTGTACATGATTTCTTGGATTACCTATGTCATTTATTCATAGTTTCAGTAATATGTCTGCAACTTGTTTTAAGGTGGCAAATTGTTTTTCCTTCCCTCATGATAGGTCACAATTTCATCCCATCAACAAGTATTAAAACATGTACAAACAAGAAAATATTATACCCTCATTTAAAATTGTTGATACAATTATTGTGGCCTATTAACTTCTTGAAGTATACTGAAAATTCCAAACTTTATTTTCCTGTAAGCTATCAATGTTGTACTTTATTAAAATAATGCATCAGGAGTTCCTTACAACCTAAGAGTCATAGTACAATGAAGAAAAGAACAAGTAGGAAAAAAGAGAAATTATGAAAGAATAAAAGCGAAAGAGCAGGAAACTCTATTAAAGAAAGAAAAAAGAATCACCTGGAGACTTGGCTAAAATTCCTTATATTTACCCACTTACTTTTATAAACTATTTAAAACCACTAACCACAGACTAATAGTTGCGCTGGAATTTAAGATTAAAAGCCCAGCTGGTCTCTTTCTTGTACCACATGAGATGTTTGCTTGTGGTATTCAGTGCTTCCTGTTGTCCATTTGAAAATGTAAGTGTGCTGGCAGAAAGCAGAGACTAGATTTCCCACCAGAACTACAGTGCTCATTTATAATTTATTTCCTAGATTAATAAATCCTTATGTCATTACACATTTCAAATACTGTTACATTATAATCTCTATTCCTACTTCCTATTTGTGTAAAATATTAAAATAGCTGTTAGGAAAAATACATCTATTTTCTATAGTATTAAGTGCTTTAAAAAACCACCAACTATTTTGATTCCAAAATCTGGTTATAAAACTTGGAGGAAGATAAATCTTTTAAATTTATGATTAATAATAAATCTTATAAAAGCACTAAAAGTTAAAATTTCCATACAACCTCTACATAATTAAAAATATATTCTTTAATGTGAGAAAAATATATCATTTCTGTATTCGAGGGAGAAAGACATAATAGCTACTAATAATCACCAAACTAATGTAATTACGTTTTTCCCATATACACCTCACAAGGCAAAAGTAAATTATTAATCCATCTACAAAGTGACAATCAGGATCTGGTTTCATTAGGACAATTTTTAAAGATTTTTTTCAATTTCTATCAGATGGCTTTAAGTTGTATAAGAAGGAATCTGCTGGAAAGACTAAATATAACCAACTATGAAAATAAATGCTGCTATCTCCAGAGGCAAAAATACCATAGGACAACCCTCGTAGAAATAAACCAAAAAGCAAGTGAAATTGAGCAGTCACAAACTCCTTACTGCCTTTTCCCCCTTCCTATTACATTGTACTGTTTTCTGTTTAAAAAAAAAAAAACTAGGAAGAATTCAACCCCTGTAATAACCAGTATCAGGTTTTCTATTATAATAACATGAGGGAGAAAAAACGGATATCTAGTTTAAAGTTATCTAGTCTTTCCCTTTAAGCTTCTCTTTCTAAAATTATTGGTACAAGTAGACTGCATCTGTGAAAATCCATAGGAGTTCCAGAATTTGCAAACTATCCAGTCAGTCATGACCGAGTGTTCCCTCACTGCTGTTTCCTGAGGGTGCACCCTTGCAGTCACGGGGTGGAACTGGAAAGCCCCTGACATTAGTCACTAGTCCTCTGCAGGAATGTTCCTCTAGCCAACAGGAGCGCTTTGCTTTGTCTTTCTAGTTCACACAAGGTGGATTTTGGCTAAGGAGAAAAGAGGAAAGGAATGTGGATAAGTTATGGAAACATTTCAATCTGTTGCTATCTCCAAATTAGCTCTGAAACCAAACTGCAATTTGTTCATTCAAATTTATTGCTTTAAGAAAATAATACATGTTGTCCTATTACCAATTCTTTAAATTCGATGCTATCTTGGATAAATACTTTACAACAAGCTGACATTGAATAATCCTGCTTCTAAATTTATAATAAAGGGTGCACTCAGAATGATCCTACGTTTATGCTTACAAACATAAGTCACCAATTGTCTTCCAAGGCAAGTTCTTCTCTGTCCTCCTTATTTAATTCTTCTAAGTGACTTTCAAAAACACATGCCACAAAAATAAGACATTGTCCCTTAGTAGCTGCTAAAAGTTATCTAGTCTTTCCCTCAGGCTTATATTTTTAAAATTCAATAAGCAGTATTCATCCATATTGTCATATTATGTTTAGCAACGACTGTGCTTATAATTCAAGTATTGCAACCTTTTTCTTATAATCCATATACTTGCTTTTAAAAAATCATCTATGCCACAACAGCATAGTCCTTATTTTGTTCATTGTTTTCATTTTCTTGAGGACTAGTGATTTTTACTTCTGGTCTTGGTGGTCCTTGAGGGTCTAAATCAGCCTGGAGGAAAATAGAGCAAAACAAACATACTTAGCTCTTTGGGTTACAAAGGTAACAAAACTGACAAAGAAAAACTTACTCAATGTTCTATTTAATCATGTAAGTATTCAACTAGGAGCAGTTCCTTGGGCCCCTTTGTGTTTCCATCTACCCAGTGGACCTGCCATACCCAGCCCTTTATTTGTACAGGTTTTTCTGGGACCATAATCCACTATGTGTTTTAAAAGCTCAGGCTCATTTCTTATGCTGCAGGCTTTATTTTTCTCAATTTTTTCTTTATTTCCCTTTGAGCTTTTCTTTTCAAAAGCACATTTATACTTTTTAGTGGAGCATTTGAGAGATAAGGGAAGAAAAATGCAGCAGCTTCCCCTCATGCCTCATTAACCTGCTCTGATCCTCTGTCTCCTGGTTCTCTCATGGTGAATGTGGTGCCCAAGTGCCATCAGATACCAGGTCGTAAGAGCAGGACAGACCATCAAAAGGCAGAGGGAGCTCTGCTCTCACAACAACACTTGTTCTGCCACTTGCACTTTTCATATCTTATTAGTTATATTGTCTCATTTATAATTTGCCTTCCTTCATTAGATTGAAAACTGATGAAGATGGGAGTAGATGGTTCTCAAACTATGCCCCCTGCAATCCTGAACACTCTACTGGGCCAAAGGGCTCAGCTGAGGGGAAAACACCAGCTCCAGCTCCCCAAATCCCATAGCCATAATTCCAGGATTTTTGTTCCCAAAAAAATAGATATCTATCTATCTGTGTGCATATTCCTGGAGTAATGTCTTATTTCACATTACCTTGTGGAACATCTCAAATGGTATTTTGACTATAATGCGAGCTCACAATCTCAATAAATATCAGTTGTTCATTGTGCATTTGCCTTGTGTTTCCTGCTGTTTCTACAATCATTTCTCACTTTGCACAACAACTGTCACTTGGAACACAATGTTTCATAATAAACCAAATTTTAGTCATTTGGTAAGTACAGAGTCCTTTTGCAAGAGGTAATTATTAATTTATAATTCACATAAATATGCATGTTCATACATTTGATATGCATAAAGCATATCTATACTAATGCATCAAGGGAAATGAAGATATGATAGATCATTATTACAAAGGAGAGATGAGTCAAGTTAAGATTAAATCTCCATGTAAGTAACTTCTCTGCTCACGCATTTGCATTGTCCTTACAATCCCTACCTAGTCACTTATGAGGCACTTGCTCATATGGATACCCGAGAATTTGGATTCTTCCTCATTACATACCAGTGACACCTGTACCTCAGGCCTTCTCAAAATATATAATCTTGATTTTTGACTGATGCCAAATTCCTATCAAAAGCCTGTTTTTCTCCTTTATTGTTAAAGTTAATTTATTTTAATTGGCAAATAAAATTGTATATATTTATGGCATGTAATATGATGTTTTAAAATATGTGTGAGCTATGGAGCAACTAAACTGAGTTAACATATGCCTTACCTCACACACTACCATCTCCCATAGTGAGGACAGAAAATCTCCCTTGGTGATTTTCAAGTACACAACCCAGTGTCATTAGCTACAATCACCATGGACTCTAGATCTCTTAAACTTGTCCCTCCTACTTGAAATTGTGTATCCTTTGGCCAACATCTCCCTAATTCCCACCCCTGGGCCCTGGTAACCACCAGTCTACTCTCTGCTTCTACGAGTTTCAACCTTCTTAGATTCCACATGTAAGTGAAATCATGAATTGTTTGTTTTTTCCATGTCTGGCTTGTTACACTTAATAGAATGTCTTTATCCATGTTGTTGCAAATTACATAATTATTTTCAAAAGTTACATTGATGGAAGCCAATCAATTCATTTCTATAAACCTAAGTTACATGTTGAATTACACTAAACCATCAGAAAAACAGCACACAAGGATCTTACTATCTAGACCCACTTACTTTCTCATAAACTTTTATCAAAGGCCACTACAACAAAGAGTTTTATGAAGTCTACTACTAGAGCAGCCATATAAATAACACTGAGGACTATGTAGAACTACATATGAGGAATTTCTTACAGAATAGGGCTGTGATTATGTCATTTTGAGTAAAGATAAAATGAGAAACATACTGAGAAGTTTCATTTAGATGTTAAGAATGTTTTGTATGAGCTATACAGTGGATTACAGATAACTTTGTACTGGTTACTGAAACCTAGCCACAAGAACATTTTGCACTTTGCCATTGTTAAACTTGTTCTTCTCTCTTGTATTTTGCTAAACATAACAGAACCTGGTGTTCTGAGGGCTTGATTCAATAAATCCATTTAAAGTGAGCTAAACAAACGACAATTCCTCTAGAGAGCAAAGAAGTCACTGGTAATAGAGATGATGTTCTTTATATCACGTCTAGGTCTCACTGTTCTTGATATCCTTTTCTGGTTTAGTCTTCCCTGGTTTTAACTTTTTGTATTTTTGTATGTCTCTCTTTTATTGTATATGTTCTTAAAGAACTCTGTAAATTTTGTACAACAAGGTGGGAGATGGATGGATGGATCTATAGTGGATGAATAGATGGATGGATGGGTAAATGAAAGAATGACAGACATATGGACTGTCAGCTAGGTTGGCAGCCATATATGTTAACTGACTGAAATATGTAGCAATTAATTAGACAGTATTGGATCTTTCCTACTCTAGCATAAGGGGTTTTTGTTCAGATACATTCTTGTACAGACAAGTGTGAGCAAAAGCAATAGGAATACCTCATCCTGTCCACTGCCAGCTCCTGGAGAGTTATGTTCCTCATCTGCTGCTGACTGAAGCTCATTCTTAACCTGGCCCAGCTCCTCTCCATTTTCTTCATCAGTACCTCCATTTACATGGGCAGGACTGGCCTTCTCCCCGCTGTGTTCAGGGGTATCAGCAGCATCCCTGCCTCCTTCATCTGCAGCTCCGCCATTCATCCCTGAAAAGTCTTCTTTCTGCTCTGCATCTATGTTTGCTTTCTCTTCATCTTCTTCCTCATCAACTATTTCTGCTGGCCTCTGATAGAGCAAAATAAATAACTGATAAAAGTACAAAATATAATGGAGGATTTTTTTCCTTTGCACATCTAGTAGTATAGTAATTATTATTATATTACTGTTAAGTAAAACTACCTTACATGTACATAGTACTTTACAGTATAAAATATGTTTACATGTACAAAATACCTGCCATGTGCCACACTTTCAAGTATTTTCTCATTTACACCTCACAACAATGCTGTGAGATTGGTCATAGTCCCAGTTCACACTTAGAGAGCCAAGTAGCCAGCCTAAGATCCCTCTGAGAGAGCCAGAATTTGAGCTAATCCTGTGACTCCAGAACCAATGCTCTACTCCCCACAGCAGAAGGAAACTAATTCACAAGGCCCTCTGATGCTTGGCAATGGAGTGTCTAACCAGAGAAGGGGGCTAAAAAGTCTTTGTGGAGAGATGACCACACCAGCACTGTGGGTCAGGGTAGCAGCCCTGGATCCAGTGAACTCAGCTTTTCTGACATGGAATGTGAATAGCTTTTCACATAATGCACGTAATGCCTGGGAGTTAACAGCTTGTCTATAAATACAAGCAGTATTTTATAAACTCAAATTAAGCATTTGGATATATGCAAGTTCACTTTAAAGGAGAACAGGAGGCCAAGTACCACAACCAAGACTCTGGGGAAATAAAAACCCAAGTTCAAGTCCTAGCCAGGCACTCAGTGGCTGCTACCTAAATTCTGTGAATTTCAGGTTCCCTGTTTGTAAAATGTGAAGGTAATAAAATTTCCATGGGGGTTAAATGAGACAAATTATAAAAAAAGACCTCTTGTACATCTTACCTGGCACATGAAAGATCCTTAACAACACTGGAATTTTTTCCCATTTATTATGACACATCCTTTCCTGGAGCTATCATATTTCTTTATTTCCATCAATAAAATAAGTTTTTTAAATGTTAGGGTAGAAAGAACACAGAATTTGTTTTGTGTTCAGATCCCACATCTGTCACTTTCTGGCTTTCTGATGTTGAATACTTAATCCTTTGGCCTTTGTAAAATGAAGGGTTAGGGCTCGTTATCCCTGAAATCCCATCCAACTCTAGAAATCAACTGTCTTCTAAGAAAAGGGTGTCTATGGTACATTAACAATCTTTTTATAAAAGTTAGCATACTGCTTTCCATTTGGGAAGTGAAGAAAGATGGAGATGAAGGGAAGTAGACTAACAGTTTAGAAAAATATTGCACACAACATTATTCTGAAAGAGAAAAAGTTGGAACCATGAATTTCTATCTTCTGTTAAAAATAAAGTCACAAGTTCAGTTAAATGATATCAAAGATGTACTTAAACAATAAAGGAAAAAAATAGCTATCCCAAGGTCCTGCAGAAACCAATGTTTGTATTATACAGACTGAATAAGACAGTAAGGCTGATTGTTTAATTTTTAGTCAGAGGCCTAACATCAAATGGCGTAGAGTCCACACTACCCCTTAGAATACTACCCAGTTGAAGCCCACAGGAAACCTGTCTTAGTTACTTTTTCATTTCTGGGATAAAATACCCAATATCCAAAATGAAAAAAGGAAAGGGTTTTTTTAGCTCACAGTTTATAAAGGTTTCAGTCCCTAGTAGGCTGGCTCCAAGGCAGGGCAACATAGCAAAGGTATGGTAGAGGAGAAACAGTCCATGGCAGGGTAGTCAGGAAGCAGAAAGCAGTGAGCCTCCATTTCCCTTTTATTCCATCTAGGCTACAAGTTTATTGGTGCCACTCACACCCCTAGTGGGGCTTCTGTCTTCAGTAAATTTATTCATCTCTACCAGAAACCACAGTATTCCAACCAGTGGACTGATCTGATCCAGTACCACACACCCTTAATCCAATATCACACACCCATAATCCAGCCACCTCCCAAAAGTCCTACCTATGAGCACATAGGGACATTTAGATATAACCCATATCAAAGGTCAAAGGCTGGACAAATACTCAGACCAGGAAGAGGATAGATCTGCCAGATGGTGCTGAAAAAACTGGTGAAAAGACCTGTGCAATACAACTCATTAGACTTGATAAAGAATATCTGAATTTCCATGTATGAGACCTAAAAGACTGAAGTGAGAAAAAACTCCAATCTCTTAAGGAGAAAAATCACATTTTCCCATCTCCCCACCACAACCTTGTGGCATCCCCTCTCCAAAGAGAACTAACAGGGGAAGATATTGAGGAACACACCTAAACTGATGAGGAGAGGAGAGCTTGAGAAAGGACAGGTGGTTGCTATAAAAGGACTATAAAGGACTGTTGCTATAAAATCAGAACAAAAGAAGATGCAGCACACAGGAAAACTGGTTTCATTTCTATACACTAACAATTAACAATCTGAAAAAATTATAAAATGATTCCATTTACAATAGCTTTGACATGAATAAAATAATTAGGAATTAACTTAACCAAAGAGATGAAAGACTTGCACAATGAAAACTACAAAACATTGCTCAAATATATTTTAAAAGATAAACATACTCCATGTTCCTAGATTGGAATACTTAATTTTGGTAAGATGTCAACACTACCACAGTGATCTGTAGATTCAGTAAAATGTCAATGACATTTCTGCAGAAATATTAAACTCCACCCTGAAATTCATATAGAATATCAAGAAACCCTAAACACTCAAAACAATCTTGAAAGGTAGGCACAAAGCCAAAGGAATCACACTTCCTGATTACAAAACTTATCACAGAGCAACAGTAATCAAAACCAATGGCATAAAGACAGACATGTAAATCAATGGAATAGAAATTCAGAAATAAACCTTAATTTATACTATAGTCAAATGATTTCCGACATGAGTACTGCTTTAGTTACTTTTCTCACTGCAGAGACAAAACACCCAACATCCACAAGTTAAGAGAGGAAAGGGTTATTTGGCTCACAATTTGCAAACATTTCAGTCCATAGTTGCCTGGCTCGCAGGCAGGTTGGCATGGCAGAGGGCCATCACAGAGGAGAAAGAGTTCATGGCAGCAGAAGACCGCAAAAGCAAGCAAGGGACAAGACAGGCCTCTTTCTGTCCCTTATGTTGTATCCAGGCTACTGGGCTTAGGATGGTGCCAACCCAATCAGTGAACTGATTTAGTAATCACCACCCTTAATCCTAGCACCCTTAATCCTAGCATTGCACCATGAATCCATCACACACTCTAGATTCAGCCACCTCTGAAAAAGTTCCACCTATGATTGTATGAGTCTTTGAGGAGACATCTAAACACAAGCCACAACAAGTACAAATGAGGAAAGGACAGAATTTTCAACAAATGTTGGTGGGAAATCTAAATCTCACATACAAAAGAATGAAGTTAGTGTTATGGATTATATCTAGATGCCCCGCCCCAAAGCCTCATGAGCTCATAGGTGGGAAGTGGTTGGATTATGGGTGTTTGATAACTGGATTGATCCACTGATTGGTTTACTGTAGACGGAGATAATGGAATTACTGAAGAGGGGAGCCCTACCCTGGGTGTGGGTAGCACCAATCAATAGGCTTGTATCCTAGATGGATTATACAGAGAAAGAAGGAAAGCAGGCTCACTACTTTTTGCTGCCCTATTATGGACTGTTTCTCCTCTGCCATGCCATCCTGCCTTGGAGCCAGGTGACTATGAACTGAAACATCTACAAACTATGAGCTAAAATAAATCTTTCTTCTTTAACTTGTAGGTGTCAGGTATTTTGTCCCAATAATGAGAAAGTAACTAAAACAGTTTGACTCATGCTTTACACCATATACAAAAATTCACTCAAAATGGATGAAAGACCTAAAGAAAGCCTTAAAGCTTTAAAGCTCTTGAAAGAAAATAGAGCAAAGCTTCATGCTACCAGATGGGGTAGTGATTTCTTAGATATAGCAGTAAAGGCACAGTCAACAAAAGAAAAAGAAATAGACAAATTGGACTTCGTGGAAATTTTAAGATTTTTGTGCATCAAAAGATACTACCAATAGAGAAAATATTTGTAAATCATAGATCTGCAAATCTGAATGGAGGTTTCATATCCAGATTATATTTAGAACTCCAAAAACTCAACAACAAGTACTGCAAAACAATTCAAACATGGGTAGAGGACATGAATAGACATTTCTTCAAAGAAAATTTACAAATGGCCAAAGGGCAAATGAAAAGACACTCAAATCAAACTTCAGTGAGATACCTCCTCATACCCATTATGATGGTTACTATCCCAAAAAGGAGAGGAAAAAAAACAGCAAACAAATGATGGAAAGGACATGGACAAATTGGAACCCTAATGTATTGTTGGTGGGAAACAATATGGCAGTTACTCAAAAAATTAAAAACAGAATTACCATATGATCCAGAAATTCCACTCCTGGGTATATACTGAAAAGAACTGAAAGTTGGATTTTGAGGAAATATTTGTACACCCAATTTCATAGCAGTATTATTCAATATAGCTAAAGTATGGAAGCAGCCCAAGTGTCCATTAAAAGATGAATAGATAAGCAACATGTGGCATGTTATTTAGCCTTAAATGGGAAGGAAAATCTGACATACGGTATACCACAATGACATTATTCTTAGTGAAATAAGCCAAATCACAAAAAGACAAAAAGTGTATGATTCCACTTTTTTGAGGTACTTAAAGCAGGTAAGACCATAGATGCTAAAAGTAGAATGTTGGCTGCCAGGGCTGATGGGGAAGGAGAATGGGAGATTATTGCTTAATGGGTATAAAGTTTCAGTTGTGCAAGATAAAAAAAAATCTAGAGATAAATGGTGATGATGATTGCCCAATATGAATGTGTTTAATATTTAAGTGTACTATATATACACAATGGTTACAATGGTAAATTTTACATGAACGTATTTTACCATAAAATAAGATTACGATTAAAAAAGTTAAAAAGAGCAGAGAAAATGTCCTGCAGCAAAGATTATATTTCTGCATCACTGAAGAATAAGGCCTTCTGGGAAGGGCAACAAAAAAGCCAGCACTGAGGACATGGAGGGGCTTCCTTACTCAGGCAGAGAGGGTCTTCACAGGTGACTGGAACCAAGAATAAGCCTGAAGAGGTACAAAAATGCCTAGGTGTCTTGGGCCCAAGACAACAAGTTCCCCTCCTGGAGATCCTGGAAGATGGGGGGATATGGCCTTGGTGGGACTTTCAGGAAACTCTGAGGAACTCCAAAGGGCCTGGGCCCATTCATGTTAAGCAGGGCTCTGGGATCCAGGTGTTCAGAGAAGAATATTATCCCTACTTGCCTAATATCAAAGGGCTCTGTGTGCTCAGCACAGACAGGAAGGAAAGGTTGGGATGCATGGAGAAATCACACTGTGGTGTGGCACAGGAGAGAAGTGGTAAAAGCACATTAGGAAGAGACACTCAGGGTGGCATGCACATTCCAAGTGCTCTCAAGCATCTTGTGTCACCTGCACATTTGGTACCTGCTACAACCCTCATTATGCTCAGAAGCACAGTTCTTACATCCAGTTTACAAGTAAAGAAAATACAAAACTGCTGAGGCCTGGACCCAGGCGGGCAGGTCCCCACATCTTGGATTCTTCCTCAAATAGCCTAAGATGCTGCTGCTCAGTCATGGTCACTGGGACACTCATGGGGACAGTCAATGACTAGAATGTATAACAAACATGGTAGAAACCTTCATTCTACTGCTTAAAGGGTCATCAGCCTGAAAGCAAGACATTTCTAGAGCGTGTGTACTGTAGATTAAACTCAGGGCCTTCACATTGATCTACATCCCCAGCCCTTTTTATTTTTTATTTTGAGACAGAGTCATGCTAAGTCGCTGAGTTGCTAAGTTGCCCAGGCTGGGCTCAAACCTGTGATCCTTCTGCCCTACCTTTGCAGAGTGCTGAGATAATAGGCTGGTGCCGTGGCGCCAGCTCTGGATTTCTAACAGAGAGGCCTGGAGTGGTGGAGAGCAGGAACGTGCTCAGGACTGTGAGGCAGAGGGAAAGAAGCAGCATTAGCAGAACCAGGAACTCCTGGGTGCTAAGGGCCAGGAAGAGCAGATTTCTTTATAAATTATCTGGGGAAACTGAATAATTGTGCATCACTCTCCTAGAAATTATTTTCAAGCTCTACTGTGTCTAAATGTGCTCTTTTTGAGCAATTTAGGTTTTTTTCTAATTTTAAAGAGAATTTGTATAGCATCTTTTGGATAATGAGTGAATTATTTTTTAAACATAATTCACTGTCCAAAAAGATCATTACCCTGGGTTTTCAGACTTTTTTGATATCTTACATGTATTTTATTTGTCTGTCTCTAGCCACTAGAATACAGACAAATATTTCTGTTTTTCTCATTGATATGTAAGTTCCTAACACTTACTTCCTGGCACATATAATATGATCAATATGCATTTACAGAATGGAGCAATAAATGAACTTCTTCTCTAAGATTTATCTGGGTTGCTCTTACTTTCTTTTTTTAGTGTATGCACGCAATACGGAATAGGGATGTTCTTTTTGGGGACCTGATACATACACATAACATTTTTCTTCATTTAAAAAATACAAAAACTCACAATTTACTACAATTATTTAGAAACCCAGACATAGCCCTTGCCCCTCTGAGAACATTACAAGTACTTGCTAACATCTAGTAAGGTGATTACATCTCAGTGAAAAAAGTCTAATTCCCTTTCCCAAAATCTGGATTTACACCTAACAACTGCAAATCAACACCATGCTAGGTTTTTTTTTAGTTTTTAGTTTTGTGTTTCTTAATCTCTTTACTCCCAATTCTCAAACACAATACTTATGTATTTTACTGTCCTTTTACTCCATGAGGCAGGTATACACACTGATCTCTTTTTAAGGAACTAAGAACCTAGCCCTACATTCAGGGTCTATTCTCTTCACCATTATTACCACCACCATTACTAACAAGCAATATTATGCTTTCATCCTACTATTTCTATTAGACTTTCCCAGCACAGCTATTTTAATAGTCATCAAATAAAACTACATCTGGTTAACTGCACTTTAAGATATGCAAGATTATGGTGCTGAAATGCCAATTTGATCCATTTAAATAAGATGGTAACATTAGTTAGAAGGCTTATAATCCTTTAAATATCCTGTGTCTGCAGCAAAATTTATTATTACTACAACACTACAATTCAGGGCAAAAAATGCTGCTATGACAGGTCTGTAATGAATAAATGAAAAGCAATGTGCTTTTTGGTATAATCCCCTTTGAAGTAGACTTTAAATTATTAAAGATGTTTCCAGTGTATACATCAATCAAATCATCCCCAGAAGGAGCACTGGGTTTTACACCCATACACCCATACAAACAAACACACACACACATAAAAATTTATACCTTGATGAGGGCCTGCAAAGGAAATGAGCCCTGATAATATATATATATATATATATATATATATATATATCACAAAAGGCAAAATAGAAGCAATTCATAGACTTAATGAGTTCTCTTCCTGCCTCTCACCAAAGAAATACTATTAAAGAAGAGTCTGGTACCCTACATATCTCACAACTGATACCAATACTGGTCATGGAATGCTCACAACGAAGGGTGTTTTCAGGCTGACAGGACAGGAACCAGAGCTCTCACATACACCTCCACCTCGTCACTCTGCAGAAGCCAGTTCTCACAAGATCCAACAGTGTGTGTTCACCCCTGGGAACATCACTAAGGAATCCAGGACAATACATGCACCCACTGATGTCCACAGAGGTGAACGCCCACTTGTAAGTGTAAGGTACACTGTGCCCAAGCAGGTGGCTGTGGCCACTTGGAAAGCCAAGATTGCCTCAGCAAGACTGCCAGGAAATTCACCTCATATAGAATAGTGGTTAACCTTGACTGTCAAATTGATCGGTTTGAGAGATGCCTACATCATTAAAGTACACCTCTGGGTGTATGTGGGTGGGTCATGGGCACATAGCTTTGGTGATGGTATCTGTTTCCTGGCTCCATCTCTGGCTTTCCCGTGCTCTCTGCTTACCAGCTGCCATGCAGTGAGCAGCTTTGCTTTACCACATCTTTCTACCACGATGTTTCTGCCTTGGAGCTAGCCAACCATGGACTGAAAACTCTGAAACCATGAGCCAAAAACAAACCACTTCACCTTTAAGGTATGGATGTCAAGAATTTGTCCTAACAATGGGAAGCTGATCAATACACCTGGCCTCAAAGTTCCCACTGGAATTTGAAGATGATAATTAAAACCTTACATGACAACAGTGAGGTTGTATACACAAATGGCCATTAGGAAATGAATTATACATATACATATACACATCCATGTTTAGGATTATCATTCCAACTTTGCCACTTAAATGGAAAAAAGTTGAGAGTTGTCTGATGAAAACTCTACTACAAGGTTTGCACTAATGAAATTGTTTCCTCATGGCACAAGGACCTGGAGCCCTTCTACATCTCATGTTCATGAAGAGAAGTAATACTCAGAAAACCAGTGATTGTCTTGGCCTTACTGATTCATACAGTTAAAATTTAGGCTGATATCCCACCTTGATTTACATAAATTAATCACCTTTGATTTTGTTACATTGGTTATTCTTTGCTTTCAATTTCTCTAGCAGGTACTGTTCACAATTAATTTACTGTCCAAAAGATATTTTGTTTGTTTGCTGAAAAACTGCTGTTCACTTTCAAAAGCAATACAACAGTCCCAGCAGCAGACTCTGAGCAAGGATGGGCATGACATCTATGAGGTGATACATATACTTAGGTAACACATGGCTATCTTTAGTTGGAATCACAGGATGGCACTGGTCAGGTGTGGGTATAATCTTGCCAAGTATGTATGAAGCACATTTTGCTTCTCAGAGCACTTCCACATAGTTTCTTATTTCATTTTCCCAAACTGTTGGCAAGCATGAGTATCCTCCTTGTAGAAAATGGGAAACTGAGCCAGAGGAAAAAAAGGTAACTAAGGTGCCAAGGTTGACATGGCCAGTGGGCAATAAGGTTTTTCATCAGCATCATAAATAGACAGACAAACACAGGTTCCCACTAAAGAACAGTGGCCTTGGTAGTTTGGAAACTAGTCATTATGGTACAAAGCCCCTGGATAAGGCCTGACTCTACTAGATAATGAATGAACTGATGGAGCAGAGGACCATGGGCTGAGCTAGGCTCCACGTCTCTGCTTGTCCTTTTCCTACCAAGCACTGATCATGTTTTTGACATAGACTTTAAACACTGACTTTACTCTAAACGTTATCCTTTTGTTCTATTAGGCGGCATCAAATCATGACAATCTTAATTTTCTCCCCCAAGCTTACAATCCATATGGTGAAGTCTTAACCCCCAAGACCTCAGAATGTGACTGTGTTTGAAGAAAGGGTCTCTAGAGAGGTAATTAAGCTAAAATGAAGTCATCAGATTGGCCCATAATCCCACATGACTGGAGTCCTTATAAGAAGAAGGGATTAGGACACAGGCTTGTACACAGAGGGAAGACTAAGGGAAGACACAGGGGGAAGATGGTCATCTACACAACAAGGAGAGGGCTCAGGAGAAACTGAATATATCACTGCCTTGGTCTCAGACTTCTAGCCTCCAGACTGAGACAATAAAGTTCCATTAAACAACATCCAGTTTGTGGTGCTTTGTTATGCAGCACTAGTTGACTAATACACTAATCATGTACTACCTTCCCTCCCCTCCGCACACACATTCATATTCATACTCCACCCCTAATTTCCATAAAGAAATAGGGAAGTTGGACTCCTCCCCAAAAAACAGTGCACAGCAAAAGATGACCAAGCCCAGACCTCACAGATGGAGGTCTAGATGGAGAGGGGAGAGTCCTCTAGAAAAAAATGAAAAGAGTCTAGCCTGAATCCCCACACCACACTACAATCCATGCTGTTCCTTAGGTCTCTGCCGAGAATGCTCTTCCTCCCCACAGTTAGAGCCACCTGATCCTCAGAATCACTTGGTTCTCCAGACAGCTATCACTTCTCATTGGTGACCTTATGACACGTATCATGAATATTTCAGTATACCTAGACCACAGCATACTGTGACACAAACACAGTGAACAGAAATGGCTATCAAGTAGATGCCCCCCAAAATGTCTGGAATATTATGGAATAATGGAGAAATGCCAACCTTGACTGCAAGGAGACCCCCTGCCACGTCTCCCAACAAGGGCTTTTTCTAATTCATCTTAGAGCCCATCACCGCAGACTAGTGATATGCATTGTCTTGAATAAAATATCTTCCTCCTCCAGGCAGAAGTCAGGGCAGTAGGTGCCTTCAGGAAAGTTCCAGTAAGGAGGAGGGGGAGGCTCCCATTTATAGAGGGTGTCCAGGTGCCTGGTATTAAGCCCCGGGCACCTCATGTACGTAATTATACTGAAACTGACCTCCCAACAGCTTCAGAGGAAAATACTGTTATTATCCCAATTTAAAGATAGAGAAACTAAAACATAAAGAGTTAGGTCAATTTGTCCCAAATCCCACAAGTAGTGGCAGAGGGATTTGAATTTTTCTTTGAGCTCTGGATTATAGTAACTATTTTCTAAGATAATGAGCATATGGAGCAACAGCCTATCCCAACCTCCCTTCAATGCTAAGCAGTTACTTCCAGCCTTTAGTCTCCCAAGCCAGCACTTCACCATCACCCTGGGAGCTTGTTAAATGCAAGGTTCTGAGCCAGAAGGTCTGAGCCTCCGCACTTACAGTAGCTCCTGTGATGCCACTGCTGCCTGTGCCCCAGATCACACTTTGCAAGGTAAGATTCCAATGACAGAGACCACAATATAGTATTAAATACACATGTTTTTTTAAAAAAGAAAAGTATTTTTGATTAAAATTTTTAATCATAATGATGACTTGAAATAATGACTCTAAATGTAGATGTATTTTTATGTTAAAAGTTGTCAGTCAATTAACTGAAAGCTAGGAGAAAATAGGAAGACTGACTGTTGACAGAATGGTTTGGGGCCAAAAACACAATTCTAAAAGGTTTACTCTAATTATATCTTCATGCTACTATTTATTAAAAATCATTTTATACAAAAGAAACACATCATTGCAAAAATCAGAAAGATATTCCTACCTATGTTTAAGGTCCTCTCCCCTGACAATTACAAACTTTAAGAGAACAAGTAGAAACTGTTTCACCAAGGAGTATATATCGTGAAATTTTAGGAATAGATCATGTAATGCTATATTCAGTATAAAGCACAGTTCTTATGTTTCACTGCCATCTAAAAGGGTATTCATGACACTCTGTCTTAAATAGCAATTACACTGATGCACATAATAGTATAAGAATGATCACAGACATCATTTAAGCTTTGAATATTCCAATCTCTCTGGCGCACATCCAGAATGCACTAGAATAATGAACATATTACATATATGCCTAATTATAGATAATATGTACCCTTAAATAGAGAGGATTGTATAAGAAAATCTTGACCTTTTAAAAAGCACATTACTTATTATAAGCAATTCCTCTATTTATTATTAGAAAAGCTATACCAAATTTTCTCTTTAACATGACACCAACATTGGCATTTTCAGTGCATTTTGCCTGAATTTACTTATTGCATATCTTGCTATTTAGTTTGTAACTGACATTCTGAGAAAATGGCGGGTTTGTAAAGAAAGACATAAAGGTCTGGTAGTTATTATTGTTGGCTATATCTTGGCCGGGGTGGCTCCGGGGGAACCATAAGTATTCAGGATTTTCTAGAGAATGTGCAGGTAGTGACTAAGGTTAACTCAGGACTCCTGAGCAGTAAGAAGAAAGAAGATAGAATATGGAAATATATGAAAATCAGCCACAAGATATTGAAGGCATCAACTACTTCGAAGGTATTTCCACAGACAGATG
Source organism: Heterocephalus glaber (assembly GCF_000247695.1). The sequence continues at coordinate 2,793,502 of NW_004624756.1, read as the reverse complement.
AGGCTGCCCCCATTATTTACATTTTAAACACACATCACCTCTGTAAGTAACAGCAGGACCAAAAATTAGAAATGAGGGAAGACATCTAAGCAGAGACTACAGCTGATGTCCAGCCCACTTAGAAATAAATGTTGATATTTCTTTTATCAACATCAGGATTCCTGAGGGATATATTCTCATGTTTAAGGCTTTTACTATCTGAAATACCAGAACCAATCAGAGTTCTCAAGTCAAGATATCCTACCTAACCACCCAACCCTTTCCCACTTATAAGTCCTCTCTTCTTAAAATATATCAGACCTAGAAATTGTAGATAGGAACCAATAAAAGGAAAAGCCTAACTTAGCTGTCCATTTCCCCATGTAACGTTTGTTACATTTGAAAGGTGGGGCAGTATGTGGATTTGTTGTAGGTTTCAGGGGTAGAAGGTGCTTCTATGGAACTTACAGCAGAGTGCAGGCATAGATATTGAAAGTACAGAAATTATCACACTTGTTTTTATTTCTGTTTCCATGGAAACAAAAATCATCCCCCACCCAAGTTGAATGAGATCTTTTGAAATAATCAGCTTCAATTTTTTATGATAGCAAAATACTGCTTTCTGTTTCAGCTTTCAGAATCTTACTTTCACATGGGGGAAAAAAGGTTTAGATGTGGTTTGAAGGCCCAGTGACCTACAAAAAGCATGGTTCTATTGAGAGACATGACCCTTTGTTACAGAAGTAGAGGGGAGCTGAGGCCAGCCCCTGCTCAAGGCTGCACACCAGGCCCATTCAAACTAGAAGAGAATTCATAACAAATTGAAAGTTTATGTTTAGATGGCATGGGAGTATGTAGTCATCATCAGGAAAAAAAATTTCTCATTAAGTTTTCTCACTTTAGAAGTAAATGTTGATTTTCTTTCATTCACACAGAAATCCCTGAGGGCTACATTTTAATGTTTAACACTATTTATACCAATTAACACAAATCTATATACATGATGCCATAAAAAGTTCTTATTGACAATGCACAGGAAAATCAAGAACTCTGATCATCCCAACTCTTCTGAAGGCTTCTGACTTATGCAATGCTTACAGCACCAAACAAGAATGGTTCACTAAGAGACTGTGACTTGAAAATAAAGAACAGTGAGTATATGGCTGACACATAATTCCTCTAAGTCAGGGCAAATACAGTTGGCACATACAGTTGGCACATACTTCCTCTTGGTTAGGGAAGACAGTGAAACCGAGTGTCCTCTGCTAGGCAGGATGTGCTGCCATTCACAGGATAAGTGGAAGCCCAAGTATCCTCACTTCCTTCCTACAAGGTGATCAGGGAGGAGGGTGACTGGCAGCCAGGACTTGGGCTCCTGGGCCAATGCCACCACCAATAGGCATATCTCCATGGAAAGTGGCTTTTCCACTGAGAGGACGTGCTGCTTTGATGACAAAATAAGTCATGTAGGCAAGGTTCCCTTTTGGTTCTAGACATTTACAATTCCACTTAGTAAATACATTTCAGTGAAGTAGTTCTGAAGATCTGGTCAGAAGAACCTTCACCTTTCTGTGTATCTTATTGCATGTAAAAAATGAAGCACTTCATCTTCCTTACATTTCCTGAGAAAAGCTGTAGGCAATTTCTGATTCTCCATAACCACCAGGTAGAATAAGTGATGAGACCAAGCAAGGGCAGGTGCATATTTAGATAGCAAAGCTCCTGTGTCTAGATTTAACCTCCAGGCTGTAGATCCCTTAAAGCAATATTATAGTCTATATGTGTAGACCAAGAGTCACAGTTAAAATGGCTCCAGGGGCTAGGCAAATAACAAAGATAGGTAACTGAGGACAATAGGGAATGCTATGAAACTGGAGAATTCATGGCCCACTAAAGATTCAGATGTCAGTCATAAGCTCTGTGCCAGCCAGACTATCTTGGGGAATCTGGTCACACACAGCCAGTTTGTCATTCCTAGCCTTTGAGACAACTTACTTTCCCCTCGTCAATTATTATAAAAGTGATTTCTGGTTTAACACTGCAAATTGAACAAGTGTGAGGGTTTGTTTTTGCTTTTCTTAGCTCCATTCTGATGCCCCTCTAAAGTATTGGTAAAGGTAGTTTAAAAAGGGAGAAGCCTATAAGGACACAGAAGACTGAAAAGAAATAATAACCACAAAATTTGGGGAAAACAAAGCCAATGGAGGGGGCACTAGGGAGAGCAGAGCTGAGGAAAGTGAAATGTGAGCCCACAGAAAGGAGGAACCAGAAGCAAGTCTTGGAGGCCCCTGTACTGACACCAAGTAAAGAAATCTGGTGACCTAATGACAAGGCTCTGAATCCCCTATCCCACAGTCACATCCCAAAATGTGACCACCAGGGTTACTACCAAGTCAAGATGCTGAAAGATCCCTCTCACAGGAAATAGGCAAGCAAAAAAGAGTAATACTAACAGTAATAAAACTTGGAGGAGTCTCCCTACGAATAGCCAAAACCAATCACCAAAATGTGACTCTCTCCCTCCTCACCTATGAGTTCTGTAGGAGCACCAAGTTCCTGTAAGACCCCACTGTAAAGTCTAATCAGACATGAAGGGAAGCCTTCATGTGCACACAGGGATGAAATCATAGAAAGAAACACAGAAACTGAAAAAGAAACTCAAGAAATGATGATAGCATGGGAAAAGAAAGTTCAACATAATATAGCATTAACTTTTGGAAAGACAAGGGAAGCTACTACACTCATAAAACAAGAATAGGATGCTATAAAAAGGAATATTCAGAAAATATGAAAGAGCTCTTAGAAGTTAAAGATATGATGACCAGGAAAATGAATAGACAGTGGCTAGAAGTGTAGCTCAGTAGTAGAGCATTTGCCTAGCATGTGCAATGCCCTGACTTCAGTATCTGGAACCATGAAAAAAGGCAATAGATAAAAGATAAGAGGTGAGGTTATCTTAAAAATAAAAAACTGACAAAGTAGAAAATAATCAACAGAGGCCATGCTACCACTCCCAGGACAGAGGAGGTGAGCCAATCCCAGCGCCCAAGAGGAGGCTCCCTGACTGTGATTCCACAGCTCCCAGGGCAGAGGAGGTGAGCTGTGTAGGTGCCAACAGCAAGCCCCTTCCCCGTCCCCACCCATGGAAATAAGAAGACACATAAACAAACCTCAAAAACAGACTTCCAGATCACCTACAGGAACCCCAAAGGGAAATGAGATGGAACAATCTGATACTCAACCACCTGGACTCCCTGAACTGGCAACAAAAGAGGATCTGGAAAAAAATGAAATCAGAAATAATTTCTCAGATAACAGCAGAGATTGTGCCCATAGTGCAAGACATGATTAATAAATCTAGAGAGGAGCTGAGGAACATGATGGAATACCAACATAGGAAACAAATGGAATCCATAAAACAGTTGCAAACAGATTTCCAGGAGATTAAAAACTCCATTAAAAGTCTACACAGCAGAATGAGCCAATGTGAGAACAGAATTTCAAATATAGAAGATAAGATTGTAATTAGTGACTAGGAAAAGAAAAATTGCTTCAAAATTGTAAGGGACCACGAGAAATCAATCCAGCAGCTGCAACACGATGCAAAGAAGAATAACATAAAACTGATTGGAGTCAACAAAGAAACAGGAGAGAGTGCAGATGACATAAAAAAACTGTTCACAGAAATGATGGCAGAAAACTTCCCAAGCAGGGGAAAAGAACTTGACATACAGATAAGTGAGGCACATAGGACTCCAAATAGCCTTGATCAAAAAAAGTCTACACATAGGCATATAATTGTTAAGATTCCAGAAACCCAACAGAAGAACAAAGTTCTATAAGCAGTTAGAGAAAAGAAACAAATCACATCACATACAAAGGAAAGCCCCTCAGAATCACAGCAGACTTCTCAATGCAAACCCTCAAGGCAAGAAGAGCTTGGAGTGACATATTTCAAGCCCTAAAGGAAAACAGCCTCCAACCCAGATTTATGTACACTCCAAAGCTATCTTTCAAAATTGATGGAGAAATAAGATACTTTCAGGGCAAAGAACACCCTAGGAACTTCATGAATACCAAACCAGCACTCCAAAAAATTTTAGACAATATCCTAGGAAAAGACAATGAGGATCACAACCCCAGGAAGCACAGCAGAATGAATCCATTGGGTGCGACAAGAAATTACATGTAATGGGGGAGAATCCAAGAAAAAGAAAAAGTTATGACAATGATAAGTCAATACATGTCAGTTATAGTCATTAATGTTAATGGTCTCAACTCACCAATCAAAAGAAATAGACTGGTAGAATGGCTCAAGAAACAAGATCCAACAATATGCTGCATACAAGAAACACATTTAATTCAAAAAGAAACTCATAGACTGAAAGTTAAAGGGTGGAGAACAATACTCCATGCAACAGGAACCAAATAAAAAGCAGGATTAGCTATCCTCTTTGCAGATCAAGTGGATTTCAAACCAACACTGATTAATAGAGACAAAGAAGGACTCTACATCCTTGTAAAGAAAACAATCCAAGAGGAAGAGATGACAATCATAAATATCTATGCACCAAACACTAGTGCATCCAATTATATAAAACAACACTAACAGACATGAAAAATCATATAAGCACTAATACAATAGCAGTGGTGGACCTCACTACCCCACAGTCACAAATTGATAGATCAACTAGACAAAAAACAAGCAATGAAATACTAGAACTCAATCAATCTCTTGAACAAATGAACTTAACAGATGTTTACAGAGTGATCCAACCCACAAAATCAGAATACACATTTTTTTGGCTTCACACGTGTCATTCTCCAAAATAGACCACATACTAGCTCATAGAACACGTTTAAGTAAGTGCGAAGGAATTGAAGTTATCCCCTGTATATTATCAGATCATAGTGCAATAAAATTGGAGATCCATAGCAAAAGAAACCACAAAAATTTCATAAACACATGGAAATTGAACATCACACTTCTGAAGAACTAATGGGTCACAGACGGAATTAAAGAAGAAATCAGATAGTTCTTTCAATTGAATGACAATGACAATACAGCATATCAGAATCTATGGTACACAATGAAAGCAGTCTTATGAAGGAAATTCATACCAGTGAATACTCATATTAGGAAAACAGAGCAAGCCCAATTAAACAACCTGATGCTGACCCTCAAGCTTCTAAAAAAGAAGAGCAGGATGAACCCAAAGCTCATACAAGGGAAGAAATTATAAAGATCAGAGGAGAAATCAATGCAATGGAGACTAGGAGAATGATACAAAAAATCAGTAAAGCCAAGAGTTGGCTCTTCAAAAGAATAAACAAAATCTACAAACCCTTAGCCAACCTTATAAGAAAAAGGAAAGAAATGGCCTAAATCCATGCAATTAGGAATGAATAGGATGAAATTACAAAGATCCAGCAGAAATCCAGAGAATCATCAATACCTACTTTGGGAAACTATATGCCAATAAGATGGAAAACACAGAAGAAACGGACAGATTTCTACATATGTATGAATTAACAAAGGTGAACAAAGAAAAGACTTAAAAATTCTGAACAATCCAATATGAATCAACAAAATTGAAAACGTAATTAAAAACATACCAACTAAGAAAAGCTCTGGTCTTGATGGCTTCACTGCTGAATTCTACAAGACATTTAGAGAGGAACTACTGCCACTACTGTTTAAATTCTTCAATGAAATTGAAAGCGAAGCAATGCTACCAAATTCATTCCTGGAAGCAAGCATCACCTTGATCCCCAAATCAGAGAAAGACCCAACTGGAATAGAGAACTATAGGCCAATCTCACTAATGAACATAGATGCAAACATCCTTAATAAGATACTGGCAAATGGAATGCAGAAGATCATCAGGAAGATCATATACCCTGATCAAGTGGGATTCATCCCAGGGATGCAGGGATGGTTCAACATACACAAATCCATCGATGGAATACACTATATCAATAAAGCCAAGGACAAAAACCATATGATCATCTC
>NW_004624756.1:2769032-2785676 GCF_000247695.1 Heterocephalus glaber | reverse complement strand
TGAGACATTAGAGGCATTTATAGCTAAATGGATGCACATTGAGGCAATACTCTTCAGTGAAATAAATAGGACACACATGTAAATACCAAATAGTTTCTCTAGTGTGAGAAACTGAAAGTGTAAATAAGGACTAAAAGGTATAATAGATAATGTGACATATGAAGAAAAGGGGCAAACCAGAAGGGGAAGTGGGAGGAGTAGGGGAAAGGAAAGAGGAGAATGAAATTAATATGAGAAAATGAAAAAATGGAAACAAAGTCTTTGTAAATAGGGAATGATGGAGTTGTTGAAGGGAGGGCAGGGGAATGGGGAAAAAATAAGAACCAAGGGAGATTATATAAAGGATATAAATTTCCAATGATGAAGGTCATTATATTGATATCAAATATTAATATCAAACTTCTCACCTGCCTTTCCAAATGGGAAGAAAGATGGAGCAATGCCTTCAAAATGCTGGGAGAAAACATGTTGAATCTAAAAATGTTACACCTAGCCATACTTATGTTCAAGTTTGAGTGGATAAGTAGAGAAGAAAGGACATTTTCAGACATGAAGTCTCACCAAAAAAATTAAAAGTGCCTCCCATGAAGCTTTTCTCCCAAAGCCACAAAAGCAGAGTTCTATAACAATGAAGACATAACAAAAAAAGAGGAAGACATGAAACCTAAACAAAAGGGATTTCATCCACTGGAGAAGCAAGGAAATTCCCAAAATAAGGATAAAAGAAAATACAGTCCAACTCTGGAAAAAGCAGATCAAGAGAACAGCTAATCATCTTAGAAAAAAGGTTCCTGTAAGATTCCATCACCACTGGATGTGTTAAATGTATGGGGAGGAGATGAACAGTTCTGATGCAATCTGGAGGTGGCCTTGTAATAGAAACACAGAAAATAAGCAAGTGAAAAAAGGAGACAATTACTAAATTAAAGAGGAGGGGAAAATATGGTTACACAATAAAGAAAATGTAACAAGTACATTGAATGGTTCAGCTAGGAATAATAAATAGTGAGAATACTGCATTGATTAAATATTAAATTAGGCAAAAATTACTCTAAAGTAATTACTCTTAGTGGGAAGAAAGAAGAGGAAACCATGTGTATTGGTTTGCATATATGTGACCTTATTTTTGATTAGTGGGTGAGAGGTAATAAAAGACATCTTCTATAGTCATGAGATAGAAAGATAATAAATAGTATCTAAATTTGAAAAATAAAAACAAGAGATTTATTTCATCAAATTTAAATGACACCAATTAAAAGAATCTCCATTATTTTTTGTATGTTTAAAAACAAAAGCATTTTAAAGTGCCTGTTAAACTATAAAATGCCATCACTTGTAAGACTTAAGAATCTCAGAGGTATGAAAGTGAGGAGGTAGTATATGTCTTAGCAATACAGCAATGCATTGTTCCATAAGAAAGTTAACCTAGGACAAATCAGTTACCTCTGAAGAACAGAAACAGGCGGGGAGGCATGGTACTGGTTGTGATTTTTGTTATAATGTATGTTGAACTGGTTGACTTTTTTAAATGGTGTGTATATAACTTTGATTAGAAAATAAATTTTAACTAAAGAAGTAAGAAAATAGTATATAACTCAACCTCCAACTAACAAAAAAGAAGAAATAAACTTTCTTGGTCCCAGCAATGTCCATGGTGCTGGCAGCATTAGTAGCCAGAATATCAGCACTTGTGCCCAGGGTCCCATTTTCTACAAGGCAATAAGAAGGGTTAGGTTGATAAGCACAGTGGTTTGCATGTCAGAAAAAAAAGAACTGTAAACTTGAGAAACCCAAATCTTTTTCTTTTAATATTTTTATTATGGACAAATATATTTAACATAAAGTTTACTGCCCTACCCAGTCTTAATTGTAAGTCAATAATCAAATTCTTCATAATGGGTAGTAAATCGGCCCAACCTTTGCACCATAGGGAGACATTATCTTTAGGTTGTATTGCTGATTGTTGGTTATATTAATGGTTATACTGTCCAGCTTATTGGACAACAAACAAATCTGACCTTTTCTCCAAAATAGGGTTTCTCAATCTCATCACTGTTGACATTTTGAGCTGGGTAATTTTATGTTGTGAGGATGGTTGTAAGCACTATCATACAATTAGCAGCATCCTTGACCACTACCCATTAGTGCCATCCAGTAGCACTGCCACCCAGGAAGGCAACTATCCCTGTGGCGATAGAATCTCCTCTAGGGGAAAGTGGTTATTCCAGAGAAGTCCTATCTCTGACCTCCAAGGCTGTTCACTCTAGGCGCATCCTTGAAAAGACAGTTTGGGACAAGCCAGGAAGTGAGTGTTCTACCCTCAAGAGCTGCAGAGACACAAGCAGCCCATGGAAGATGGTCCAGCATTCGTCTCAGTGCCTACTTATAAAGCTGCATCTGCTTTTCGGCAATGGGTCCATTGCTCAGCCAATTTATGTACACACACACACACACACAGAAGTCCTTCTTCATGCCCTTTTCACTAAAATCACAATGTGTATAGAACTTTAGGATGACAGGAAACCAGCCCAAGGAAGTTAAGTAGCTAATATCCTGAGAGAATGCTCATGTAAATGGTATAATAGCTGAGCCAAGTGGTCTGAAGGACTTACATTTCCTTTCCTGGTTTTTATTTTATTTCATTCAATTATTTTCCCCCAGATAACTTCTACTTTGAAGTTAAACAGACCCACACTCCAGTCCCAATTCCCCTACCCAGCGATACAAACTAGGCAAGATAATTCACTTCTATGAATTTACTTTCTTGACATGTAAATATACACCTATGCACAAATGTCAAATGGGAATAGTAAGACCTATCTGACAGGGTTGTCACCATAGTCACATGAGATGATGCCTGGTACGGCACCCAGCACTCAGGAGGCTCTGAACAAACCCTATCTAGTGTTTGATCACCATTGGGCCAGGCCTGCAGAACTGATTTTACTAGCATGAAGTTAATGGGATTTAAGTTAGTTTCCTCACATGCTCACTTACTTTTCACAATACTTATAACACAATTGCTTGGGATGGACCCCAGAGAGAATGGCTCTGAAACGGGACTTTCTAAGCACCTTCCCCACCAAGTGAAGCAGACAATCCCAGCACTATGACCAACAGAGTCAGGAAGGGAAGTAACTCTGGTCTTTTGTTACCCAGCTTTATTTCCCTCAATCTGACATCAATGTGTTGGTATTGCTTTAGCCAATTCATTTCTCAGTCTTCTTTGCATCCTTGCAACAAGCTCTCACTCACAAGCCAAGTAAGAACCACGCTCTGCAGACACACACACATCCAAGGCTGTGCAAGGATTGTCAGAGGTCAGTTCTCCCGACTCTCAGTTCCTGTAATCAGCAAGTTTATAAGCAAACAAATACCTCTCACGGATTTTGCAAGTTGTTTACTAAATGATTAACAGAGAGATTTCTCTTTTACTGATAATACTATGATTCTCTCTTGGTATCTTGACTTTGGAATATAAATGAGTCTTGTTTTTAACAGCTATTAAGTGTTGCATATATTTGATGATTTTCCTTCTTTGTCTTAAAACATAATATTTAATTATAACTTCACAGAAGACTTAAAATTCTGTTTTCTCACAGGGGAAAAAAATACCTAATAACTAGAGTTTATGAAAAACTATTAGTTATAGCAAATCCTACAAAATAAATTGGATTTTTTAAATCTGTGATTTTTAGCACATTAGGTTTTTCACCAAGAGGGCAATGCTTGCAGAAAATACCTGCGGAATAATCAAGCACACATCTCACTGCTACCCTGCTAAGACAAATACAGTTGAGAAGATCATCAAGGAATTTGTTGGATTGTGAAATTTGCTTTTAGAAAAGGAAATATCACATAATAGTCAGAGGACAAGTGGCAATTCTCAGTGACTTCTCCCCATTCCTCTGAGTCTGGGATTGTCATTTCCCCTTCCTCACCTAAATTCCAATCTTCCATCTAGAAGTGTAAGAAAGCTCGTTGAATTGTGGTAAGAAGTAGAAATGACTTACTTTTTCCATCATTTAACCATAATGAAAGCTACTTAATTCCTTCTATAAGTATATATATAATACACAAACATGAACACACATACCCACTCCCAAAAGTACAAAGTTCCAGCTAGGCGTGGTAATACATGCCCACAGTCCCAGCACTCTGAGAGGCTGAGGCAGGAAGGTAGCAAATAGGAGTCCAGCCTGGGCAAATTAGTGACTTAGTGTGATCCTGTCTCAAAATAAAATATCACCTCAATGTGCATCCATTTATCTATAAATATCTCTAATTTCTCATTTTTTATGGCTGAGTAGTATTACATTTTATTTTTAAAAAATAATAAAATTAAATTTAAAAAAATAAAATAAAATATAAAAAGGGCTGGGGATGTAGTTCAGCGTGAGGGCTCTGGGTCCAACCCCTACTATTGAAAAAAAGGAAGTACACTGTCCCACTGAGCTAAGAAAATCAATATACATCTAGCAAACATTTGAGTTGCATTTACATAAGCAATTCTTGTGTGAAAAACAAATTCCAACAACATTTTCAACTACCCTAAAGGAGAGAATATGATATCATTTGTTAAATGCTTTTCTAAGAGAAAGACATTTTTTATAGATAAAAACTTCAAGCCAATGTGCCTTTTTGCATCAACTTTCTCTTTTGCATTTCACACCTAACTCCATCACATCTTGCTCTTCAATGCAGTTTATCAAAGATAGGCCACCTTTTGCACTAAAAAAAAAAATAGACTGTGTTCCAATGGCTGGTTTTTGTAAGAATAGGAGGAAGAACTGCAGGGTATTTTGTTACATGTTTAAGGTCATTCAGTGGCCTGGCACCTCAGAGGGTTTAACAGCATGTGGCAGGTCACACAAAACTTGAAAGACAACCAGCAATCATTGGCTTTCATGCGTATGTTCAATGGCACGGAGATTACCTGGTCGACTGGAACCTCAACCTGAGTCTCTTCATCTTCCTGGACTTCTGCTGCTCCCCACATTTCAGACCTCTCTGCTCCAGCTTTGAAAATGCCTTCATCTATTATTGGAGACACACAGTGAAAAATTGAAATCCAATTGTGACATCGTGTGGCTGCACCGTGAAATTACAGCAGAAAACCTAAAGGCTATTTTTCAGTAGTATTTAAATTCCTCTTATAGTGAAAGGATTTGGGGAGCCCCTAGCCCCCGCCCCCCAGTTCTTCTATATTTTCACTGTGAAAATGTTTCAGGAGCAAAACAAGGCTGACCCAGCAGAGCAGATTTTTGGTGGAGCCCTGTTCACCCTGTGGCTATAGAATTAACATCATACCCTGTACTGGGGCTAAGATGGGGAGTCGACAGCCAGCATCTCAGTGCCCTCTCCCTGGCCACAGACTAGCAATGACGCATGCTGCTTTAAAATATTACTTTCAGACATTTCCCCTTCCCAAGAGGATGCTGCACACCCTACGTTCTTTATATTCAGAGTGGTATTTAAAAAATGCTTTTTGCAACAGAATCAGGGAACTGAGTGTCCACATCATACCAAAAAAATCTCATTTATTTTGCAGATTTCTACAAGATTTTCACAACCTATGACTGCAAATACTTATCTATAAAATATAAAATAAATCTCTAAGACTTTAGTTTAAGCCCCTGCAACTCTCTTTAGAGAGTTTAGAAAGCAATAATCACTGCTTTCCATATTTGAAGTAGTTTTAATGTCTCCCCTCAGCCTACTCTTCTCCAGGGCAAGTAATCAAAGAATCACAGGACCATTTGTCATTCTGTCTGTCAGCTTGCCTCAAGACAGGTCTAACGCTTCAGCCTTCCTCACAGATGTTTTCGCTGTCCAATTTTTAAGGCTCTCCAGGGATGAGGATTTTACCTCATTCCCTGGTAATCTATTAAGCATTTGATTACCCCTACAGTCTAGAAAGTATGTTTTGATCTTTTGTCTTAAAGTCCCCTCTATTTCTGTACTAGAAGTGTGTTTCTCAGAGCACAATGATTTAACACACTTTACACAGTAAGACTCCATATTGCTACAGTTATGAAATCACCCCTTACCAAATGCAAAATGTTTTAACATGTGTTGGGGAACAACTACATGTAGGACGCAGTGTTAGCCGAGTGATAAGAGTGAGATTTGGATGAGAAGTAGGCTGTTTCCAAACTGCCAATGGTCCAATGAGAGAGACAAACACACCACCAACCACCAAGATGCACCAGGTGAGGGCTGTGATGGGTAAAGGGGCATTGAGGGGCATCACGGGAGCTAAGAAGATGCACTGAGGTGAGGAAGGAATGAAGGGAGGAGGGAGAGGGAAGGAGGGAGGGATAGAAGGAGAGAGGGAGGAAGGGAAAATAGGCATGTTTGACATTCATTTCTGAAATTACCTTAGAAGCCAACGGTCATTGTCCGACACTGGCCTAGGCAGACTACCATGATGACTTGTATCCAGTGACTCTGTGGATGGCATATTCACATCCAAATGTTGCACTTGCTTACACAGAGAACCCTATGGATGGCCCAGGAACACAGGCCTAATGCTCACATTCAGCTACAGTTCGCAGCTGTGTTTTTGGAACCAGCATTCCACCAGAAAAGAAGAATACAATCGATAATAACAAATAAAACAAACTGAAAGGGCCCTGGAAGGGAAATTGACAGCCATATAGATATGAACAGCAAAGACACAAATCTCCAAAGCTCTGGCTTGTGTCCAGTGACACGAATGCAGAACACAAAGATGAAACGCATTTGTCCTCCTCCTGCAGCGAGGACCTTGCTCCTCGGTGAACTGAGGTGCTGAAGCCGCTCCTCCAGCGGGATACACAGGGGCCAGAAGAAGAGAGGAGCTGGAGAGTTTCCAGCTGAGAGGAAAAAGCCTGGCCGGGTTTTCACGTTCATTAAAACTCTCATGTTAAATTAAAGGTGAACTGATATATTTAGGGAAAATATATTTTTATTATAAATCATCTCGATAAATGTATTTTAGAAGTCTTAGATGGAGGAAATAAAAACCTTTCTGATCTCATGACCCAGAGAGAACTGCCAGTAATATTTTAACAACTCTTTCTGCATGTCTCTCCCCTCCCTCTGTTTCTCCCTCTGTCTCTCTCCCTCCCTCAGAGCCCCCTATATAAAACTGAAATCTTATTGTATATGTGATTTATATGCCATTTTTCTACTTTAAAGTCATATAATGAGTATTTCCTGCACCATTAAATATTCCTTGACGATAATACAATGTGATGATACCATACGCTAGCCTCATGAATGGAAAACACTGAATGAAGAAAACAGAATTTTCTAAACGGACAGGGCGAGCGTGGCGGCACCCAGGGCTCTGGGTCACAGTCGCTGCGGGAGGGTCCGCAGGCCCGGGTGCTTCTCTCGCACAGACCGCCTGTCGCCCCTCTCTCTCCTGAACCCTTGTCTTCCCAGACTAGCACTGCACACTGAGTCCCCCACAAACATTTGTTGCAGCGCAAGACCAAAGGGAAGCCCGTTTTTAACTCTTGGTCCTGCCGCCGGCCTGCCCCTCACACTGTGCCCAGGGTTCCATTGAGCCCTAGCCAGCCAGGCCTGGCCCCTTGGCCCGCTCCCCTCACCCAGCAGTTTCTTCACCTCGCCCTAGGGGAGGCCTCCCCACCGGCCCCAGGCACCCCTGAGCACCTGGCCACAACCCAAGCGCGCACAGACTCGGCACCGCATGTCGCCCCTGCCAGTGGGCCCAGTCCAAGCTTCAGGCCCCTCCCCTGTGGCAGCCTGCGGAGCCCTCCTCCCAGGTCCTAGCCCACAGTGTCCTCCTCTCCACAACCAGGAGGAACCAGTAACTTCCTCCCCCTCCACTTGCATTCTCTAGCTTTTGCTTATTCGTAGATCAAGGTTTTTTTTTAAAAAAAATAAGTAAATAACTAGAATTAAACCCAGGGCCTTTGCACTCCGCCACATCCCCAGCAATTTTTTATCTTGCTAAGTTGCGAAATTGCCCAGAGTGGGTGATCCTCCTGCCTCAGCCTCTCAGAATGCTGGGATTACAGGAGTGCACCACCACACCCAGCAATCACCCTTCATTTTATCCACTTCTTGCACCCATTCTGGTCACCAGTTCCTCGAGCTCCATCAGGCCCAGACAAGACCACGGCTACAGCTTCTGCCTCTCAGCTCTCAGTCCTGGACTCACAAGGTGTTGGCGTCATCTCACGTCTCGAGGAAATGTTTGTTAAACTGAACCAACCATACAAAGTATTAGATAAACATCAAACATTTGGCACTGCCTGGAAGGATTATTTGCAAGAGAATTTATCTGTGCACACACTTTATTCATGGCCAATAGTGGTGGGCCAATGTGAATGCTCACGAGGAAATCGGGCCATAAATCTGAAAATTATAATCACTTGACACACAAGAATTGCCAACAAATCCAAACTACCACAAGAAAGAATTTGGATGACATAATAAATGCCCTTCTGTCAATGCTGTAGTAAAATACAAGTGGAGATGCACTCTGTGGATGAAGTCAAGCAAACAATATTGAACATTTAAGATACCTGTGTGCAAGGGTAGAGTCTCATAAGAAATTTGCAAAAGTTTTACATGTTTTGTAAAGGGCATTATTACTCAAACACTGTAAAATCTTAACACTTTCCCTTTATTATTACCACCAATTTAAATGTACACAGTAAATTAGTGATTTAGATCATAATAGAAATTATTGTACACAATGGTTATGCAGTTATTGCTATAGCAACATCAGGCATCCTAACCACACCTCAGGAAAAGCAGGGGCCACCTGGGTAGAAGTGTTCAGTCACCAGTGAGACACAGAAATAGTCTTAGATCACTCAGGATATTCATAGAAACTGCAATTTAGCATTACTCCATACCAGCATCAGAGGTAAGTGACCCTTTCTGCCCCAGACTGCCCATCTGTAACTCTTGGTGTGCCTACAATAGTCTAGGCAGTCTTGCACACATCCAAGATTGCTTCTAAGAATAATAAGTATTACAACTGCTCGTGAAATTATGTCTTATGTTTTAGGAATTTTGCTGGCTCTAACATTTATTATACACAGTAAGGAGAACAGCAGAATGCTCGTACGTCATATAAAAGCAGCCTTTTCTCTTATACATAGAAAAGTTAGGTTCTTGGGTAAAGTGAAAACAGGATGATGCATCCTCCTGGAACATACCCTCCTGGCAGAGCACCTGGTGCTCACCTGTCTGCAGTCACTGTCCCCACCCTCACTGTCCCACTTTTCCTCACTTTTCCTAACCCAGCTCTTTGCAGCACCAGCCAATAGGGACTGTTCTTCTCAAAATTATATTTTCATTCACTTGATGTCTTAGCAGCTTTCAACACAAACGATCTCTCTCTCGCTCGCTCTTCCTCTCCCTCTCTCTTCTCTCTCCTCCCTCTTTCTCCACTTCACATTTTGGTGTCATCAGCAGCTTCCTCTAAGTCTCCTTGGCCAACCCATCCTCCTCTGCTCAACTTCTAAATGTTAAACCACCTCAGCACTGCATCATGGGTCTACTTCCTTATCTACACATTCTGCACAAATGATCTCATCAAGTCCATCATTCGGACACCATCAATATGCCAGTAATTCCCTAATATATATCTTTAGCCCCAAGATCTTCATAGAGTCCCCAAACATACATATTCATCTAGCTGCCTAACTTCACATCTCACCTCGAATGCCTACTAGGCATCTTGACCTAAACATGACCAAAACACCCTAAACTGCCCATCACCCCACATTTCCCATTCCAGAAAATAGCAACACTTCTCAATTCCAAAATCTGAGAATTACCCTTATTTCTTTCTTGCCTCATTCTCTATCCATTCCATCATAAAGTCTTGTCAGATTAATCTTTTTAAAAAATACTTCCCAATGGAACTCTTGGAAATAGGAACATCTCATCTGGCATTCTCTTGTCACTATTTCTTATCTTTTGTTTTCCCTAAAAAATACATCCAAGAGATAACAGTTACCAGCTACCACCAGCTATTATTCAACAGGAAGGACACAATATTATCTGACTGCACCAATCCTGAGATGTTTATTTTCAGATTTCATGTTACATGAGAAAATTAAACTTCTAACTGGTTTAATCTAAAAAGAAAAATTAAAAAATAAAAATATACCCCAAATCTATTCATTTATTTCTGTCTCTGCCCATCAACTTGGTCTAATCACCATTATCTATTGGATGGGATATTAGAACAGCTAACAAATTACTATACTCTCCCCTCCACCCCACGGCCAAGTGATTTAGAGATAATAAAAATGATTTAACTTATTCCACAGCTTAGAAACTGTTCAACATCCTTCTGTCACACAGCAGAGCCTAACTTCTTTACCATGGCTCGCAGAGATGACGCGACAGGCCCCTTCCCTTGCTTGTGGACTGTATTTCACATCACTTTCTCCTTTCTCCTTAAAGCCTAGCTGCACTGACTGTCATTCTCTTTGCAATAGAAAATTTATTTCCAGCTTGGGGCTTTGTTCTTCTTATACCCTCTGCCTGGAACGTGCTTTCCCCTTTTTCCACACTGGGCTACTCCTTGTCATTCCAACCTCAGAAAACTCTCCTTGTTCCCATTTCAGTAGGTATTCATATTGCCCTGTTTTAACTCTGTGTCCATCACTCACACTAGCTGGTTTGTTTGTTTGTTTGTTTGTTTGTTTGTTTGTTTCATGAGTTAGTGTTTGTCACTCTCCACCACTGTGTAAGCTCCAGAAGAACAGATGGCTCTTCCCCATTGTCCACTGCTCCCTCCCCAGCATGTAGCTCAGCACAGAGAGGGCCTTAAAGGGCTGAGGTGGAAGAAGGAAGAGTGAGAACTCAGGAGAACTGCAACATTCAGATAGGATGTACAAGGCCAACAAATTAAAAACCACCTGCCCAATCCATTACCCTTGTATTCTTGTGGGGGTTTCCTCCAAGCTGGGCACACTTGGCAGTATAACATTTCATGGGAGTGGGGAATAGGACACATATTTGAAGAAAAAGAAGACTGATGCACAACCTTACAGGGATCAACAAATGATGTGTAGAAGGCAGCACAATGGTCCCCAAAGATGCCCATGTCCTAATCCTTAGGAACTGTCAATATGCTCCACTGCATGCAAAGGGGAGCTCAGGTTGCAGGTGGAATGAAGTGCCAACAAGCTGACCCTGAGGTAGGGAGATAATTCTGGATTATCTGACTTGGCATAGTGTAGTCCAGTGGTTTTTGTCAATGAAAGAGAGGAGGAGAATCCAAGATAGAAGGATACAGTGTCAGAAAGAACGGACCTGCCCTCACTGGCTTTGAAAATGGAAGGGCCAGAAGCCAAGGAGGGCAGGCCGCCTCTAGGAAATGGAAAGGTCTGGGATACCTATTCAGCCCTAGAGCTTCTACAAGAAATACAGCCAAGATGCTTGATTTTAGCCTGGTGAGGCACATTTTGGAATTCTGACCACTAGAACTGTATTTGTGTTGATTACAAGCCAAGTTTATGATAATCTGTTGCAGTCATAATAGGAAACTAATATACCATATGTCTAAAAATGATGGTCTATCATTTCTCGGCCTTTCGGCTAAGATCAAGTGTAAAAATGATGATCTAGAAAGAATATCAGGAAGTAGCCCTACAAATCCTCCTGACTCCTGCAGATGCATGCAGAGGAGAGCAGGCAGCTCGGACACCTCCTCCTCCTGATGATAAAGAGGAATCAGAAAACCATCCTCAGGGCCTCTGTTTGGTGTTTTCCTTCCCTAACTGCTATCATTGCTCTTTCTCCCTTCCCTACAAGGTACAAACCACCACCAGCATCACCCCAGACACCCACATGTCTGCCAGAAGAAAAAGAATTAGGTATTTTCAGTCTTCCCCTACCGTGAAACCTTTGTAATGAAAGCCATTCGCTAACAAACTAAAGAGCAAGGATAAATTTGATACACAATACTGCTCTCATTCAATTACTCCACAAAGGATCAAATGCATTGCTTGGATGCACACTGCACCCAAATTCCGCTCTAATCTTTTTTTTTCTTTGACTCGTGAGTGTATATTACACAGTCAAGCAATAGCAAGCACTCTAGTAAAAATAAAAATGCACCTCAATTATTTTTCACTTATCCCTTATGAGTTGTACTAAGTAAACAATGAAAGCAGAATAGCTGAGGTATGGAAGTCACAGCATTCCTGTGCTATGCATACTGAGTATAAAAATGCTTCTTCTCCTGAAACAGAAAACAAATGCTTGTGTTTTTCAGCCTTTCTGAAGCTACAAAGCTTAAATGAAAGTATTTTCTAGTTGCAATGTATTAGTATTTCAACTTAATAACATTACAATTCTTTAACGTCATTAAATAAGAAAAGTTATCAAACAATATACCAGGGCCAGGGATTTACCTCAGTGGTGCTGCCACCTGCCTCACAAATGGAAGGTCCCAAGTTCGATCCCCGGTACGAAAAAAAGAAGAAAAAAAATATATATATATATACCAGATGTTCAAGGAACTGATAATATTTAAGACCAACAATCTTGCTTTCTTAGCAGAATTATTAAAAGTAATTTGCAAATAGTATTATGTCCAATATTTTAATATATATTGTGTTTGAAAACAATTTGAGATTTATCAACAAGAAGAAAATTAGCATTATGATGACCAGTTCTAAAGACTATGAAAATCTTTAAGCTCAGTGTATTGACACACTGGTAATCACAGCACTCTGGGAGGCTGAGGCAGGAGTATTGTAAATTTCAGCCTAGCCTGGACCATTTAGTGATTTAGTGACCTTGTCTCAAATGTTTTAAAAATAAAAAAGGGTTGGAGATATAGGACAGTGGGAAAGCTCTAGATTCAGTCCCAGTACCACAAGGGGGCAGGGGGGAGGAAAGAAGAGAGGGAGAAGGGAAGGGAGGGAGGGAGGGAGGGAGGGAAGGGAGGGGAGAAGGGAAGGAGGAGGGAAAGGAGGAACAAAGGAAAGAATAAATAGCAAAGAAGAAGGAAAGTCTTTAGATATATATTAACTGGAAAGTGAAATGTGACTATAAACATTTTCCTCTCATGTACTACTGAGACTGCCTAATAAAAATGTTAAATCAAATTTTTTAAATGTTAATTTTAAAAAGCTCATTAAACCCAGTAGATTGTTGGAGAAAGTATGGGGAATAAGGAGTTTATGGCTTTGAATACATAAAATAATATTCCAAGAAGAAAATATATAGATCTATTTATAAGAAAATATTCTTTATGTCATATCAGTAAACAGAGGCAGAATTAAAATTAAAATCAGTAAGAAGGTGGTATAAACATTCTCATTAGCTTGATGTCAATGTACACTACCCTCATATGTGAAATATATTGAATTTCTATATTACTTTTCTAAGGTAGAGACTGTTGTCATTATAGTGTGTTATTGAAAATTAAAGCATTTCCAGAAATATGATGCAGATGGAAGCAGTGTTTATGAAGTTTAGCACATGGTGAGGTGGGGAGAAGATTCACATACTAACCTTCTCGGATCTTTCTTACAACTCATACAATATTCATCCGCACACCACCTCTCTGAATTAGGATATAACATCACACAGAAGACTGCAAAGCTAATCAAAGACAGCTAATGTGGCTAATTTGGTAGTGATAAGATCTGAAATTTTTTAAATCACTAATCATTTATGTTTCATTATGCCCCATAAGCTCAGCTAGAAACTTTGTCCAGAAACAAGAATATCATGTCATATTTTTTTAGCCATTCATAATGTTATATGAAAATAACTTCATCTATATACACTTATAGAGGCTGAGTTTTCACTGCAGTTTGGAATCTCTGCTTTCTTTCTATTCCTCGACTCCCACTCCTGCATACTAAATGTCATCTGTTACAGAACTGATGTATAAATTTTGCTATTAAATATTTGCATAGAATTGATTTTAACCACCGCAAGTATTTTATCTTCACTTTAAATGAGTGTAGCAAAATATTCTAAGTGCAGATAGAAAGCAAAAGTAGTACGATTATCATTGATTTCTCCTGAACACAGGTAATTTGGTTCTTATCTCTACATTTATGTTTATTCTTTTTTTATAGAGATGCTTTAGATTTTCACCAAAGTCAGAAATACTCAGAGTGTAATGATTAAAGCATACATTTATAATATATAATTCATGTCTGTTTATTTTATGACATATATAAATTCTGATATAATTTCTAAAGTCTTTATCAGATACATGAGGCTGAAAATAATAAAGTACCTCTGAGTAGGTTTACCTAAACCAAGAAGTATACATAGCTTTACCTTTTCATTTCCAACCTTTAGTCCTATAAGAATTACACTGCAAATTGGTATTAAATCATCAGAATAAGTGAATTGTTCCTCTTTGCATGCAGTGACCTGAAATTACTAAATGGCCTAAAATTCAAGGTTCTTGTTCTTAATTCTGACTGGTCCAACTGTCTCCAAATGACCTTATATACTTCAGTCTATAAAAGAGACATACCTATATTCTGTTCACTTGAAAATTTATCATAGTAACAAGGAGTTACTCATTGCTACCCTAGGATGCATATAGTAGATACACACAGTTTTTAAAACTTTTGTTCATTCATTCATGCATGATGGAAACATTTGCTGAACCTTCTCAGATTCAAGCACATGCTGGGCACTATCCATAGAAAGATAAGCAAGAACCTCAAGTTGCTTATTATGTATGGAGGATGTGGAAAAAAATCAATCTCCCAGAATGAGAAGGGCAGTATGTACTAAACAGGCTGAGGGAAAACAGAGATGTAGAACAGATAATGGGCAGAGGGGAGGTCAAAAAAGGCTTCTGGGAGACAGGATCTGCAAATGGAAGGCCAAGAGAATAAGGCAGAGGAAGGCATTCTGGACAGACAAATCAGCTCCAAGCAGAGGCTTGGAGGCTCCGTGCCCATTTCCTGGGAAGTCAGGGAGGGTACTGGCTACAGCAAGGGTACAAGACTGGGATAAAAAGCAAGCATGTGAGAAGGATAATGGTTCGGAAAACCTTGCCTGACATAACCAAGAATCTGAACTTGACCATGAAGATGATGAACTGAAGGAACTGCACACCCAGGACTGGGAGTGTACTATAGTAGCACTGCCTGAACAGATGCTGGTAAGGATTCAGGGATGGCTGTGTGTGGAGGCAGAGAAGTGAAAGGTCCTACTCGTGGCTATGTAGGATGACAGTGCTGAGGAGGAGACATCAAGTTACAGTGAGAAGACTAGAAACAAAAACCTGGAATGTAGGCCAGACAGAAGCCACACAAGACTGTGATGGGTGCCTCAATGACCTGAATCAATTCAAAATATTTGCCCATTATGGTCATTTTGACTTTGGGGAAGAGTCAGAAGTAACACGGTGCCAGATTCATTTAATAAGGTGGATGAGGACACAAAAGAATGTTTTTACAAGCCTGTCTTTTTATTGGGTGGCATTTGGCATCAATCATCCATGATATTTTTGATCACATCTTGTAAAGACACACATAAAAGAACTGCTTTAGAAAGTAGTAATAACAATGGAATAAATGTGTTTGAAGGAAGAGGGAATATTTTGAGGGGTTCGTCCTTTGTATATCACAAGTTAAAAAATGTTTAATATGCCTAACTTGGTGGCCATCACAGCTTAGCAACATAGTCCACGGTAGGCTATCTGTCATTTTCCTGTGTGACTGAGGGACTGACTAGGAGCTATGTGTCATGGTCACTGCTCAGCATTGCAAGGAATAAGCAAACTGCAAAGTCATAGTCCAGGAGAAGATCAAACTTCAAAATTTAAAGTATAATTTCTGCTGAATGTATAGCACTTTCACCATGGTAATGTTAAGAAACTATACATCAAACCATCATCAGCTTAGGACAATCTGTATTATTTTTTATCCCCTGTTAAGCATTCCAGAAGAAATGTCCAGAAAATACTTGGAAATATAAGCCTGTTCATTAGAATAAAATTCTAAGATAAGGATATAGACTTGAGGATTCTCAGAATATAGTTATTAGATAAAGAACTTGGAATGAGTACAGAATAGAACACTCAGGGTTTGGCAAAACAGAACTTCACAAAGATTAAAAAGAAATAGGGCCCGGCCCAGAGGAAGGGGCTTCTGGGCCACCATCCATCCCACTGCTCCTGGCCCAGAGGTAGGGGCTTCTGAGCTGCCGTCCCACTGCTCCTGGTTTAGAGGAAGGGGCTTCCCGGTCACAATCCTTCTTGCCACTCCTGGCCCAGAGGAAGGGGCTTCCAGGCCGCTATCCATCCTGCCACTCCGGGCCCAGAGGTAGGGGCTTCTGAGCTGCCGTCCCACTGCTCCTCATCCAGAGGAAGGGGCTTATGGGCCACCATCCCTCCTTTTACTCCCAGACCAGAGGAAAGGGCTTTTTGGCTGCCTTCTGTCCCGCCACTCCCGGCCCAGAGGAAGGGGCTTCCAGGCCACCATCCCTACTGCCGTTCCTGGCCCCTGTCCCACCTCTCCCAGCTCAGAGGAGGTTAGCCATGTGGGCATCAACAGCAGCCCCCCACCCCCCCAGTCGAAATGAGAAGACACATAAATAAGTCTCAAAAACAGACTTCCAGATTACCTACAGCAACCCCAAAGGGAAATGAGATGGAACAATCTGATACTCAAC